>CM059190.1:343349-875792 GCA_030323885.1 Branchipolynoe longqiensis
ATACAATATAACAATATATATATATGACAAGGACTGTGTGCATGTGAGAGTGAGTGTGTGTGAGAGTGTGTGTGTGTGTGTGTGTGTGTGAGTGTGTGTGAGTGTGTGTGAGTGTATGTTAGTGAGTGTGAGAGTGTGTGAGTGAGTGAGTGAGTGCGTGCGTGCGTGCGTGCGTGCGCGCGCGCGTGTGTGTGTGTGTGCGTGCGTGCGTGTGGTTACAACAGAAAGTGTGATAGGACTGGTTAGCTTAATGTCCGTATCCTATATATATGAAACCAATGACATATGAAGTTGATACTTGTCGCTTCCTAGCCTGGCGCTCGGCATTAATAGGATAGGACAAGGACTGGTTAGCTCAATGTCGGTATCCTATATATATATACGGACATTAAGCTAACCAGTCCTTGTCCTAACTATATAACAATGAATTACTATCGCCTTTTTTTTTCCCCCCCCCCCCCGAATCTACGTATTCTATGATACGAACATTGAGCCAACCAGTCCTTGTCATATCCTAATAATGCCGAGCGCCTGGCTAGGAAGCAACAAGTATCAACTTCATGTCATTGGTTTGACTCGACCGGGAACCGAAATTCCGATCTCACGCACGCGAGGCCCACGCTCTGTCGATTCGGCCACCGCGCCCGGTAATGAGGACAGTCAGTAACTATAGCATAGCTAACTCCCCCCCCCCCCCCCCCCACACCTTTTCGTAGCTAAATACCGAGAAGAGCCAAGTCACGTGCGTACCCAGCCACAGAGGGCGGCGCCACAACCTGAAACCCGCCCACCCTCGCCTGTAGGGGGCGCCACGTGCAACTGTACTAACTGTACAAACTGTACAAACTGTACTAACTCTGTGCGCGTGTGTGGTGTGTGTATGTGTATGTGTGTGTGTGTGTGTGTGTGTGCGTGTGGTTACAAAAGAAATTCACATCCAGGGCACAAAATCGTATTTCGTGCACAAAATGCCATTTTGTGTATATAATTGTCATGGAGGTGATGAAAATGGGAAATAGTGCGCCTAGAGCGGAGCTCGAACCCACATCTCTTTGCATTCCGGGCCAGTGTGCTAACCATTACACCACCTAGGCTCCCTGATATCACCACACTACCCAAGCCTACCTGTCTGTGTGGTTACTTGCCTGAGAGGTCAGTGCAGACCACTACTAGTAGTACTACATTATAATTATTATTATTTCCACATGATCAATGAAAAGCGTCGTTGGGATCACATCCACAGTGCAGGGTTTGTTAACGAAAGTGTATTTTGCGCATTACAAAATGGCACTTTGTGTATGAAATGACATTTTATGCATGAAATAGCATTTTGTGTATGAAAGCGCTTTTCATTCACAAAGCGATTCAGTCTATGGAATCGCAAGTAATTTAATAGGAATTGTTATTGCTTACGAAATTGCATAAAATGATATTTGTGTATGACTATGAAAGCACTGTTCATTACCAAAGCAATTCAGTCTATGGAATCATAACTAATTGAATAAGAATTGGTGTTGCTTACTAAAAGTGCATTTTGCGTAGGAAATGGTATTTTCTGTAGGAAATCATCTTTTGCACATGAAGCATTTCAGTCCATGGAAGCACATCTACAGAATTGGTATAATGTACAAAAGCCCATTTTATGCGCATTTCCTATACAAAAGCTTACTTCGTACACCAAAATAATTATTATCCACAGAATTGAATTTCATCCACTGAAAATGCTTTTGTTGCCCTGACTTCATAAGGTGCATTAATAGGGTTTCATGTCCAAAGTCAAATTCATGATTCTTAATTGATTTAGCTTTTTGTAGATATGATACAAAATGTTTTGAGAATGACAAATTTCATATACTCTGTCAATAACAAATCTGTCAATAATGGCAAAAAGTGCTGGTCCCATCACGACACCCCTTTAATTTAATAGCATTGCCTCTGTGTCTAACGGACAACTGTCTTATGCAGGCAACAAGCCGTTTTTCCACCTATTTGATTCATATTCTTTGTCAATAACGACATGCCATATAGTTATATGGAGCAGGGCCTATCGGATGAAGTTATGATTTAAACGAGGAGTTCGACAGGGGTGTGTATTGTCACCATGTCTATTTAACCTGTACACAGAGATGATTTTCAGACACATTGAAGATTGCAAGGGAGTGACAATAGGTGGCATGAACGTCAACAATCTTAGATTATACCGATGACAGTGTAATACTAGCAGACAGTGAGAAAAAACCTACAAGATATAGTGAATAGAATCAATAAAGCTGGAATACAATTCAACATGAAGATGAATGCCAGGAAGACCAAAACAATGGTTATAAGTAAAAAGACAGATAAACCAACTGTCAATATAACCATAGATGGCACAAACATAGAACAAGTATCCGAATTCATATATCTCGGACAAAAGATTACAAATGATGGGAGATGTGAGGATGAAATTAAAAGAAGGATAACAATAGCCCGAACAACATTCTCCAAAATGTATAGAGTGTTAACAAGGAAGCGTATTCTTCAGTGTTATGTGTGGTCTACTCTAATGTATGGGGCAGAGACATGGACAATCTCTAAGAAAATGTACAAACGTTTAGCAGCATTTGAGATGTGGACTTATCGAAGGATGATGAAAATATCATGGACAAAGAGATCACCAACAAAGAAGTTCTCAGAAAAATTAAAAATAAGAAAAGCTTGTTTGCCACTATACAGACAAAGAAACTTATTTATTTTGGCCACATCATTCGTCAGAGTTCAATATACCGTACATTGTTGGAAGGGAAGGTGAATGGCAGCAGAGGGAGAGGGAGACCAAGAACATCATGGTTTACAAATATTTCACAGTGGACAGGCTTGAATTATTCACAGTCTATCAGAACAGCACAACATCGGGACAAGTGGAGAACCATTGCATCCAACCCATGACTAGAGGACGGAACTATTGATTGATTGATATAGTTATAATATAGTAGAAATGACTAATTGAACAAATGACCAATTGTAGAAATGAAAAATAGTAGAAATGACTAATTGTACAAATGACAAATTGTAGAAATGACTTTGTATGGACCGTCCTAGTCAGTCAAGTATAAAAGAAAAACATTGGTTTCAACCCACTCTGTCAGTCAGTCTCTGCCTATAATGGACCTCTCTCTACAACGGCATCTTGCTCCAGTCCCATGGGTGTCCGTTATAGACAGAGTAGACTGTATATACGAAAGCACATTTTGTAAATGAAATGTGTTTTCATGCATCAAATACCTTTTGATACATGACATGTGTTCTTGCTCATGCTCGCCATGAATATCGCCATAGCTGCCGATATGGCGTAAAACCATTACTTTGTTCATGAATGTCATTTGGAAGGATGAAATCCTTTTTGCGTACAATTGTCTCTTAAGACGAAATCCACTTCATACACAGAATTGCACTTCATAACATGAAAATGCCTTTTTGTGGATAAAAACCAAACATCATGAAAAATGGAACTACTTTCGCGTAAGGAGTCGCTTTTCGTGGACACTGCCCATATATTAGTTTTAATTTCACTCCTGAAATTAGGAAAGTGACACGAAGCACCCCATTACATGTAGATATGCAGTTATCTGCACAAGGAAGTTCCCATATTATCAGCTGCATGATACAGTCGATGACCTGTTTCTTCACTTACAGTGTACACTATAGTCGATGGCCTAGTCGGTAGAACTCATTTCCCGGTCGACTCAAACCAATGACATTAAAATTGATACTTGTCGCTTCCTAGCCTGGCGATCGGCATTAATAGGATAGGGCAAGGACTGGTTAGCTCAGTGTCAGGATAATGTGACTGAGTGGAATATCGGCCTGATTTCCCCAGTTGGGCAGCACTATAAAGTCACCATGAGTGAACGCTGTCACAAGTCGGTACCCGTCCTGATATGACCGTAGATGTTGCTATGACCTAAAACAACAAACAAACGCAAAGTGCCATGCTAGATAACGCCAAGTATAATTTTTTTAAGCGATTAATTAGTTTAGTTAGGTTTGAATCACAGAACCTGCCACACACATAGAGGAAGTGGGTGCTCAACTCACTGAACCATCCTGTCAGTTTGCTGTCAGCCATTTCCCCCCCCCCCCCTTTTTTTTTTTTTTTTAAATGACCAGCAATGGGAGCATCGGGGGAAAACCCCACAAATACATTCATACACATAAAACTAAATACCTCTGCTTTTCCAATATGAAATGTCGCAACAGCCAGATGAAAAATGACACTTGTAACCAGCTAATGTTACCTGAATAAAATATTGATATAAAGGGTTCTATCAATATTATTGAAGGTGGACAGGCTCAGTTGAGTTTCCAGTGTCATAATGTGTTGCGGATTTTTTTTAAATACCGCCATTCTGTTTGCGTTGAAATTCAGACTAGATAATGCTGAACCACATTGAGGTGAGCAGGTCTTGTCCTCCATCACCATCCTTTGCAACAGGACGCGGTGGCTGAATCGGTAGAGCGCAGGCTTCCTGTGCGGAAGGTAAGGGGTTTGATTCCCGGTCGAGTTAAACCAATGATCTACAAAATTTATACTGGGCACGGTGGCCAATTTGGTAGAACATGGGCCTCGCGTGTGGGAGATCGGGAGTTCTGTTCCCGGTCGCGTCAAACCAATGACGTACAAAATTTATGCTTGTCGCTTTCTAGCCTGGCACTTCGCATCAATAAGATAGGGTAAGGATCGGCTAGTTCAGTCTTAGGATAATGTGACTGAGTGAGATATCGGGTTATGGAGATGGGTGCCTGATTTCCCAGTGGGGCAGCAGTATAAAATCGCCATGACTATGCCCTGTCACAAGTCGGTACCAGTCCTGATATGACCTTAGATGTTGCCAGGACATTAAACTCCAAGAACCAACCAACCTTCCCTTGCCTATCTATCATCAAAACACATGCGCAACAAAAAACATCATAAAGTGATAAACAATCACACTGAATTAGACTGGACCCATACTTCCCTGTTACTTTCTGGTAAATAGAATGAAACATAGTTATCTAATATTAATTACACTGTCACTGATAATCCAATTCCCCCCCCCCCTTTTTTTTGTTACCAGACAATTGTCCCATCAATCCGACACCTCCACAAAGATCATTATATGACATACTACAGAAAACCTCTTAAAAAAAAAAAAAACATATGCAGCAGTTTCCATCACTTATAATGAATATTAATATTTATTACATTATAATAACCTCATTAAAAAATTGTAATACTCCCAATTTGGTGGGTGAGACTTCTATGAGATTTAATAGTAAGAAATTCTGATTAAAACTTGTAATTAAAAAAGACAAATACACTTCACAATTCTAACGGGGTGGATCAACAGAGGATGAGAATGAGGGAAGGTACAACCCAAACATCACCAGTGACTTGCTTACTAATCAGTTCCTAGCAACTTATGCTTAATCTTTACTACTTCGCTTGACAAAATTTCAGTGTAGAAATGTGCCAATAGATGCTGAACAGCGGCAATCTTTTTTAAAGAGTCCAGATGTGACGTGGCTTCCATCAAAGGAATGACTTCCACTCAGGACATTGCTCGCAGGGATATGGCTTCCATTAAACATGTGATTTCCATGAAGGGCATGGCTTCTTTTAAGGGCATGGCTTCTGTCAAGAGTGGAGGCTCCATTAAAAGCGCTGACTTCTATTACAGGTTGCAGCATCCAAAAAGGGCATTGCTTCCACTAACGGCACAGCTCCCATTAAAGGTGTGGCTTCCAAATAAGGGCACATCTTCCATTAAAGGTGTGGCTTCCCATTAAAGGCACAGCTTCCTAAAGGTGTGGCTTCACATTAAGGGAACATCTTCCATTAAAGGTGTGGCTTCCCATTAAGGGCACAGCTTCCTAAAGGTGTGGCTTCCCATTAAGGGCACAGCTTGCACTAAAGGTGTGGCTTCCCATTAAGGGCACAGCTTCCACTAAAGATGTGGCTTCACATTAAGGGTACATCTTCCATTAAAGGTGTGGCTTCCCATTAACAGCACAGCTTCCTAAAGGTGTGGCTTCCCATTAAGGGCACAGCTTGCACTAAAGGTGTGGCCTCCCATTAAGGGTACAGCTTCCATTAAATGTAGGACTCCCCATTAAGGACACAGCTTCCATTAAAGGCATGGCTTCCATTTAGGGTTTTACGATATAGATATTTCCTCCAGTTCAGATTTTGTTATGCAACTGTGGAGATACTTTACAAAATACTTGCCTCCCCACCCCCAACAGCCCTCTCACACTCACACATCCGGGTGTCGACATAATGGCCGTGACACATTTAGATCCACAGTGCAAACAGGTTCCACATCAGACACCAGGCTGACAGGAGTGTAATAGGTGGGACAGGGAACCTCAAATTAAGCACCTGCTCTATGGTGCACAAAGAGCGCAGTGGTTTAGTCAATGAGTGCAGTATTACACCATAGCAACAGCTGAGGTCGTATCAGGACAGGTGTAAGCTTGTGATAGTTCGCACTCATGGCGGCTTTTTCAGCGATGAAAGTGATCTCGGAGAAAAAAACCGCATACAAATCGACAGTGAGGTGGGCGATAATCCGGCCACAATGAAATGACGGGAACGCTCTCCAAGGATAGGCTGTGCTGATTTGCTCAGTGCAATGGAGCTAAGAGGGTACTGCATTTAAACCCCGATTTCTAGTATTTTTCTGTCAAACAGTTCCATTTCGCGAGCTGGTCCTATATTTAATTACTGGTTGACTATGCAAGTGACAGACCCCAACATTGGGTGTATGTCATTCAGTAGAGCGCAGGCTTCCTGTGTGGAAGGTCAGCAGTTCGAATCCCAGCTGAGTGAAACCCATGACTTATAAACTTGGTACTTGTCGCTACCTAGCCTGGGACTCGGCATTTTGCATAGGACAAAGACTGATTAGCATAGTAATAGGATAATGCGACTAAGTGGGATATCGGGTCATGGCGTTGGTGGAGTGGGGCAGCAGTACAAAGTTGTCATGAGTGCGCACTGACACAAGTCGGTACTCGTCCTGATATGACATTATGTTGCCAGGACGTAAAACCCAAACAACCAACCATCTAGATATATGTTAGAAACAACACAAATAGCAGATTTACTCCTTACAAAATGGTGGAGATCCACGAAGATCTTCCATTATTTCTGCACTCACCATACACCTTTTAACCATTTCAAATTGGGCCCATACACGGAGCTTTTCAACAATGGCGAGTGCATCATGACTAACCAGGACCCTGAGCGCCCCCCCCCCCCCCCCCCCCACCCCCAGACAGGCACATCACAGGACTGGTGATAGGTCACGTGATCACATCCCCGTTGACCAGTGCCCCCAGGGTCCCGTCTGGTTGGTTGGTTGTTGGAGTTTTATGTCCTGGCAACATCTAAGGTCATATCGGGACAGGTACCGACTTGTGACAGTGTGCACACATGGCGACTTTATAGCGCTGCCTCAGTGCAAAATCAGGCCGCCAGCAGCATGACCCGATATCCCACTCAGTTACATTTTCCTATCCTATTAATGCTGAGCGACCAAGCTAGGAAGCGACAAGTATCAATTTTAAAGTCATTGGTTTGACTCGACCAGGGTTCGAACCCACGACCTGCCAGCACGGGAGATGGAAGCTCTAACTCATTCGGCCATCCCGTCTAGTTCTTGTCGATAGAAAGCCCGAGTCTACACTTTTACCGACCCAAGGGATTTTTAACCTCCCACACCACATAGACATGGTATGAGAGCAACCAGCCTTTGATGACGCTGTAAGTTATACGCAGAGGTGTGCATGGCGAATCGAACCACCGACCTTCAGATTAGGAGTCCGACCTAGAAAAAAAGTCACACTCTAACGACTCTGTCACAGAGAACACCCCTATATTCCGCAGTTACCAGATTTCAGGTATTGGGAGGACGGGGGGTGGGGGTGAGAGAGAGGGGGTGTACCAGTTCAGCATGACATGCCTCAGGGTCACGAAAAGTTACATATGGCGGTATGACCTGTATGTAATACCCGCATACAGCCAGCACGGTTGGAGGGACGCTGTGGGTGGGAGGGTGTGTGGGGGGGGGGGGGAGGAAGGGGAAGGAGTAGGGGTGATTCACCTGCACCAAGTGGACCTATATACTCACTCACCTCACCGACTCGCCACCAACTAGCACACACCGAACATGGGCTGGTACCTTCTGTTGGTTGGTTGTTGGAGTTTTACACCCTGGCGACATCTCAGGTCATATAAGGACGGGGTCCCATTTTATTTTGGTAAATATTTTATTCATCTGAATACATATTTTGTCAGAGCCGAGGCACTGGTCTTCCAGCTGTTGAATCGATCATATTTGGTTTGTACATGGTGATGGGGAAGTGGAATGTGCTGCATTGTGTGCAGCACACCCCATTCTGAACCTTCTGTAATGCACACACAGGTACCTAGCTAGATAAAAGATTCACCCGGTACTTGTAGTACATGGGTGAAGATCAGCCTTATATAAAAACGGTCGAAAAATCGGGCTAATGAAATGAGTCTTTATGAGAGCCTAATTTCTCAATCTAAGAAGCACATATATATGTCTTCATCTTTACCCGCTACTTTTGAGTTGGAAAATATAATAAAACATATACTTTAATGCAATTTAAAAGTGAAATCGATGGCGTTCTCAGGCCGCCATCTTGTCTTTTTGCATTCTCGCCCATTTCACCAACTCTGTGCCTATATGAGTAGCCATTTGATACTGGAGCCACAGTTTCTAGTCCATGCTCCATACTAAACCTATTTTTGTCCGTATTTACACTACGTTGTCCTTCAACCGTGTACTGCAAGTACCAGGTGAATCTTTTATCTAGTACCTAGCTAGCTCTACTTACTAAGCTACCTACTTACCTACCTACCTACTTACCTACCTACCACCCAACCAAACTTCCTACCAGCCAACTCACCAACCAACCAAATTCACTTTCTCCTCTCAGGGATGAAAGTGGTTTGCAAAAGTTGCGGAAATCAAGTTGTGGTTATTCCACTGACGGTGAATTTCCATGAAAATGTGGATTCCCCCCCTCCCCCCCCCCCCCATAACCCACATAGGAATAGCACTGTCATCCAGATGGGATGGCTGAATGAGTTAGAGCGTCTGTCTCCCGTGTTGGTAGATCGTGGGTTCGAATCCTGGTCGAGTCAAACCAATGACTTAAAAATTGATACTTGTCGCTCCCTAGCCAGATGCTCTGTATTACTAGGATAGGGCAAGGAGCAGTGGAATGAGGAAGACCAGTCGTCTGCGACTGAAATTTCCCCTTCTTAAACAACTAATGTACAAAAAAAGACGGAATCAAGAAAAATTGCCGGAAGTCCGGTTTCAACTGTCCGTGTTGTGACTATTAAAATATTAATCCCCATGCCTAACACTTTGTTTGGGTTTTATGTTCTCACAACATCTAAGGTCATATAAAAACGGGATTCGAACTAACCACATGTTGCTATATATACATTCTGATTGCTTAGAATTTTGTTGAACATTAATCGGTAAATATCAAATTGCGGAGGTCTTTCATCCCTGCCCTCTTAAAATTGCACGATCCGATTTAAATCATACAAAATACGAAACCAAAGCACTGCCTAGATTGAATCAGACATATCCCACTCCCAGTGGAGGCGAGGGAGGGGAGGTGGGGGGTGGGGGTGGGGGGGGGGGCGTCCCCTCCCTCGGGCAAAATGTGATTATTTTTCTTTAGCTGCCGGGGGGAGGGGGGTGCGCGTGTAGGCGCGGACAATCAGAATATGGCTTGAGCTTTTCCATTGGACAAGTGACAATGTCGAGCTGAAAACCATATAGTTCGCCATTTTGCTTGTTATATATATATATGCAGATGCCAAAGGTGGAAGTGAAAATTCAGATGCACAAGTAAAAGAAAGTAAAAAAAATAAAAATCACACCAGACATGTCCTATGGACAAGTGAAAAACTGCCTATTTTTTCATGCCAATACACATCTGTAAAATATCTATGTAGAAAATACTGTGATAGCAGTACAGTTTTTGCAGCGACCCAGCATCTTAGCGCATAACACTGAACTTATTATGGCTAACCCACTAACACCCTTCACAATCTACTAATATGCCCTATCTAAGTACCTGCTGATCTACCTATTTACAATGTAATGTAAACGGCCTGAAGACCAGTGCCTCAGCGCTGAACAAAAATGTATATTCTGATGAATAAACTATTTTACCAACAACAACAAAAATACATAAGATTCCACACACAAAGGTGTCAATTTTGCGGACATCGATGCAGGTCAACTCCTTCCAAAGATGTCGGTGGCTACCGGATCCATTAGCTGCAAGCCGGATGCCAGAACCAGATGACGCTTGGCCATGAGCTGCTCAACCAGTTATCTAGGTCACAGACCTAAATCTTCCTCCACACACTGCTCTTCCTATATATGGGTATTCTGGGCTGAAGCTGCGACCCGGCGTGTAAAACGAACCGGGACGCAGCCTCAGCAGACCTGAGCATCCGGCCTCGCAGCTGTTAGTAATGTCAAAGATATTTCCCATATTCTGGAATGACTTTCAGTCACACAGACTTGTGCACCCGATCTCATGCGCTTTCAGTATTGTCAAAGCTATTTACCGTATTCTTGAACGACTTTCAATCACACACACACACACCTATGTACCCAATATCGCATCTTTAACAAAAAAATGTTATGTAGTATTATCCAAGCTATTTTGATATTTCTGAATGACTTTCACTTTTTGTTTCAGTAACAATTTTACCATGAAAAATAAAAAATACATAGGGGAAACAGTTAGTTTCAGATTCTGTAACGAATCGTGTGTGTGTGTGTCTGTGTGTGTGTCTGTGTGTGCGTGTGTCTGTGTGTGTGTGTCTGTGTGTGTGTGTGTCTGTCTGTGTGTGTGTGTGTGTGTGTGTGCGTGCGTGTGTGTGTGTGCGCGCTAAATGCGCACCAATAATTGTTGTTGTTGTTCAAGTGGTTTTATTCGTTTAAATAACATGTCAGGGCTGAATGCAATGATCTTTTAAAGTTCCAAAGCTAATAACAAATGCCACTCACGACACACTAAAGAAAACTTAAATACCAATATAGATGAGCAATTAGAAGAAAATAAGCAGCAAAGCGTTCAGGAGATGGAGGAGGAGGAGGAGGAGTAGGAGGAGGAGGAAGAGGAGGAGGAGAGGGGGGAGGAGAAGGTGTTGGAGGAGGAGGAGGAGGATGGGGAGGAGGAGGATGATGATGATGATGATGAGGAGGAGGAGGAGGAGGAGGAGGAGGAGGAGGAGGAGGAGGAGGAGGAGGAGGAGGATGAGGAGGAGGATGTTATCTCCATTACGTTATGTTGCGCAGTGCCCCCTGTGACGCACGCAGCCTCAACCCACTCCCAAAGCGTGGGTCACGTGACGGCGGCGTCACGTGACCCCGCGCAGCGACCTTTCTGCAGCCAGGAGGACAATTGCAATAGCTGACTGATTGCTTCTCGGTTTTACGTCCCAGCAGCGGCTCGGGGTCAAATCAGGCTGGGTACCAGTGACAGTGCACACTCACAACAGCTTTATAGTGCCGCCAATTGAGAGATACCATGCCGCCCAGACCCTTGCCTTTATTTTGGGATTCCCGCCCCCACCCACCATGTCCTACTGGCGCTGTGGCCGAATCAGTCGAGCGCGGGCCTCACATGCAGGAGATCAAAAGTTTGGTTCCCGATCCGAGTCAAATGAATGACTTATAAAATTGATATTTGTTGCTTCCTAGCATAGCACTCTGCATTAATAGGATAGGGCATGGCCTGGTTAGTTCAGTGTCAGGATAATGTGACTGGGTGGGATATCGGGTCATAGTGCCAGTGGCCCGATTTCCCAGTGGGGAAGCGGTATAAAGTCACCATTAGTGCACACTGTCACAAGTCAGTACCCGTCCTGATATGACCGTAGATGTTGCCAGGATGTAAAACTCCAACCCCCCCCCCATGTACTAGCAATATCAGTCATATCAGGACCGCTACCAACTTGTGACAGCGCGCACTCATGGTGACTTTATAATGCTGCCCCACTGGGCTTGTTTGAGTTTATGCCCTAGCAACATCTAATGCCATACCTAATTTGGATATTTAGAACCAAGTCTAGATGAGTGCTTAGGTCTGGAATTTGCAGACTATGAGCTTTAACCATTTTAGAATTCCTATCTGTAGAAAATAATTTCCATTCTCTTAAATCAATATGATTATCTTTGCACAGAGTTCGATGATTGATCCACTTTATAATTTAATATCATCTTCTATGACATGGGCATGTGTTATCTTAGTTAGAGATGGTACAAGGTTTACTGTGCAGTGATTGGGGTCAATAATGATAAGGGAGACAAACTTAGGACCCATGTGGATGAATCACATTGATTTCATCTTACGTGATATTGATAGTCAAAGACGTGGTCATGTGACTTCATCATTTTGTTTTAAAGAAATTAAAAGAAGGATAACAATAGCCCGAACAACATTCTCCAAAATGAATAGAGTGTTAACATCAAGTAAGATATTAATGCAAACAAGGAAGCGTATTCTTCAGTGTTATGTGTGGTCTACTCTAATGTATGGGGCAGAGACATGGACAATCTCTAAGAAAATGTACAAACGTTTAGCAGCATTTGAGATGTGGACATATCGAAAGGATGATGAAAATATCATGGACAAAGAGATCACCAACAAAGAGTTCTCAGAAAAATTAAAAATAAGAAAAGCTTGTTCGCCACTATACAGACAAAGAAACTTATTTATTTTGGCCACATCATTCGTCAGAGTTCAATATACTGTACATTGTTGGAAGGGAAGGTGAATGGCAGCAGAGGGAGAGGAGACCAAGAACATCATGGTTTACAAATATTTCACAGTGGACAGGCTTGAATTATTCACAGTCTATCAGAACAGCACAACATCGGGACAAGTGGAGAACCATTGCATCCAACCCTCGACTAGAGGATGGAACTATTGATTGATTGATTTAAAGAAAAAACACACATACTTACTTAGCATGGCAGTGATAGAAATAAGCAAAATTGTTCACTTGTCAACTGGTCAAGTCTTGCGTGATTTTCACTTGTCCGTCTGGATTTGTACTTGTCCCGGACAAATGGACAAGTTCCTATTTTGAACGCTGCATATATACAGTGATAGAAATAAGCAAAGTTTTTAACTTGTCCACCAGACAAGTCTGGTGTGATTTTCAATTGTCCCTCTGAATTTTCACGTGTCTCGGACAAGCGGACAAGCTCTTATTTCGAACGCTGTTGGTCAAGATTGGTCTGTGCAGCACCAAAAATCTGAAATCCGAAAACTGAATTCTGTTTTTGTTCAGTATATAAATAATCTGTAATAATAATTTGTCTTTCTTTATCCCACTTGGCGCGAATATTCATGATTCCCTGAGAAAATATTAATTTGTTTTATTCTTGTTCATTTAAAGCTTTACATGCTTAAGTTTTACCAAATAAAATACAGTAAAACCTCTCTAAATCGACGGACCATGGGACCGACTTTAAGTGGTCCATTTAGGGAGGTGGTCGGATTAGAGTTGGACTATCCTTACGATCGATATAGGGAAGTGGTCGATCTGTGGAGGGGTCGGTAGAGAGGTTTTACTGCATACTAGAATTTTTACTGCAGTATTAAGGTTTGATAGCTAGCTACCTTTATTATCAAATCCGAAATAAGTCTGAATTCATATACGCAACTAGCGCCATGGATTTCGGATAAAGGTATGTGGATCTGTGTATGTGTATGTGTATACAGCGTTCAAAATCAGAGCATGTCCAAGACAAGTGAGAATAGGCACGGACAAGTAGAATATGGTATGAGTGTTATCCGAGCCATGGTCGATATCAACTATTACCAACCGATCTACGTTCATTTGTAGCCAATGCCTAAATGTGTATGTGTATGTGTATGTATATGTATATGTATATATATATATATATATATATAAATATATATATACATATATACATATATATATACATATATATATACATATATATATACATATATATATAATATATATACATATATATATATACATATACATATATATATACATATTATATATATATATATATATATATAAAAAAAGTTGTTTGTGTTTAATAATATGCAAACATCATAGGAATGTGATATAATTACATATTGTGTTCCCAAACCGTAAAAAAAAAACACTTAAAGCCATAGCTGTCAACATTTGGAAATGGGAAAGCATTAACTTGTTCATATCATATTGTGTGTTTTGGGGGGGCGCATTACGGACGCGTTAGCAACACGTCGACACCCGTTGGCGGCGCGCCGGCGGAACGCTGGCAGGACGTTGATCAACGTGGGTTAAAGTTGGCTTTTCCCCCCAAAATGCGAGCGTTCCGTCGGCGCGTCGGGAACGTCCCATTGACGTGTTGTGGGCGCGCCATTGGCGTTGCTCCAGCGTTTTTCGGCGCGTTGGACGTGTTGCCGGCGCGCCTGGATGCGTTTGCCGCGTGGTGTGGACGCGCTGCGGGCGCGTCCTAACGTGTTGCTGGTGGGTATGTACGCGTTGACATGGTACTAACACGACACCAATGCGCCGACAACATGCCGAAAACCCGCTGGCGGGACGTTGACATGCTGTTCCGCCATGCGTCTAAACGCGTTGGCCGCGCGCTAATAACACGCTACCAACACACTGCCGCCCGTCCAACTACCCCCCGAAACGCCGAAAAGTTTGACGTTTCTCGACGGGTTGCAAATATTTTGCGCGTTGCCAGCACGCCGGGGGAAACGTCGTAGTGTGACAGGGCCTTTAGAGAGCCCAATGATTAGGACCCTAGCTCCTGAATGGCAGAAACGTGGGTTTGAGGCCTGCTCTAGTCCTCAAGTTTCTGTTTGTTTTTTTTTAAACACCCTCAATGACATGTAAATCATTATTTAGGCACTTGCATATATGTGTGTATATTATACACACACATATATATATTATAAATATATATACAGTAAAACCTCCCTAACCAACCAACCACCTACACAGATCGACCGCTCCCCTATATCAATCGCTTTATTTGGGTCCCAATAATACCATAGTAACCATATTCTAACTCCCTAAACCGACCACCTCCCTAATTGGACCACTTAAAGTCGGCCCCAAGGTCGGTCGATTTAGAGCGCGATGAAAGTGGTCTCCATCAAAAAATGCAGAAATCAAGCTGAGATTATTACACCGACGTCACAAGTTCCGCGAAAAAGCAGATTTTCTCCCATAGACTTAGCACTGTCAGGGAATCGCTGAAAAGTTCCGGAAGTCAGGTTTCAACTAGTCTCGTTTTGACTATTTTGGCCCATGCCTACATTGTTCTTAGTTGGATTTTATGTTCTAGCTACAACTAAGGTCATATAAAAACGGGATTTGAACTCCCCAACTGTGTCTACATCCTGATTCCTTGGAATAATTAAAAAATCAAAAATCAGTGGTATATATATATATATATATGCACACACATAACTAATGAAAACTTTGTAATTTATGTAGGGGCGGGGGCATGTTGAGATGTGCCACTTGAATAGGAAAAGTCTACAAGTATACACTACTGGCACCGACATGATCGATTGCTCCAGTGTTCCACCCAGAACCGGATCCAGGCTGGCCGTGCTTCTGTTTCCGCCTAATTTATTCATGCTTATATTTTTAATTCATCTCTTGTGTAATAAAATGAAAACGTAGGGCACATTAACGTTCAACCAATACAACAATACACCACTTTGAACATTGAGTATGTGTGTCAATTCTTATTCTTAATTCTTATTTAATCACTTTTTTTTCAACTCTGAATATCGAGTGCGTGTGTCAATTCTTATTCTTAATTCTTATTTAATTACTTCTTTTTTTTTCAACTCTGAATATCGAGTGCGTGTGTCAATTCTTATTCATAATTCTTATTTAATCATTTCTTTTTTTTTCAACTCTGATTATTGAGTGTCAATTCTTATTATTCATTCTTATTTAATCATTTCTTTTTTTTCAACTCTGATTATTGAGTGTCAATTCTTATTATTCATTCTTATTTAATTACCTTTTTCTTTAAAAAAACAGACTGCGTTATAGCTAGTGCTGGCCTGGATGAAAGTGTGCTTGGTAAAAATTAAAGCGATTTATAAATTTAAAATAAAAGTAAAAAAAGGGGGAAAAGGTCAACGAGCCAGCTGTCACTCACTACACACGTACACAATCCGGCACCAGTCCAACCGGAGACTCCGGACGCTGAATGTATCAATCGGTTGGTTGTTGGAGTTTTACGTCCTAGCAACACCTACGTCATATCAGGACGGGTACAGACTTGTGACAGTGCGCACTCATGGCGACTTTATAGTGCTTGGTTGGTTGGTTAGTTAGTTGGTTGTTGGGGTTTTACATCCTGGCAACATGCAAGGTCATATCAGGACAGGTACCGGCTTGTGACAGTGCGCGCGCATGGCGACTTTATAGTGCTTGGTTGGTTGGTTAGTTAGTTGGTTGTTGGGGTTTTACATCCTGGCAACATGCAAGGTCATATCAGGACAGGTACCGGCTTGTGACAGTGCGCGCTCATGGCGACTTTATAGTGCTTGGTTAGTTGGTTAGTTAGTTGGTTGTTGGGGTTTTACATCCTGGCAACATGCAAGGTCATATCAGGACAGGTACCGGCTTGTGACAGTGCGCGCTCATGGCGACTTTATAGTGCTTGGTTGGTTGGTTAGTTAGTTGGTTGTTCGGGTTTTACATCCTGGCAACATGCAAGGTCATATCAGGACAGGTACCGGCTTGTGACAGTGCACGCGCATGGCGACTTTATAGTGCTTGGTTGGTTGGTTAGTTAGTTGGTTGTTGGGGTTTTACATCCTGGCAACATGCAAGGTCATATCAGGACAGGTACCGGCTTGTGACAGTGCGCGCTCATGGCGACTTTATAGTGCTTGGTTGGTTGGTTAGTTAGTTGGTTGTTGGGGTTTTACATCATGGCAACATGCAAGGTCATATCAGAACAGGTACCGGCTTGTGACAGTGCGCGCGCATGGCGACTTTATAGTGCTGCCCTACCAGGAGACCAGACCCTCAGCACCATGACTTGATATCCCACTCAGTCACAAAACCCCAACACTGAGCCAACCAGTCCTTGCCGTAACCTAATAATGCAGAGCGCCTGGCCAGCAAGTGACAAGTATCAATTTTTAAGTCAGCGGTTTGACTCCACCCGGGTTCGAAAGCACGATCCCATGTCCACCAACCCGGGAGATGGACGCTCAACTTATTCGGCCATCTTGTCTGGTGGTGCGACTTTGGTTTTCTTAAGTACGTATACAGTGAAACCCCATTATAACGGAGTCCATTAAATCGGGGTTCAATTTAGTGAATTAGCTTTAAATTAAAGAATTCTGGGTCCACTGAATAACCGCGTGATAATATCTGAATTCGCGTTAAATCGTGGCTTCATCGTATACACGCACAATGCAACTACACATTTATTTGCGATATTTTGTTGTGGAACGAACCAATCGACGCCTTTCGGGGCGAGTGGTGGGTTTGATTTTGAACGTCTTTACTTTTGTTGGTTTTTATTTTTAAAGTCAGTGTACATCTGTGCTGTGATTTATGAATTATACAGAAGAATTTACGGCGACCCGGGGTCGTGGGAGCGGCCAGGGAGGACCGTAGAGCCCGTAACACTGCGCACGGAGCGGGCGGGGGGCGGGGGAGAGAAGGAGAGGGGAGAGGAAGGGAGGGTGAAGGAGTGGGAGAGGGGAAAGAGGGGGAGGGGAGGACCGTAGAGCCGGCAACACTGGGCACGGAGCGGGCGGGGGAAGGGGGAGGGGGAAGGAGCGGGAGAGGGTGAGGGGAGGGGGCATGGCGGAGGGGAGAGGAGAGGAGAGGATATGGGAGTGGAGAGGAGAGGAGAGGAGTGGAGTGGAGAGGAGTGGAGGGGAGTGGAGGGGAGGGGAGGGGAGGGGAGGGGAGGGGAGGGGAGGGGAGGGGAGGGGAGGGGAGGGGAGGGGAGGGGAGGGGGGAGGGGAGGGGAGGGGAGGGGAGGGGAGGACCGGCAACACTGGGCACGGAGCGGGCGGGGACGGGAGAGAGGCTGCAGAGCTGGAGGGAGAGGTGGGTGGGAGAGTTGGAGAGAATGTGAGAGAGAGAGAGAGAGAGAGAGAGAGAGAGAGAGAGAGAGAGGGGATGGCAGATATATGGAGGGACAGGGAGGGAAGTTTGGTGAGTGGGAGTAGGAGAGGAAGTGGGAGGGGGGAGGGGGAGTGAGGAGGAATGGAAGAGGGAGGGGAAGAGGGAGAGGGAGATTGAGGGAGATTGAGAGGGAGGGAGAGGGAGAGGGGGAGGGGGAGAGGGACTGTTGTGGGCTTGGCCTACATTGGTGACATTATTCCAAGAGCCAACTACATAATATATTATGTTCATGTGCACACAATATATTATGTACATGTGCACACTGCTGTAGATGTCGGCATACGCTATTGTGTATGTGTGTGGACTCAGTGGCCGAATGAGTTGAGCTGAGAGTCTGTCTCCTGTTTTGGGAGTTCCGAACCCACAGGTTCGTAAGTTCGAACCTTGGTCGAGTCAAACCAATGACTTTAAACCAAATTGATATTTGTCGCTTCCTAGCCTGGTGCTCAGCACTAATAGGATAGGGCAAGGACTGGTTAGCTCAGTGTCCGGATAATGTGACTGAATGGGATATCAGGTCATGGTGCCACCGGCCTGATTTCCCAGGGGGGCAGCACTATAAAGTCGCCATAAGTGCACACTGTCACAAGTCGTATCCATCCTGATATGACCTTAGATGTTGCTAGGACGTAAAACAACTAAATCATTGCTTTGACCCCCCCCCCCCCCCCAACCTTCAACCCCCACTCACCAACCATTATTTATCTTATTCAGTTCCCTTAACATCACTGAAGGAGCAATCAATGCCTTGGTTAAGGGCAGCTGGTTAAACTTTGTCTGCTGCTCATGAGGAGTAAGAGAGCAGAGAGACCTCACATCGCCTACTGCTATTACAAAAAAAGCAATAAAATGTAATAATAATATTCAGGCTGCTGCTTAGGGTGCCATTTTGATGCAATGTGTTAGGAAACATTAACTTCTCAGATAGATCATAGATTGATTGATTGATGATGGTTTCACACCTTTTCGACAACAAAGGTCATATTCACAGCAAAATGTTAGCGTTATTCACTGCAAGTTGTCAGATGCGCTTATCACATTTATAATTATATGCTGACAAGTTACATTGAAATTTACACGAAAATATGAAATAGTCAGATGAAAGCAAAGATTATCTCAGATGCAATTTTGAAGTGGTTAACTAACGACAGTGTTAACTAACTGTCTAACGACAGCAAAATTACTCACAAAAACATCGCTAAAATCACAGAAACTCAAAATACTGTTTGTGCTTTACATTCGTAAAAAGTTCTCGCATATTATTTATATTAAAATATTGACGGTGTAAGGCCATGAATTCTACATATTCGAGCAGAATGTGTCTGAGTGTCAGTGGTCACTGACACCAATTATAAGTTTTCCGTCGCTTGGTCGCGGGTATATATATATATCCATCAATAAATATATACACTTAAAGTATACGCATTGTACAAATATAAATGTGGGGAGGAATAGTTAATTGTTATTCGATTTAATATTATCATCATTATTATTGTATTTCGTCAATCCCGTTCCCACCCGTTCCGCTCATGTATTCGCGGCGTTCCAAGTGGGAGTGTGGCGACATAGGCCGCCGGCGATCGCTTGCATTCCTTGTTCAATTTAAAAAAGATTATTATTACGGTGTGAGCAATTTCCTGTGCCAGAGGTGCAGTAAACTCAACTGAACCCAGTATTGTGTTATCGTTGTCTTTTCCTAGCTACTACTTATATACAGATACAAAAAAGCAAGTCCGTATAAAATGGCACCAGTGGTGTCAGCTACAAACTAGCAATGCCCCAACTCCCCCCAGCCAAAGGAATAAACATGTTCCTCCTCAGAGAATGTCACCTGTGATTTTAACTACAATTTGCCACAAGCATGGGCGGATCCAAACGTTAGTAACGTGGGGACAACAAAGATTGTTGTAAAACTCGCCCATCATTCAGTTGTCTTTCTGTCTCTCTTTACGAATGTAAAGCACAGACAGCATTAGATATATGATCCTGTCTATCTGTCTCTCTCTATCTGCCTGTTTGTCTGTTTGTCTCTGTCTGTCCCTCTATCTGTCTGTCTCTCTCTATCTGTATGTTGGTCTCTCTGTCTGTCTCTCTATCTGTCTCTATCTGTCGGCCTGTCTCTCTATCTGGCTCTCGATCTGGCTCTGTCTGTCTCTCTATCTGGCTCTCTGTCTATCTCTCGCTGTTGGTTGGTTGTTGGAGTTTTATATCCTAGCAACATCTAAGGTCATATCAGGACGGGTACCCACTTGTGACAGTGTACACTCATGGCGACTTGATAGTGTTGCCCCACTGGGAAATCAGGATGCTATCACCATGACCCGATATCCCACTCAGACACATTATCGTGACACTGAGCTATCCTGACACCAAGCTAACCAGTCCTTGCCCTGTCCTATTAATGTTGAGTGCCAAGCTAGGAAGCGACAAGTGTCAATTTTGTAAATCATTGATTTGAGTCGATCTGGAATCAAACCCCCAATCCCCCGCACGCTCTACCGATCCGGCCACCGCGTCTCTGTCTCTCACACACATCTTAAAGGAGGGTTAACTTTTGGTAAAAGACACTCCCTGCATTCACGACAAGATGAACTTATAACACCACCCCCCTCCGCCCACTCACATACACCATCCCAATTAAGAATATTTAAAAAACTCTATTACATGATTTACATTCACTAATTAAAGCTGCATAGTCCGATGAAATATCAAATTTTCAAAACCAAATCAATTATCTAGATTTGATTTTACATACCTAACTTAGATACTGATGCACTTGTTAAGCATTTGTTTCTGTGTAGAAGGCAATACTGAGTCAATTTAACAGAACCTGTTACTGCAGAAGTCTATGGTGTCAGAGTTTTGGCAAGCTTGCAAAAGCTATTTTTCCATGTTTGCACTCAAAATATCTAAACGGTTTACCATTTAAAATAAAAGTAACGTTGAACTAATGTAAAGTAGATACTAGTGATCGGTCTAATATATTTATCTCAGAAAAAATACTGAAATTCAAAACCATCGGACTATGCAACTTTAAGTGAGGAGAAATGTCAATTGCAGACAATGGTCTTCCTCATACCACTGCTCCTTACCATCGGCTAGTAATGCTGAGCGCCAGGCTAGGTAGTGACAAGTACCAATTCGTAAGTCGTCTATTTGATTCAACCACGGTTTGAATCCAATAACTTGCCAAAAGCTACTCCTGGGCGCTCAATTCATTCGGTCATTCTGTCTAGTCCGATAATATTTTAGCGAAAGGAGTAAATAGGATGGGTTTTTTTTGCTTACGCAGTTGTTGACTTCAGTTTGGGTGGTGTCTCAAAATGAGTTCATTTATCAGGCGTAGGAGCCAGGTGGACCAGGCAGACCCAGCATTTATCTACTTCATTTATTCATGTGAGCCAGGAGGCCAGAAGCGGTTAGTGTCGGGGGGACCCGTTATGGTGCTGTCACACTACGACGTTTCCCCCCGGCGCGCCGCCAACGCGCAAGATATTTGCTAGGGCTTGAGACACGTCCAACTTTTCGGCGTTTTGGGAGAAAATTCGACGGGTTGCAGCGTGCTAGTAGCGCGTCCGTAACGCCCCCTCCAACGCGTCGCTGCACGTCGCCGCGCGCCGAAAGTTTTGTGCAAGCACAAAACAATTGGCGCGACCCGACGCGCGGCGACGTGTCCATTCACGCGTTGCTATCACTCAACGTGTACCGACGCGCCGTTAACGCGCGCGTAACGCTTCCCGACGCGTGCCGACGTTTCACCCAAAAAGGCAACACGTCGGCGCGCGTTGGTGAGAAACGTCGTAATGTGACAGCCCCATTAGGGGCGCCACCAGTCATAATCAGTAAATCATTTACAGTGTAAATACAACAGTGGTACAACATCCATTAATTGTTATACTCGTATAATTCTCATATATATCTATATAATCCGACACATGCTGTCACACATCAAATAATGTTGGGTAGCATATTGTCGGATTAACCAATTTAGACCATAAAAACAATTTGTGGCTTCCCACTGAATGTAGCCATGACAACAAACTAAAGCCGCTTGATGTGGCTTAATGTACATTACTTTGGTTTTCCTGTAACTGTAACCAGTTAAGCTAGTGACATCTGTCGGCAGAATCTGGAACCACTCTAGTCAGGTACATTCCAGCATAACTGGCAGGGTCTATTAGGTGTGAGAATTGCCCTTAAAAGAAGGTCTAAATCTGGGATATTAGTGCTAATTCATGTTTGATGGATTTCAAATATCGGATTAACCAGAGCTATAGGTATGTTTGTTACAAAAACGCAGTGTCAGTGTCAGGAAGCGAGTGTCGGATTAACCACAGTAATTAGCATTGATTAACATTGGGGAAATCTGTTACACCTGAAATCATGACGGTTGATTACACAGTACGGGCTGAGTGCGCCATCTTGGTATTATAGGGTCTTTGTATAAACATAGACACTAATAAAGTCTGTACTAGACTACTAAATGACTGAAACGTACAATCCTCCAAGCATTGTTTATCCCATCATTACTAACAACCTACTTACTCAAACTACTTCATGTAGTCAAAAAACATACCCAAGGTATTAATTAACCTTTTAAGCATAACCCTACAAGCTAACCACACTCTATCTAACAGAATAAACAAACTATTCTACTAACACTCACTCCATCTCAAAATGTTAACTCCAACAACATGATAGTTTTGCAATTCACAACATAGTAGGCATACAAACCTATGAAGGGAAACTATGCACCTAACCACTCTAATCAATACACATGTATGTATCAAGTGTGTATGAATACAACATATAACTGCTATATTTATATGTGAATTGTCAAACTATACCATTGAATGTTTGATATTGTTATTTCAGCTGATTTGGGCTAGCTAGCTGCTGATGATAATATCAGACTACATATGCATATATTGTAAATAACTGTATTGTCACATGGCTGGAAGACCAGTGCCACGGCGCTGACAAAAGACTTTATTCAACGAATAAACTATATTTACAACAACAAAAAAGAAGGAAAATTGTCGGATTAACCAGTGTCGGATTAACAAGAGCTGACTGTGTGTACATATATATCACCCCGCCCCACCTGTCGGTTATTTCTTCTATTCTTTAAATTCTTTTCTACCCCTTTGTCAAGTGCTACACAGGGTCTGGGTCGTATAATAGAGATATGTAGACCAGCCAGCGGATATCTAATTTATATTGCTGGCGGCTCGGTATACTAGCAGGGAAGCACTATAAAGCCAGCATGAGTCGGTGCGCTGCCACTTTAAAGTGCATGGTCCAATGGTTTTGGGTGTCATTTCTCCTCCCCCATGGTTTTGGGTTTGCCCTTTTTTGTTCAAGATAAATATAATTGATCGTTGTAATGTACATTACTTTGGTTTTCCTGTAACTTTAATTATAAATTGCTAATTTGGAGCGATTTGAAACGGAAAATTACTAAATTCATTTTAGTGTGCACATCGAAATTCCGACAATAGCTTTGGTCACGTTATCCTGGTACTGATCAAACTGACAGTGATACCGATACCATGACCTATCCTAGAAGTAGTAATGCTGAGCGCCAGGCAAGTATAAATTTGGTAAGTCATCGATTTTACTCGGCCGGGATTTTGTACCCCACCTTCCACACGGGAAGCCTGCGTTCTTACCGATTCGGCCCCTCGACTGGTCAAAAAGGTGTGGCATAGGTGGTGTCTCGAGGGCCAGATGGAGAAGTTATCGGCAGAGGAGGTGTGAAGTCTACATGGTTGTGGATGTGACTGCCACACCTCGGGTGGTGGGCGGGGCCCGTTACAGGGGAGTCACAATACGAGCTGTCACACTCACTCCAGAGGTTACCCAGAGGTCACGCAGTGCGGCAAGGTCTATCAAGCTTGTTTCAAGCTAACAGTATTGTTTGCTTGAATATTTAGACGCGTGTATGCCTACATAGCCCTTAGGGGTTAGAATACTCTTCATATGGTGTTTTTTTTGTTTCTTTACATTCGTTAAAACTGCCTAGTCTGTTGAAAGCATCACAATTTTATTTTTTTAATTTGGTTGGGGTACATTAGTTGTTTAAGCAGGGTAAATTTCAGTCGCAGATGACTGGTCTTCCTCATTCCACTGCTCCTTGCCCTATCCTAATAATGCCGAGCATCTGGCTAGGAAGCGACAAGTATCAATTTTTAAGTCATTGGTTTGACTCAACCAGGATTCGAACACCTGATCCCCGGATCTACCAACACGGGAGACGGACGCTCTAACTCATTCGGCTATCCCATCTGGTTTCGAGACCAAAACACTCACCTAGATTTGATATATATAATATATGTACTAAATAACTGTTTAAATAAATAATTCTATATGATAGGACCAGACGGGATGGCGGAATGAGTTGAGCGTCTGTCTCCCGTTTTGGTAGATCGTGGGATTTGAACCCATAGGTTCGAACCATGGTCGAGTTCAACCAATGACTTATAAAAATGATACTTGTCGCTTCATAGCCAGACGCTTGGCATTATTAGGATAGGGCAATGACTGGTTGGCTCAGTGTCAGGATAATATGACTGAGTGGGATATCAGGTCATGTTGCTGGTGGCCTGGTCTCCCAGTGGGGCAGCACTATAAAGTCGCCAAGAGTGCACACTGTCACATGTTGACACCCATCCTGATATGACCTTAAATATTGCCAAGACATAAAACTCCAACAACCAACTTCTATATGATATATAATACACACACATTCACTCTGACACTTACATGCACACAGACACACGCATGTAGATAAAGGATTCACCCCGTACCTGCAGTACATGGGTGAATACCAACCCTATATAAAAGCTGTCGAAATGTGGGGAAATGAAATGAGAGCCTAAATTCACAATCTAACAAGAAACATTTATTCTTTGTATATATATGTCTTCATATTTCCCTGCTACCTTTGAGTTGGAAAATATAATAAAACATATAGTTTAATAGAATTTAAAAGTGAAATTGATGGCATTCTATGAATCTATTGCCGCCATATTGTCTTTTTGCATTCTCTCACATTTCACCAACTCTGTGCGGATATAAGTACCCATTTGATACTGGAGCCAGGCATTATACTTCCTGTTCCATACTAAAGCTATTTTCGCCTGTATTTATACTATGTTGTCGTTCACCCGTGTACTCCAAGTATGGGGTGAATTCTTTATCTAACATGCATGGTGTCAATTTTGAGACGAGAGCAAGGTCACAATAGTACTATAGTAGAGTACTAACAACCCACAATAGGGCCGAGGTGACACTATACTGGCATTACTGCTTTTTTGCTGGGGGATGTGTGATCATCGGTGCAAGATGGGTGAAGTAGGTAGCAGCAGGTGTGAACCATTCCAGGTTCAGGACTGGAAAACAGGTCACCCACAAATCAAGGTGACCCAATTAGGAGCATCTGTAATAACGGATACTCAGCAAACATCAACTAGGGGCATGGAGCTATGTATGAGTGGTACAATTACTAAATTAGCATGTATTACCAGTTAGTCACTACATCAGTTCGACTGTTATACTAGTATTACTAGTCTGGTGTGTGTGTGTGTGTGTGTGTGTGTGTGTGTGTGTGTGTGTGTGTGTGTGTGTGTGTGTGTGCGTGTGTGAGACAGGGAGAGAGAGTGAGGAAGAGAGAGGAGAGAGGGAGAGAGAGGAGAGAGGGGAGAGAGAGAGGAGAGGGAGAGGAAGGGGAAGGGAGAGAGAGAGGGAGAGAGAGGGCGGGGAGAGGGAGAAGGAGAGGGAGAGGAAGGGGGAGAGGGCGAAGGAGAGGAAGAGGGAGAGGAAGAGAGAGGGAGATGGAGAGGAAGAGGGAGAGAGAGGAAGGGGAAGAGGGAGAGAGAGTGAGGAAGAGAGAGGGAGATGGAGAGGGAGAGGAAGAGGGGAAGAGGGAGAGTGGGAGGAAGAGCGAGAGGGAGAGAGACTGAGATTAGTAAGAGGGTGTGTGTATTAGCTATGACACATAGATTTTTATAGTAGTACATATATATCATATATATTATATAATAATTTATATATTTTATCTATATTAGTTTTATTACATAGATTATACGGGATTTATATATTATATAGATATAATATAGATATATAGTGCATCTTGAACCTCTTCTATATACATATTCTTAATCGCTAGCACCCACACACCCAATTCACTTATAAGAGTTAAGATACACTAAGAACGATGATATTCACAGAAAAAAAAGGAATATAATAACTTGAACAAAGCCCTGTGGTGCTAAACCATGAAGCATTGATGTCAGACAATTTTTTTGTTAGTTCATTTAATGGTGAAAACTTTGCTTTAAAAAAAAAAAAAAAATGCTGCTACTTACTATATAGCATGCAGTCTACTGGTCTACCGGGACTTTAACCCGAACCATAACAACTTTGTTAAATAGACAGGCAAAGTCAGGTCTTCTATGATCCATTTGGGGTAACAGTAATTGGGTCAATGTAGACTACGGATATAATGGCACGCCATAGTTATAAAGATGCTAAAGAGTCTTGGTTAAATTCGTTTAATGGAGGTCTAAGTGGAAATTGGGAGATTTAAAACTTTGAGGTTGGAGGAGTTTGGTGGTGCACGGGTGGGGTGGGATGTGGTGTGGGTGAGGCTGAGGCACATAAAACCCCATCAAACAAACGCCATATATATCATTGGTTCCTTATTGGAGTTTTACGTCCAGGTAACATCTAAGGCGACTTTATAGTGCTTCCTCACTGGGAGACCATGCTGCCCACACCATAACCTGATATCCCACTCCTATCCCTATCCTAATAATGCAGGCTAGGAAGCGACATGTATCAATTTTATAAGTCATTAGTTTGACTCGACCGGGAATCAAACTTCTGACATTCCACACAGGTGGCCTGCGCTCGACCGATTCGGCCACCGCCTCCGAGGTTGGAGGAGTTTGGTGGTGTGGGGTAGGGCGTAGTGTAGTGTGGGTGAGTGTGAGGGACGTAAAACCCCATCAAACAAACGCTGTAGCCTATATACATATAAATATATATAACATTAACAAGCAAGAAGTACATACCACAACAAATTCAACCCACCCACCCCCCTCCTTATTCAGATAGGGTCAGTTACCTTATGTGTGCGAGACTTGACAAGCATATTCCTGGAGGTGGTTACTCCGGCACCAATGAAGTCGTAGCGGCTGGACAACATGAGGCGCTCCTTGTCAGCATCCTGCTCCAGGTTAGGCGACATCAGCAGCGAGTTGCCAAGATCGTCAATATTGGTGACGGGTACGTCATCCATGACGTCGTCGATGTTGGTGACCGGTATGTCGAATTCGTCCTCCAGCCCCTTCAAGTATGCGGGGTTGGCAGAGGGCGGCTGGAAGACGCCTGTTGTTACGTCCTTGTATTTCTTGATGCATGGCAGCTGCGTGTTCGGATTGGACGACATGGGAACGAGGTTCGACGCAGGCCGGATGAGCAGCGACCCGGGCACGCTGGACACTGAGCTGGCGGGTCGCTTGTTCTTCTTGGCAATGCTCTTCTTGTTGTTGAGCGTCACCTCACCGGCTTTTGGGATGGGCAGGGTGAGTGAGGCGGCGTGTCCGTTGGCTGGCTTCGAGGACGGTGGGGTGGCAGAGCGGCTTGGCACGGCACCATAGAAGGAAGAGTTGGGGGCGCCTGTAACTGGCCTGGCAATGTGGGAAGGGGTGGAGTTGGTAGAGGCTGTCGTTGTTGATATCATCGTTGTTGTTGTCAGAGGCTTTGCTTTTGGGGGATCACTAATGATACTGTTGCTAGAGCTTGCTATTGTTGTTGATGACGATGACGGTGACAATCGTGGTGACGAAGCTTGCGGTGACTTGGGACTGATCGGTACCGACATTGAAGTCCCGTCAAGCACTCCATTCCGTTGTGCTTCACTAATTTCTGTGTTTATGATGTCCTTCTGGTCCTCTCGGGACGGCATTGATTTCTCGGTTGAGGAGAGCAAAGATGGTGTAGTTTTTGAGAAGTACCGGTCCCTGTAACTGAGTGACTCCTGTGGAGGTTGTTTGGCTGGAGGAGCTCTTGACTCAGAGCTGCTTAGGTCTAGGTATAAATTTGGTTTCTTAGGTTGGGCCACACTGTGGATGTCATCATCGTTAGTAACTTGAACGACCGAAAAGTGGAGAGAGTCCCCAGAAGCAGCAGGAGGAAGAGGGGCATGGCGCTTCTTGGAGCTGTTGTCAAGGTCATACTCGGCCTTAATGGAGGACTCTTTGTCTGGACTGATAATCTTGGATGGTATTTTATTCGTTGCGGAAGTATTGGCTGCCGGAAGGCGGTTATTGTTCTGGATATTTTTCTGCATAATACTGTGGGATGGTTGCGCTGCAGCAGACCCTGACCAGCTCCCATTAGAGGAGACTTGGTCCAGCTTGGACCTTGCAGCAGCTGACCCCATACCTGCCCTACTATCACTGCCCTCTAAATTGTAATTAGCATTACGGTCATTACTAGATTCGCCATTGACCTGCTGCTGTACAGACCCCGCCCTCGGAGAAATGCCATCTCTAGGCTCTCCCTCCAATCTGGATGCTACCGCGGCATATCCAAGGCGCTCCTCCTCCTTAACAGTGCCATTTGGCAGCGGCTTAAATTCAACCATCTCCACCCTTGGCGATGGCGCATTTCTTTTGGTTTTGTTTATCGTCGAAGTTCCTGTCGCATTTTCAAAGAGACTTCGTGTGGAGGAAACAATGTTGGCTCTTGGCAGCTCATCCTCAATGAGATTCTCCGAACTACCGTACCTCTTTAATGAGGGCACCTCTTCGTCTTGAGATGCTAGGTGCCTGTCGTGGCTGTTGGACGGTTCATCTTCACAGATATTATAGTGGTTAGCAGCATCATTCCCGGTCGTACTCCTTGGGGACTGAATGCTGCCACTACTGAAGCTGCCATCAAGCGATCCTTGTGAGCTATCTCTGCGTTCGGTCACAATTTTCACATCCAGATTAGGATGGGAATGTTTGTTGCTGGCGGCCAAATTCTCCATGCTCCTGGCCTTGATCGGGGATGCATATATCCCAGTAGAACGGCCCCCCTCAACAACATCGTGTGCCGTGCTGTAATGTTGAGGTGAACCCTTATCTGATCCATATGGATCCTCTAAAATATTCTCTGTGCTGTGAGCCCTCTTTGGCCCTACGGTTGTGACAACTCCAACTTTATCGTCACGAGCGGACAAATGCTTGAACTTCTTCAATAACTTATGTACAAATCCTCTCCCGTAGGCTACCTCTTGGTTGTCATTCAAAATCTCATCTTCCCCATCACCGGTATCATTTGTTGAGTAATTACTATCACCTGGCTCGCGCCAGTTGGATGACCCATGATTCCGAGGTAATGAATTGTAGCTGTTAGTAATATTGTCACATTGGTCACTGCAACTAACCGGCCTACTATGGTTATATTTCCTCTGCTTGATATCCGTTCTCAACCAGGGATTCTGTTGGATGGGAATGATATGCTCCTCACTGGGTCCAACAACCACACCAGTGCCCGGCCCTGTGCCGTCACTGACAGAGCGGTGTTGCTGCAAGTCAGTGGGCGCGTCGTGGTTTGGCACTGGCACTTGCTCTGACACATGATTATCAATGTTTACACCATCGCTGAGCATTACATTCTCGTGAAAATTAGCCTCGTTGTTTTCCCGCGGACTTGCATCCGAATCAGACTGCGAATTATCAGTCGGTTTTGCAATGAACACAAGACTATTCTTCTGTTGTTGCTTTTTTAGAAGGATGTCACGTTTCCATGTTGGCATTTGGGTTAACCGCTCCTGTTCTTCCCTCCGGCGGATCCTGTCCTCCTCCTCCTGTTTGCGTCGTTTCTCGATCAATGCCAGCTTCCATGGTGGCACAGATTTCACACCCGCCGACATGGTGTTCCCCTTGTAAACCTCAGAGCCCAATTTTCATTAAAAGTTCCTTTAAATTGATCACAACTAAATCCACGACTAGCAAACCCCTGCCACTCCCGAAAGTGTTTGTGGTGACGTCACTCGACCCAGACAGAGCATTATGGGAAAGGTCATACGAGGCCGCTCTGTCGTGAACAAATGGGGAATTAATGCTCAAAAGACGGCCCTAAGAACGGAAGCAGATTATTATAAAAAACAATATAATAATATTTATTGTCCGTGCATAAACAATGTCCTAGTTACGAGAGCCATTGCGCAATTTAGAGCGGCTTTGACAGGTTTGCAATTGTAATACACACTAGCCTTCTTGCACATACGGGGCAGTATACGCACAACACCATTGTGTGTTTTGGTGTAAGTTGGATTTACGACGTGTATAGCACCATATTCTCCTGGGGCGATATAACTTTCTGCTCTACATACCAGCTGTTAGTGTTACATATTATCATATTCGTTGTAATTATGTGATAATCACAAGACTCCGGATCTCAAATAATGACTTTAATTGAAAAACATTAATGTGTATTCCGTGTTATAATCATGCATAATTGTAGATAAATGATTCACCCCATACTTGCAGTACACGGGTGAATGCCAACCCTATATAAAAGCTGTTGAAAAAGCGGGGGAAATGAAATGAGAGCCTAATTTCACAATCTAAGAAGCAACAATTATTCTTTACATATGTCTTCATACTTCCCTGCTACCTTTGAGTTGAAAAATATAATAAAACATATAGGTTAATAGAATTTAAAGGTGAAATCGACAGCGTTCTATGGCCGCCATCTTGTCCTTTTGCATTCTCTCCCATTTCACCAACTCTGTGCCGATATAAGTACCCTTTGATACTGGAGACAGGCATTCTACTTCCTTTTACATACTAAAGCTATTTTCACCAGTATTTAGACTACATTGTTGTTCACCTGTGTACTACAAGTACCAGGTGAATCTGTTATCTTGCATGATTGTAGTTTTCATTTTAAGGGCCATATTAACAGTTTCATACTAGTATTCACTTGTATAAATTTATTATATTTCTGCAATACTTACATGACCTTAATTTTTGCTAGTATCTAAACACTCAACAAAGAAACAGCTGCGTTAAGCTGGATTTAAATTAAACCTTATTTTATTTACTTAAGCTGGGAAATTTCTAATGGCTGGGGGTTCTAAGAGCGATGACATCACATTTGTGCTGGTACCATTCTGTACCTAACAGCTACCAGCACAAGTCCTACATGTTTTATTAACAGTCTTGTTGGTGGTGATGACCCAGATTAATGAAATGGAAATATAACTAAACTATGTAATCATAAAATACTTTATATCTTACTTTGTTGTAGTTGTATTGGTTGTTTTTTTTAAATCTTAGATTAAGCCACCATTTTTTCCACCCCAACGGTATTCGTTTATGCAACCCGAAGTTGTAGGCCCTGCCCATGCGTCAAAAAGTGGTTCGGGTGACCCGAGTTGAGTCTGAAATAAAGAATTGAATTGAATTAATCAAATACGGCCTAAGAATACGTTGCACAACTTGTGTCTATGCTCAGACTTCTCTGCTTCCAAAGTCCTTGCCCTGGCATAGCGAAAACAAAAACACTAGCGGCTCCTTCATATCATTGATAAGAATATATACACGACCAATAGACTACATCACGGTTCCAGCGGCGCGGTGCATTGTGGGATGCATCAGAGCAAAACAACCCCCCCAAAAGCACATGCAGCTATGAAATGTGCTAGTTTCAGCTCATCTCAGCTCTTGTTTGAAACATAGAATACCAACTAAAAAAATATATATAATAAATTCAGATATTAATCTTTTATCCAGCATTGCATTTACATCAATATAATCAGGACATCTTATGCCATGTGCATTTAGATTTAGAAAGATCTAGGCACTCAGACTAGTGTTAGAGCCATAGCCAGAGTACTCAATGCATTGTCAATGGCAGTGAGCAATCTCCATACAGAAAAAGTAAAATATTGATAAAACCACACCACCTAGAGACAAACCGCTTGGAACACATACAGAAAACATGTTTATCAAAAAGATTATATTAAATTGATACGGTTAGGGTTTTGGATTTCTATTAATTTTGAATAAAACTGACACTTTTCACTGCGCGTATAGGCAAACTCAATGGCCGTATGGCATTGCTTTGCTCCCAATGCCGTTTTCAGCGCATGCGCAGTCGGAACCGTGATCTAGTTTATTTAATACCATGGAAATAACGCTCTTAAAATTTGCTTCCTCGTAAACATCATGAGACTGTACTCTAATAGTATCATGCACATAGTAATTATTTAGATGATACTATAGTATGCTTGGGAGTCAAATCCTCGTGCGTATATTCCAAACAGACGGGTCTCCTGCACGTCTGTTTACGTTTGAAAGCTTGGACGCCATTGGATGGCTTTCTCTGGGAGGTCATATTCTAGTTCCAGCAATTATTAATACCATGGAAAAATCAAAGCGTGTAATAGTTGAATAATTTAGAGATTGCAGGTGGATACTACTCGCACAACTTACTTACATGAATTTAGGTTGTTCAAGGCGCTCGAGCCGTTTGTAAGGTATTTAAACGAGGTCAAAGATGGAAACTCATTATTCATATTGACACAGGTGGTCTGTTGTAGGTAGAGTGCGACTTTTGCAGAAGATATTCGGAACAAGTACACAATAATATGAATAACTTCAATAGACGCCATACGCTTTCATAAATCCGTCCGTCCAAATTTGTTTGTGCATGCTAAAAAAAACTCGACCTAGGAGGGCGTATGGCCCATACTGTCAAAAAATGTCACAGCACGCTCCCATACTCTCCTCATACGCTCCTCATACGCTCCTCGTAGGTTCCACATACGCTCAAAACCACCCGAAAGGTCACCAAATGTCATCATAGGCCGCCATGCGCAGGACCTACGTAGGTTTTCAATACGCTCCCGCCATACGGGGTAATGTGACAGGGCCTTTAAGCACAGAATGTTAACACTTTGGATGCTCTGTCAAAGAATTAGAAAGGTTCGGGCAGTACCCACCAGGTGGCACCACATACATCAGTGGCCGCCGACTAGGTCGGCCCAGTGGTGGCCGCAGTGTTCTTGGTATACGACAGGGGGTGCCATAGGTGGTATTAAGTGTAATCCAAGATGGCTAACTGCTGAGTGTGGACATCATGTGCACTCCCTCTATTTATCTATATTTTCTGAGGAATTGATATAAACGGGTCCCAGTGCATTAATTCAGTGGCACGAGTACTTGTACCCGGCTGGTGCTTTATTCAAGCATAGGAGAAGGCACTGGGACCAGTCTATATCACTTCTGCAGAAATAGCTGTTTCTGGATTCTGGAGAATTCATTTTCCCGTCTATGATTAAGGATGTTGTTTATGTGTATATACACATGTTAGTCATTATAGCCGTCCCCCTGGGTGGGTCAGTAATATGAATAAGCAATGCTTAGGACCGACCCCCACCAAATGCTCAGAGAATTATTTATTTATTCATCAGCATGAGTATATAATTAGCAAATCGTTGTCGTACACCCTGTTTGCTGCGCAGCGAAGATCGACGAGCTGTTTCCGTTTCCGGTTGCTGGATTCTGGTGGATTCATTTTCCACCTCTATGAATAACATGAGTATGGCTATTGTTTATGTATATACACTCGTTAGTCCTTAGCCTCCCCCTTGGGGGGGGGGGGGTCGGTATAAATGTACATTGTAGTTTATGATATATCAATTCGATTACTAATGACTCGAAAGTCCAGATATATAAAATATAACACATTTCTCCAGTTATTATATAATTGTGATATGTATAATGTTTCACTCTTTATGAAACATTGTAATACTAATAGTGCATTACTTGATATATATATATCTGTAAATATATATATATATTTTACCTCGGTATACAGCCTCTGGCTAGCCGCAGGCTAGGGAGAAGGAAGCACTTCCGGTCCAGCAATTAGCATAAGCAACTCACAACGGGAGGACGTTCGCTGAGTTGCTCCGGCAGGAGTTATCTACTAAGCGACTAAATCTAACTGTCAGTATTTCAAACTTGGTTTAACTTATAACTGATGCACTATAGCATCACATTATGAAAATTCAGAACTTTCTCAGGTCCCTTTTGGACTTTAAACGTGTTTTTTAACACGAGGATAGAACAATGCTTGCCGAAACCGATACTCCTTTGTTCTATCGACACCTGTATACACACAGGGAGAGATGTTGACCCGAGTCACATCTCCTAAGGAAATTCCTCCGAACCATAAAGAGGGTTTTGTTGGGGATGATCCTGGGTTTCTTTTATAGACTCCCCAGACCGGAATTTTGAGGCGAGCTTCCGAGTTTCGTAATATTTTCTCCAACTCCGCGGGTGGGAGAAGTGTACGTAACAGAGAGTGTGGGCGGTCTAAGACCGACCCCCCGTATGGTTGGTTTCGCTACCACACACCTACGGCATAAACTTAGCTTACACGCCTGTACTGAGAACGTTGTAAAACACGTAAATCTGTACCATGTTTGAAACCGTCCTTTGCACTATTCACAAGGCGGTTTTGGGAGCGCTAACATCAGTCACTCCCGTAGCTAACCGCATGCAGACGGAGAATAAGTTCTCCTCGTTGGCACGGGGCATGGACCGTAACATTGCGTTGCTTACAGCGGCATGCAACTACATGACCAATCGCAGATTTGAGAACGTTTTCAAATCAGTTACCACCGACGCTGGCAAGGAAGCAGCCAGATCTAAGAAAGTCACCGACAATGATGGCAAAGAGTACACTCTGTACTTAGCCCCCAAGCCGGTCAAGGGGAAACCCTTAGACAAAAGCAAGATGTTCGGGGGCCAGTTGGCTCACCTCTACAAAGAAGTGGAAGTGGACAACAAGAGTGCTAAGAACACTGATGCGAAAGGCCGGAAGTTCGACAACTCCACCAGGTTCCGGAGACCACGCTCAGATTTTCGGTTCCGACGAGGAGGCAGACCGGCAAGAGGGGGCCCATCCTTCGGATTTGGCCCATGTGGGAGAGGCCGAGGAGACCGTGAGCCCTCCAACTGGAGCGAGAACCGGGGATACAAAAGGGAGTTCACACCCAAACCCCAGTTCCCCAGGCCAGGGAACAAATAACATGTTCCACACAAACACTCCAGTCATCAGCCCCGGACATGGTTATGGAGGAGACACAGACTTACGTAAGCATGTTTAAAGCGGGAAACATCTTAAATTGTCTAGAGCAGTGGCAGAACATTACAACAGATAAGGAAATTCTGAACATAGTAAAAGGAGTAAAAATTCCATTTACTGAAGTGCCTAAACAAAAGAGAATCCCTTTTCCATATAACTTTAATGCAGAAGAAAAAGAACAAATAAATATTCAAGTGAATCTTTTTGAAGCAAAAGGCATTATAGAGCAGGTACTGCATACGAAAGGTGAATTCATCTCAAATGTATTTTCTAGACCGAAACCGAATGGCGAAATAAGAATGATTTTAGACTTAACCAAGTTAAATGAGATAGTGGCATATCAGCATTTCAAAATGTTCTCACTGGAAACAGCTCGAGATTTGATTACACCCGATGCATGGCTAGCCAGTGTCGACTTAAGGGACGCCTATTATACGGTACCAATCTGTAAGAACGACAGAAAATTCTTAAGAATCATTTGGCATGAAACACTTTTCGAATTTACGTGTCTACCCAACGGGTTGGCTTGTGCACCCCGTTACCAAATTGCTAAAACCAATTTTTTCAATAATGGCAAGGCAAGGACACACTATGTTTCCATATATTGATGACTCGTTTATTATGGGAGAGACTTTCAATCAGTGCCAAAAAGCAGTCACGGAATTATGCCATCTTTTAACATTGCTAGGTTTTTACATACATAAAAATAAGTCCGTATTTCTCACGACAACAAAATTAAAATGCTTAGGGTTCATCTTAAATAGCAAAACAATGACGGTGTCGCTTACACAACAGAAACTAAATAAGTTTTGGGTTGCGGCCAACCAGTTGATAGACATATATAGGCCAAAGATAAGACAGGTCGCCGTCCTTATCGGCATTATGATATCGTATGCCTCAGCTATTCTATATGGGGGAGCGCACATAAAGTCATTGGAAATAGACAAAAATCTAGCATTAGCACGAGCTAAAGGTAATTTCGAAAAGAAAATGACTATTTCAGACGAAGGATTAGCAGATATCCTCTAGTGGTTGGAACATGTTAATGACTCTCCCAATCCCATTAGGATGGGAGAACCCAACACGGTCGTTACGACTGACGCTTCGTTACAAGGTTGTTTTTGGGGTGTTTTTTTTGGTCCATTAGTTGTTTAAGCAGGGGAAATTTCAGTCATAGACAACTGGTCTTCCTCATTCCACTGCTGGTCGATAGAAAGCCAGAGCCTACACTTTTACCAACCCAAGGGATTTTTAACCTCCCACACCACATAGACATGGTATGAGAGCAACCGGCCTTTGATGACGCTGTAAGTTATACACAGCGGTGGAAATCCAAATTGGCAGAGCTGGGGGCACGGGGAATCGAACCGCCGACCCTCAGATTAGGAGTCTGACCTAGAAAAAGTCAGACACTCTAACCACTCCGCCACAGAGAACGCCACCAGGTTGGGGAGCACATCGCAATGATGTAGCGACAGGAGGGAGATGGTTAGAAAGTGAGAGTTCAGATCATATAAATGTTCTAGAATTAAGAGCTATCTACCTAGGTTTAGCGAGCCTAGTAAAAGTACCGAAAAACAATGTTCGCATTCTAACTGATAACACAACAGCTATGGCTTATGTCAGGAACATGGGAGGCATGAAGTGAAAACACTGTAATGAAATAGCACTACTCCTTTGGAACTGGGCGCAGAAATACAAAGTATGGTTAATGGTGGCACACATTCCAGGGATACAAAACACTCTGGCAGATAAAAAGAGTAGGATTTTCCATGACCACCTTGAATGGTCACTAAATAAAACCATTTTCAACTAAATTTGTCAAAGATGGGGTAAACCCACAATAGACTTATTTGCTTCCAGAAATAATTTTAAATTAAAACGGTATGTGTCATGGCATCCAGAACCAAATGCATGGCACATAGATGCCTTCTCAATGATTTGGTGAAATGAATTCTTTTACATTTTCCCCCCATTCAACATCATAAGCAGAGTAGCAAGGAAGATACGACTGGAGCAAACGCACGCGATCCTCATCGTCCCCGAATGGGACACGCAACCGTGGCTAGCGGTGTTAATGTTGACAGCCAAAGGCTGCCTCTGATTCCGAAGATCCCGAGGAAACCTGATGCACCAAGGCCCCCTGGCACGACACGGAAACGTATCAACGACTCCGCTGCTAGCATTCCTTTTCTAAATAAATATCTAGAACAATTCGGGTTAGATGAGGTCACTCAACAACGGTTGGTGTCACACGCATGGAGGAAAGGAACAGTCAAGATGTATACCACATACTTAAAGAAGTGGGGCGTGCATTGCCTAATCAAGAAAGTGAAACCTATGAACCCGTCTATATCCCAGGTAGCAAGGTTTCTCAGGATGCTAGAAGATGAAGGGTTAGGCTATGGAGCCATTCATGCGGCGAGATGTGCCTTATCTATAATTATCCCACGAATAGATGGACAGACTATAGGGAAACACCACATCATTCACGTTCTATATATGAACGGAACCCCCCGAAACCGAAATACAATCGTTTCTGGGATGTGTCGCTAGTGTTTAAATTATTTAAACAATGGCCACACAACAAACATCTGGACATAAAACAATTAGGTTTTAAAGTAGCGATGCTCCTTCTGTTAGTAACAGGACACAGAGGTCAGACAATTGTCGCCCTTTCGCTAACTGGTCTCGAAATAGACAAGACCGAAGCAACGTTTGATTTAACAACTTTATTTAAATCAAATCGTTTGGGAGATCCCCTGTCAACAGTGAGTGTCACAAGATTCGCCGAGGATCAGAAGCTATGTGTCGTATCAGCCATACGGGCGTATTTATCCAAGACTAAAAGTATAAGAAACTCAAGACAATTGTTGATAAGCTTTATTAAGCCACATAAGGGCATCTCGCGGGATACCCTCGCGCGATGGACAATTAAGGTGTTAACACTAGCTGGAGTTAATACGGAACGATACGCCTCGCATTCTACAAGGGGAGCAATGGTCTCAAAAGCTTGATTGCTAGGGATTTCGGTAAAACGAATCCTGGCACATGCGGGATGGAAAACAGCCAGATTGTTTGCAAAACATTACAACAAAAGACTGGAAAAGTCAAGTGGGATTGCAAAACGATTGCTCCAAGACTAGATGATAAAGGTGAGACACGCAAAAACTTTCAATCTCACTTTATTATCATATACAATTGATCTTACATGCTTGTTAAAAGAGATAAGCGATAAATAATAGAATATCAGGATAAAAATGCTATTACGTAAAAGTCTCCCTTGCGTGCGGCTAGCCAGAGGCTGTATACCGAGGTAAAATAGATTAGTTAGACGAATCTTACCTGGGTATAGATGACGGATAACTATTGTTTTCCCGAGGTATAAGCCTCGGATAGACGTCAGTGAGGGCCCACCCACCACACCCTACCACGTCTATTCAGTTGGCTTGTACCAAGAAAACATTACAATTACAATAATATTATTATTTTTTATTAGGAATCGTTTTTATCCTGAATTAGTAGGTAAAGATTGCTGGACCGGAAGTGCTTCCTTCTCCCTCACCCACATCTATCCGAGGCTTATATCTCGGGAAAACAATAGTTATCCATCATCTATACCCAGGTAAGATTCGTCTAACTAATTTATATATATATATATATATATGTATATAATGTATATATATGTGTGTAGTGAACGCAGGTAACCAAAACGGCAGAGGGTGGATACCGTTATTTATTCACAAACACAACCGTTCTATATAATGAATCCAACGTATCTGCCTGGGCAAGGTGCCCTACCGAGTTTAATGAATGAATTTTAGTAACATCAATAATCAATTAATAATTGTAAATGATAATATAAACATAATAATATATTTTAAAAAACACACAGACAGGAGCAGGGGGTGGGGGGGGGGGGGGCAGGTGGTCCGGGCGACGTCCGAGGCAGAAGTGGGATCCAACCGGTTCTGGGATCAGGAGGAAGGGGGCGGGGGGCGCCACCTGACGGATTCGAACCCAACCAGGGAACCAATAACTCGGGTACCTATCGAGAACACCAGGGGGAGGCACTGCGCATCACCTACACCGGCATATCAGGGATATAGGTGTGTGTGTGTATATATATATGTGTGTGTGTGTGTGTGTGAAGTGGGGGAAATTTGGGGCCTTGCGGGCCGAGCGCATATCACTTGTGTTGGCCGACAAGGGCCGTAAGTGCTGAGAAAAGCTTAATGATTCCTTCTCCCGCCAGGCGGCACTTGAAATGGACCATGGTGACTCGTCGAGAGAAGGAGAGTTCAAGCCTAACGATCAAATTGCCTCAGGCACTCCAGACATTAGACTCATTTGGTATTTGACTTGTTCTTTACTTTGATTAGTGGGGTTTAAACCTGTCTCAGCTTTCCTTCTCTATGTGTTTGCACTTATTCATATAGCCTGTAAATATGTGGACTTGTGTCGGTGTCTGTTATAGTTCGCAGAGACCAAAACCACACTCTGACAAATGCTCTCCAAACACAACTTTGCTTACTTTTATGTTTATGTAACCAGATAGAGGGAGAGCGCTGGGGCTGGTACTCCTGCTGTTGTGAAAATGGCTGTCTCATAGTGGAGAGAAAGGATACTAGACTTAGGATTTCGTTATTTTTGTAACTGTACATACAGGAAATATACTTGATATAATGTAATATATTTGTTGCTACAAGATCATTGCATAATTTACACGCAGTGGTTTTTCAGAAACGTTTAAACAAAGTTTTTGAAAAGCAAAAACAAAAGCCCCGAAGGAACTTCCGTTTCAAAGTTCCACACCCTAACCACTAGACTACATATTCTACATATTCCAGGTACATTTTGTTTTCTTAGTTCAGGCTATTGAATCGGTAGTGCTGATAAGGTTTGAGTTGTAATACTGAATGTTGTGTATACATGTGTGTGGAATACATACACACATACACCCACATATGTATCTATATTATATATATTATATATATATATATATGTGTGTGTGTATGTATGTATCACCAATGCACCACGGAGGAATAGTTATATAAAGTATATGTTCCCCTTGCATTTATACTCATATAATGCACTTTATACACACATATGTACATAGATATAAAGTATATGATCCCCTTGCATTTATACCGACCCCCCAAGGTGGATGCTAAGGACTAACACGTGTATATACCCACGTATATACTACGTATATGCGGATGTCATCGAATTGCACCATGCTGCGCCCAGGGGCTTCCTCCAGGATTTGCAGGATAGTTTGCAGCCGATCCTCTAGATGGCGCCAGGACCCCCAGTTCGTGTCAATTGGGCAGTGTAGCCTTAGGTCTCGCACTTCAAAAACTGTTCAACTGCCGTGGTACCTCGGTACCGCTCTGCACCTTCTACTACACCCACCCAGTTTGTCCCTATGGATTACTTATTACTACTGGCGATGCCAAAGGTGTATTGTGCTTTCTGTAGCCTTGTGCACCAGGAACCTCTCAACGAAAACTGCCAGTTTCGGGAAGCTGCTAAATGTACAATACGTTCAACTTCGAAATCAGAGAAGATGGCGGATGGCGGGAAACCTGTAACCGTCAAATCTGAACTTCAAACATCAGTCGTCCAGGGCGACGACACCATTGACACCGAAGAATGGGAAATCAATCATTGAGAGAGGACAATCGATCAGAGCTTGAGCACTAAGAGGAGCAGACAATCGTGGGGACGGAGCTCGACCAGGTGACGTTCACCGTCGCATTAAAAGAGGAGGCGCTGCTACCATCATCGGGCTTCCAGCTCAAGCTCTTCGGACGACCGTTCAGTGAGTTGTGAACGCAAGGCACGAAGTAAGTGGTCGCTCCGGAGACATGTGGAGGACGGGAGAGACATAAAGAAGCTTTCGCCATTCGAATTGATCGCAGCAACTGTGAATTGGGTGGTGGCCTCCAAGGAGACCGATGGAGATAAACTGTTTTGTATCTTGCAACACTGGGGCTATATTGCGGGGAAGGCAAAATCGGGCACGTTCATAGAGACAACGCATGTAAACTACGATCTCACCATCAGAAGGCTAGCCATCTCCAAAGGGTATGAGGCCTTCTCCTCGGGAAAACCAGAGGTGGCTCTCAAATATTATGCTTTTGAGTATATGCGAAAGCAGGGGGGATCCTACTAATAACTCGGGCAGGGGGAGCCACAGTCGATCGAGGCAGCTCTTCACAAAAGATGGGAAAAAACCTTGTTTTTGGTATAATAAGGAGGAGGGATGCAGCCGAGACAACTGCACCTGTGATTACGTTCATTGGTGCAGCCGGTGCGGGAGTACGGGGCATATCAGGACCAAGTGCAGCAAGGAATAGGGGGTTTTCGGCAGTCCAGCCGGGGCACATCCCAAAATTGTGCTCAGAGGACCTATATATTGAGGTTCAGTCAGGTTATGGCATATTGTGCTGCCCACTCGACACCGGCTTCCACTACTGACTTCCAGCCCCCAATTTCTCCCGACCATGTGAGTTTGGCCAGCTTGTGTGCTAAATGTGTTGCTTGTGAGAAGCATGTTGTTTGTGTTGTCTCTCACAAGCCCCTGTCAATGATAATGTTGGCCAACCCTGTTTGGCCACAGTATGCAATGTCACTGATAATGTTGGTCACCCACTTCAGCCATCATAGGTGATGTAACCGATAATCTGGGCCACCCAGTTTTGCCCACTGTGTGTGATAACGGTGCTTGTGCCGTCACCAGCGACAACAATCAAACCCAGACCTCGGCCCCATTGCTGGCGGCATGCCACAATGCCCGCAAATAACGAGCAACTGGCTCCCTATGACTGGCTCCCTAGGACGGGGAGGTGCACGTTGTCGCCTACGATGAATTTAATCCCTCACCCATCCCTACCAGACTGATCGTTTCTTTAGGCTGCCTGAAGGCTGCTTGTCCATGTGTTCATTATATAGGCCCCAACAGGGCGCAATTTAAACCATGTCGTATTATTTGTGAACGTTTCCTTAGAGGTGCAGTAGTTTATGAGCGGTGGCCCTATGTGTGGGCCTATCTTCTAGCCCCTATATTTTTTATCGCATTTCTGATTTTGTGGTACGCTGTGGTGGTCTGGAGGGGGTGGACAGGTGTGTCAATTACATAGATGATTTTGTAGTAATCGGTTTGTCTTTTGAAAATTGCCTAGTCAACCAGCGTAAAATCGCTGCTATTCTCCGGCGGATTGGTTTCTACCTCAGTTACCCTAAACTCCTTACCCCGTCACATTGTACCAGATTTCTGGGTATTGACATTGATAGTGTTCTAATGCAATTTCGCCTCCCTGGCAATAAAATTCTTAAACTAAAGTCCCAACTCTCTGTTTTTCTCGGCAAGCGCAAGGCCTCCCGGAAGGACCTCGAGAGGCTAGGCGGTCATCTCGCCCACTGTGCTACAGTTGTCCGTGGGGGTCACTCCTTCTCCACGAGGAACTACGATGCAATTCGACAGCTGCGGACGTCCAACTATCAATTCCGCCTCAACGAGGAGTTCAGGTCGGAGCTAAGATGGTGGCTGGATTACATGGACTCGTTTAACTGGTATGCAAAAGTTGTGGGCTCTCATGCAGCTGCCGTCTTGGTCTACAGCGATGCTTTCGACTGGGGCTTCGGAGTGACCCACTTGGACGACTGGTTGGTCAGCTGACGAGTCCGGTCTACTCCCTGTGGTCGGCCACCACCTCGCTGCCTCGGTGGGGGGTGGGGGGGGGGCGGAGGTTTATATAAATTAGAAAGAAATGTGGGCTGCGGTTGCCGCTGCATGCTGCTCATTTGTTCTCTTAGTTCAGGTTTTTGAATCGGTAGTGGCGATAAGGTTTGAGTAGTAATACTGAATGTTGTGTATACATGTGTGTGGAATACATATACACATACACCCACATATGTATCTATATTATATATATATATATTATATATATATATTATATATATGTGTGTATGTATGTATTACCAATGCGCCACGGAGGAATAGATATATAAAGTATATGTTCCCCCTGCGTCCACTCCGACTGGAGAGGAACCACCCACATTCCAGGTGGGCGCCGGTAGCCCCCCATCGTCTACGTGGCCTGCCGTCCGCTCCACCGTCCATTCCAGCCGTCGTCCCAACTGGCCGTCCCACACCGCTTGTAGCCCCTTCCTGCGCTCCTCCAACGCACCTAGCCGTATTTCCGCTTCCAGCCTGGCTATGTCGTCCGCTACCTTTTTCTGTCGGTCATCCACCGTCAGTGCTGCTAACGACGCGTCTACCACCTCCAACTTCCCATCGTCCGCCGTTTTTTTGCCCTTTACCACCATACTCGACAGGCACGTCGTCCACCTCTCCAGCTGGTATGTAATACACGCCTCCTTGTCGTCCTTCCTATGAGACTCGCCGCACTCGCGACAAAATACCATGTCACTTCACAAAAATGCCGACGAACACCTGGCAGACGACAGGCTGACGGCAGGTTGATGGTAGGTTGGCAGACGGAAGCAGCCGGCAGACGACCGGTGAACACGTAGCGAGAGCCCGGTGAAGGTATTGGTAGGTGTGGACAGCTTGAAAACCTGGTGCGCACTGGCCGAAACAGAGCGGCGCAGGGCACGAACACGCAGTGGCGCTGCAGTAGCAGGCGGAGGGATCGATCCCATCAGGCCATATTAGGCCAGACCAACTTAATTTTCGTTGTACACGCAAATAACCTACTGGGCAGTAATAATTCTGCTGATAATCGGAGATGAGCCGCTCCGCCTTTTTATACATTGATAAGTAATTATCCTATCTATAAAGTATATGTTCCCCTTGCATTTATACCGACCCCCCAAGGTGGATGCTAAGGACTAACACATGTATATATATATATATATATATATATAGACTAGTTAGACGAATCTTACCTGGGTATAGATGATGGATAACTGTTGTTTTACCGAGGTATAAGCCTCGGATAGACGTGGGCTAGGGAGAGGGAAGCACATCCGGTCCAGCAATTTTTACCTACTTATTCAGGATAAAATGATCTAAATAACACAATAATAAATGAAAATAATAATGGAACTGTGAAGTTTTCCTGGTACAAGCCAATCGAATAGACGTGGAAGGGTGTGGTGGGCGGGCCCTAGCCCACATCTATCCGAGGCTTATACCTCGGTAAAACAACAGTTATCCATCATCTATACCCAGGTAAGATTCGTCTAACTAATCTATTTTACTTTGGTATACAGCCTCAGGCTAGCCTCAAGCTAGGGAGACGTTTACGTAATATCATTTTATCCTGTATGTATTGTTAACTATTCAATGACATGTTATATCACATTGGAACCCAGTATCGACAATATTTTTGGAGAAAATAAAGTGTATTCTCACCTCTGTAGCTTTACTCTTTCAATAACCGTCGGGCAACACTGCTTGACTTTTCCAACCGTTTGTTATAATGTCTTGCAAACGATCGTGCAGTTTTCCATCCTGCATGGGCTAAGATCCGTTTAACGGAAATTCCAAGCAGACGGGCCTTTGACACCATCGCACCTCGCGTCGAGTGAGAGGCATATTTGTCTGTATCCACGCCTGCCAACTTTAACACTGTAATTGTCCATCGTGCAAGTGTGTCTCGTGAAATGCCCTTGTGTGGCCTAATAAAGCTCACCAAAAGCTGCCTTGAAGTCCTTAAGTCCTTTGTCTTGGATATATACACCCTAATGGCTGAAACTACACATAGTTTTGGATCCTCTGTAAAGCTTGTTACATTAACTGTAGACAGGGGATCTCCTAATCTGTTTGACTTTAACAATTGTGTCAAGTCAAACGTGGCTTCTTTGTTATCTATTTCAAGGCCATCCAGTGATAGGGCAACAATAGTTTGTCCTCTGTGTCCTGTTACTAGTAAGAGGAGCAACGCCACTTTAAATCCTAATTTTCTAATATCTAAATATTTGTTATATGGCCATTGTTTAAACAGTTTGAATACCACAGACACATCCCAAAAACGACTATACTTTGGTTTGGGTGGTTTTCTTTCATAAATCGACCTGAGAATCCAGTGAATAACTTGATGTTTCCCTATAGTTTGGCCATTTATCCTTGGAAGGATAACCGACAAAGCACACCTAGCAGCATTAATGGCTCCAAAACCTAAACCTTCATCTTCTAACATACGCAAGAATCTCCCGACCTGGGAAATGGTCGGGTTCATAGGCTTGACTTTCTTAATAAGACAATGAACGCCCCACTTTCGCAAATAAGTTGTATACATTTTAACTGTGCCTTTCCGCCATGCATATGAAACTATTCTTTGCTGTGTAATTTTATCCAGTCCAAATTGTTCCAAATATATATTTAAAAAAGGAATGCCAGCAAAGGTGTCGTTGACACGTCCCCGCATCATTTTAGTGGGCCTTGATGTGTCAGATTTCCTGGCGATCTTCGGAATCGCAGGCAATCTGTGGCTGTTGCCACTATGCCCGGTAGCCAAGGTTGTGTGTCCCAGTCGGGAACGATTAATATTGCGTGTGCTTTGTCCATCTTGATCTTTCTGGCCACTTGGCTGATCATGCTAAATGGGGGGAAAATATAGTAAAATTTATTTCCCCAAATCAGAGAAAACGCATCTATCTGCCAGGCGTTTGGTTTTGGATGCCATGAAACATATTTGTTAATTTTACAATTATTACGGGATGCAAATAAGTCGACCTCAGGTCGGCCCCATTTTTGACAAATTATTTTTTAAATGTTCGGATTAAGGGCCCATTCTAAATGATCATGGAAATGTCTGCTATTTCGGTCAGCTAGCGTATTTTGAATGCCTGGAATGTGTGCCACAGTCAGCCAAACCTGGTTTAGCTGCGCCCAATCCCAAATCTTCTTTGCTACGTCATTACATGGTTTGGACTTTGTCCCTCCCATGTTCCTTACATATGCCATTGCAGTTGTATTGTCAGTTAGTATCCTAACATGTTTTCGTGGTATCTTTACGAGACTTGCTAGTCCTAAATAAATGGCTCTCAATTCCAAAACATTAATATGGCCCGAAATTTCATTTTGTAACCATCTCCCTCCTGTTGCGACATCATTACGATGTGCGCCCCAACCTTCTAGTGAAGCGTCGGTGGTTACTACCGTGTTGGGTTCACCCATTCAAATGGGATTGTGAGAGTTATGAATGTTTTCAAACCACCAGTTAATATCATCCATGCCTTCCTCAGAAATAAACATCTTTCGTTCGAAATTTCCTTTTGCGCAAGCCAAAGCTAAATTCTTATCTATTTCTAGAGATTTTATGTGTGCCTTGCCGTATAGAATAGCTGGAGCATATGATATCATTATACCGACCAACACGGCGACCTGCCTTATCTTTGGCCTCGTTAACTCGACCAAGTGGGTCGCAGTATCTAGAAACTTCTCAAGTTTCTGTTTCGGAAGGGAAACGGTCATTGTATGCGTGTTCACAATGAACCCCAAACATTTCAGTTCAGTCGTCGGTAAGAAAACCGACTTCTTTTCATGAATATAGAAACCCAATCTAGTCAGAAAAAGGGATAAATCACTGACAGCATTTTTACAGTCATTAAATGACTGTGCGACAATAAAGGAATCATCTATGTAAGGAAACATAGTGTGTCCTTTTCTAGCCATGGCTGGAAAAAACGGCTTTAATAACTTAGTAAAGAGGCGTGGGGCGCAAGCTAAACCATTTGGCATACATGTAAACTGGAAAAGTTCATCCTGCCAAATAAATCTAAGAAACTTTCGGTGTTCTGTACAAATAGGGACCGTATAATACGCGTCCTGTAAATCTACGCTGGCCATCCATGCTTTAGGTGTATCCAAATCCCTGGCAGTTTCTAATGAAAACATCTTAAAATGGCGATATTCTACTAATTCATTAAGCTTAGTTAAATCAAGAATCATTCTAATGTCTCCATTAGGTATAGGTCTGGAAAAAATATTAGAAATAAATTCCCTTGGCGTGTGAACAACTTTTTCTATAATCCCTTTAGATTCAAAAAGCAAAACTTGATTACTTAAGGCCTGTTCCTCTAATGCATCAAATTTATATGGAAAGGGAATTCGGTTTTGAACTGGTAATTCCGTAAACGGGATCTTAACTCCTGTTACAATCTCCAAAATGTCGTTATCTTTAGTAATTTGTACCCATTCTGAAAAACAATTAGAAATATTGCCTGCATTAAATTTTCTTACGTCAGTTTGTGTCTCTTCTGCTACCATCTCTGCTACCACTGGTGTTGTTTGTGTAGCAGTGTTTATTTGTTCCCTGGCCGTGGGAAGAGCTGCTTGGGCGCAAACTCTTTGCGGAACGGGCGGTTTCCGTCGGTCCAGCCTTGCCGGTCTCCCCGTCCTCGGCCTCGTGGTAGATAGCCGTATGAGTGGCCTGACCTCCCAGCTCTGTTGCCTCGGCGCGCCCGAAAATCTCCTCGAGGACGGCGGAATCTGAAGGTATTGTCATACTTCCGGGTTTCCATGTTTTTGCCACTTTTGGCCTCTGCCTCTACTTCCTTGAACAGATACGGAAGTTGGCCCCCGAACATTTTTGACTTGTCAAGAGGCTTGCCTTTGATGGGTTTAGTCGCCAGGAAGAGAGTGTACTCCTTCCCATCATTGTCAGTCACCTTCTTGGATCTTGCAACCTCCTTACCGGCGGGAGTGGTGACAGCCTTAAAGACATTTTCGTACCTCCGGTAGCTTAGGAAATTACTTGCAGCCGTGAGCAAGGCGATGATGCTCTTATCCATCACCCTCGCAAGCGATGAGAATTTATTCTCGGTCTGCATTCTGTTCGCCACCGGAGTTACAGAAGTCAGTGCTCCCAGGACCGCCTTGTGTAGAGTGAACAGGACGCTTTCAAAGCGTTTCTTTTCCTCGCTGAGATGGACTCCTGAATCCATCTCCTTGACCACTGTATCTGGGATTCCTTTGATCCCTGCAATCTGCTCTGTGAGCTTGTAGATGATTTCCGCCGGTTTAAACATATTAAAGTGGCCTTTAATTGTTTCGCGCATCATCGTGGTGGTTTTTATGTTTTTCACCTTTTCTTGGCGGCAGCGCTTCCGGACCTTACCTCCGATTTTGGCATAGAGACCAGCTCTCTCGGTCTCTGAGTCGGACTCTGTAGTTGAAGAGTCCGATGAAGAGTTGGAAGAAGAGTGCTTCTTCTTCTTACTCTTCTTCTTAGGCTCTTTGGTTTTCTTCCTTTTGGAAGCTTTCGTAAACTCGTCTCCTGACGAGCTCACCGCTCTCTTCCGCTTCTTAGGCTTAGACGGCCCAATGGTCTCTAGAGCCGAGTCAGTCTCCTCCAGCTCTGACAGGTCTTCCCACTCAGAATCTAGGACGGGGAGCTGTCGACTTACGTCAATATGGCTGCTGGGCTGAAGTTCTCTCAGCTTCTGCTCCACGAGCTGATTTATTTGGGCTTTTAGGCCCCCCGGGTAAATCGGACCGTCATCACTGTCTCGGTCCGAACCGACCTCAGCCCCCGGCTGTGGGGACGGAGGAGCCGTCACCCCTGGCGACGAGTCATAGCCGGTCGGCATGCGCCCCTCTGCAGCAGCGGGCGGCGGTTTGTTTCGTTTCGTAGCCATCGGTACTCTGTAACCAAAAAGATTACTTATTAAACCGGAATCATCTCAACAGAACCCCGAAGTGATGCCAGAAATACTGGGCTGAGGAACATTGTAGTATTGAGCAACGTATTTACACCATTCTCAGTACAGGCGTGATAAGCTAAGTGTATTTCGTAGGTTTTTTGGTATCGATACCAACCATACGAGGGGTAGTCCTCTAGGACGTCCCATCTCTCTGTCGCGTACACTTCTCCCTCCTGCGGCTTCTGCACCAGCAAGTTGGAGAAAATGCTACGAAACTCGGAGAAACGCCTTATTCAAAAGGGGAATCTATAAAAGACACCCAGGATCATCCCCAACAATACCCTCTATTAGGGTCCAAGAGAATCTCCACAGGAGATGTGACCGTGCCAACATCTCTACCCGTATCAAAGCGGGTTGATAGAACCATGGTTTCGATATGCACAAAGAATCCTTTGTTCTATCCGTATCAATTTTTAAAATGCTAATCTAGTCCAAATTGGACTAAAGAAAGTTCTGAACTTTCAGATCTAGATGCTATAATGCATCTTAAACAAGCTCAACCAAAGTTTTTCTTTCTACTTACGGTTAAATCACTTGTTGTAGATAAATCCTACTGGAGCAACTCCACGAACGTCCTCCGGTCGTGAGTTGTTTATACTAATTGCTGGACTGGATGTGCTTCCCTCTCCCTAGCCTGAGGCTGTATACCGAGGTAATATATACAAACAAGAATGCCACACTCATTGAGATGCAAGATGATTTCACCAGAATCCAGTAACCGGAAACAGCATATGGGGGGGGGGGGCTGCAATTTGCAATGGAATATGGAAACGGAAACAGCTTGTCGAACTTCGCTATGCAGCAAACAGGGTGGACGACAGCGATTGGTTAATAATATACTCATATTGAATTGCATGATAATAAATAAATTATTCTCCGAGCATTTATATGTATGTCAATAGATTAGTTCGTAATTCTGAACTTCCATGTTTATGTCAAATTATGTATTTCTATTAATTTTGAATAAAATCTAAAGCCGTGTTCACACGGGCAAAATGTGAAGCGAATTAGACAAATCGAATCATATGATTCGATTTAGCTTGAAAGTGTTTCGCGTTCACACGGGCAGTGCTTTGAATCGGTTTAAGGCGGAAGTGGATATCTGCGCATGAGCAAGTCCAGACTAACCAGCGCCAGTTTGGGTTCGTCGATGTCGGCCCGAGAGAGTGTGGGTTCGACCTAGATATGTATGGATTGAATCGTATTGGTTTGGAACAGTCAACACTTCTGCTGGGCAGTGAAACCCTAAAAATAAATGATAAAAAAAATATCTGTGCACAGCTAGCGGTTTCATAGACCAAATTATATTATATAGTGTGACGTCCTTAATCCGCCTCAAGTAAGTCGGTTGCGTTCACACGGGCGATATAAGTAGAATCATAAAATTTGGTTCATATAAACCACCTACAGAGGTGGTTTATAAAATCCGATTTATATGAATCGAATCAGCCCTAAACCGACTCAGACGCGCGTTCACATGCCAAATCTGAGCCGAACTAGGCAAGTCGATTTATATGATTCGAATTAACTGCCCCGTGTTCTGTGAGTACGTCTTTATTTTGCTGTTGACGCCGTTTTCAGCACGCAGTCTATAGACAGTTTCGTAATTCCGACTAATGTGAACGGGGGTGTGGGGTCGGTCCTAGGCATTGCTTATTCATATTACTTTATATATATATCTATTCCTCCGTGGTGCATTGGTGGAGTGCCCATCAATGGAGCAGCACTATAAACTGAGACTGATGAGTATGACCTATCATGTTGTTGTTTTGGGGAGTTTTCAGTCGCATTGGTGCGCTGAAGGCTGCAAATCTGCAGCACTGAATGGGCAGAGAGATATTTTCCTTTTTCTGTATGGGTATGGGTTAGGGTTAGGGTTAGTGCTTAATTAAATACAGAAAAAGTGAAATATCTCTACAACCACACCACGTAGAAACAAATCCCAGATAGCACACAGCCGTCGGGCCGACGTCGGCTATTGGTCGCACCGTCAGCATCGACTTTCCACCGTCGGGCCACCGTCGGGCCGACGGTGGTGGTCCGACATTGGTTTTCAATCCCTTTCAACATTCGGGCCACCGTCGGGCCGACGGTGGTGGGCCGCTGCTGGTTTCAAGGTTTGCATTCATTTTCCACATGTGGGCCACCGTCGAGCCAACGTCGCGCCGACGGTGGTGGTTTGCCGCTGGTTTGCATTCATTTTCCACATCTGAGATTTCCCCGGCTTGGGACAACTAATGTACAAAAAAAAAGAGTGACAAATAAGTGTTCACACTTCCTGTCTACCATTCGTTAAATATGGTTTCCGGCTCGAGTCGCCAGCGGAACACGTGCGATCGTTGAGCAGCGTTCTTTTTCAACCAATAACTCCAGAAATCGCAGGAATTATTTAACAGGTTTGTTTATTAATATGCATAGATTATTTTGTAAAAGTTTTGTAATTTATTACGATGTATTAATTCAATTAATCGTGTTAGTACGATTTGAATTCCCGGTACGGAATGTTGACGAAGGACCGCCATCTTGGTTTTTTCCGAGAAGACACTGTCACTATAGTGTCAATACGTACAGGTGCAAAATATTAGTTTTATTCAAAATTAATAGATATCAAGAACCCTAACCGTATAAATTTAATCTAGTCTTTTTGGTAACGATGTTGTCTATATGTGTACCAAGCGATTTGTTTCTACGTGGTGTGGTTGTAGAGATATTTCACTTTTTCTGTATTTAATTAAGCACTAACCCTAACCCTAACCCTAACCCATACAGAAAAAGGAAAATATCTCTACAACCACATAACGTAGAAACAAATTGCTTCGTACACATATATAGACAATATCGTTACCAAAAATATTATATTAAATTTATAAGGTTAGGGTTCTCGATTTCTACTAATATTTTTGCACTGTCCAACCAGAGGAGGTCATCCGACTCATCGGCTACCTACAGGAGGACGAGGCACCCAGTTAGGCCAGTAGAATGAATATTATATTAAATTTATAAGGTTTTCTATTGATTTTGAATAAATATTTTCTGTCGGCCCGACGGCATTTGTCGCCATCGGGCCGACGTTGTTTTGTCGCCGTCGGCTCATCGGCGGTTTCCGCCGTTGGGGCGATGGGGGGATCCGCAGTCGAGTCGACGACGGGAGGTTGGACAAAACAACGTCGGCCTGACGGCGGTTTCCACCGTCGGGCCAACGGAGCGGCCGCCGTCGGCCCGACGGTTGTGTGCTATCTGGGATCGCTTGGTACACATATAGACAACATCGTTACCAAAAAGACTATATTAAATTTATAAGGTTAGGGTTCTTGATATCTATTAATTTTGAATAAAACTAATATTTAGCACCTGTACGTATTGACACTATAGTGACAGTGTCTTCTCTGAAAAAAACCAAGATGGCGGTCCTTTGTCAACATACCGTACCGGGTAATTCAAATCGTATTAACACGAATAATTCCATTAATACATCGTAATAAATTACAAAACTTTCACAAAATAATCTAAACATAATGATAAACAAACCTGTTAAATAATTCCTTAAAATTCCTCCGAATTTTGGAGTTATTTGTAGAAAAAGAATGCTGCTCAAGGATCGCACATGTTCCGGTGGCGACTTGAACTGAGTCGAACCGTCAACAAACCATACCCGATAATTCAAATCGTATTAACACGAATAATTCCATTAATACGTCGTAATAAATTACAAAACTTTTACAAGATAATCTAAACATATTAATAAACAAACATGTTAAATAATTCCTTAAAATTCCTGCGATTTCTGGAGTTATTTGTTGAAAAAGAACACTGCTCAACGATCGCACGTGTTCCACTGGCGACTCGAGCCAGAAATTTAAAGAACTGCGCATGCGCGGATCAACGCCGTCAGGGATTGAACCCTAACGTCGGAACACCACCGTCGACCCGAATGTGGAAAATGAATGCAAACCAGCGGCGGGCTACCGCCGTAGGCCCGACGATGGCCCGACGGTGGCTCAAAAGTGGAAAGGGATTGAAACCTAACGTCGGAACACCACCGTCGGCCCGACGGTGGCCCGATGGTGACTCAAAAGTGGAAAGGGATTGAACCCTAACGTCGGAACACCACCGTCAGCCCGACGGTGGCTCGAATGTGGAAAATGAATGCAAACCAGCGGCGGGCTACCGCCGTAGGCCCGACGGTGGCCCGACTGTGGCTCAAAAGTGGAAAGGGATTGAAACCTAACATCGGAACACCACCGTCGGCCCGACGGTGGGCCGACGGTGGAAAGTCGGTGGCGACGGTGCGACCAATAGCCGACGTCGGGCCGACGGCTGTGCATTATCTGGGTAGTGGTTAGTTGGTAGTGGTGTCAAGTCAGCTATGGCAATGAGGTTTGGCCTGCTAGTCCTCGATGTCATGGTCTGGGCGACCGACAGTCTTGATGATGTCTGCGTTCTGGCGGTAGAAGCGAGCAAGTGCATTCCAGGATGACTTGGAAATCCTGGAGAGGATAGCCAGAGCGGCCGTATTGTCGCTGAGTTGACGGTCAGCGTCCTCCATGAAGTCACTGATGGCAGATCTGTCGACGGCGCCACATGAGGCGAGTATGTGGGCCACATTGAAGATCTTAGTGCCGCAGGGACAGCGCTGGAGGTTGGGGACATCAATCCAAAGGTGGTAGCCAGTCCTGAAGTAGTTGATGGCGACTTGGGTAGAAGCAGGAAGGCCGACTGGATGGGGGATGTTCGTTCTGACCGGGGTGTACCAGAGCCAGCTTATTGAGTAAGGGTTCCGTACTTGTTCCTTCTGTGTGGCTCGTTCCCAGAGTTTGGTGGTGGCTCGAGAAGCGGCAGAGGTCAGTTTGGTGATGGATGGAAGGATGGCTGTCTCCACGTCTGTTCGGTTGGCACCGGCTAGAGTGGCACAGTCGGCCTGGTCATGTGTTTGGTATTTTGGAAGCGACGTGTTATGCGATCACTGATGAGTGTCTCTTCTTCTGAATTCATGTTATCGTCTTTGGTATGGCTAGTGGCACACTGCCCGTCCTTCTGGATTAAGGCCCCACTAGCCAAAAATACGGCCCAAAAACATAGTCTAGTCCTTAGACTCACACAGGAACCAGATTAGTGTAAAACAAACAACGCAACTCACTGAAACAATATGGCCGAAGCAAACAAATCAGAAGAGCCATCAACATCGGTTGTTATCACAGAACCCGATACGAAAGCGGTAAGTCCGAAGTTAATCGAAAATGTTTTATGGGAGAGAATGTCGCTTATTATCGCTCACCATTTGCCCACCATTTGGAGCTACGAATATATATAGCGAAATGGTAGACAGGAAGTATTATGCAACGTCAATCCATGGGCATGGGCCATGGCTAGATAAGATAAAATAAAGGATTCACCCCGTACTTGCAGTACACAGGTGAACGACAACGTAGTATAAATACGGGCGAAAATAGCTTTAGTATGGAACAGAAAGTAGAATGCCTGGCTCCAGTATCAAATCAGTACTTATATCAGCACAGAGTAGGTGAAATGGGAGAGAATGCAAAAAGACAATATCTCAGCAATAGAACGCCACCAATTTCACCTTTAAATTCTATTAAACTATATGTTTTATTATATTTTTCAACTCGGAGGTAGCAGGGAAATATGAAGACATATATAAAGAATAAGTGCTGCTTCATAGATTGTGAATTTACTCTCTCATTTCATTTTACATAGGGTTGGTATTCACTCTAGGCTAGATAAAGGATTCACCCCGTACATCCAGTACAGGGGTGAAAACCAACCCATTAGAAAAACTGGCGAAAAATGTTGACATGCTGGGGAAATGAACTGAGCTGGTAAATTCTTAATTTAAGGAGCAAAATATATTCTTCACATAAATCTTCAAATTTACCCGCTACCTCTGATTTGAAAAATATAATAAAACATGTAGTTTAAGGAACTTTAAAAATAAAACCGACGGCATTTTATCGCTGCCATCTTGTCTTTTTGCATTCTTGCTCATTTCACCAACTCTGCGGCAATACATGTAGCCATTTGATCCTGGAATCACACTTTCTAGTTCCTGTTCCATACTGAAACTATTTTCGCCCATATCTAGACTATGCTAGGGTTCACCCCTGTACTGTAAGTATGGGGTGAATCTCTTATCTGGCGCATGGCATATTCGATATTCAATCATAATATTTCATATTGGTATTGTCAACTCGAAACTTGAGGCTGGCTAATAATATAAAAATATATAGTAGTAGAGCAGTTATGACTTAACTAGTCTTAAGATAACTTATGCACCAATGCCTTCCTCATTCTCATGATTCTGGGCGTGTTTATTTGGCTACTGTCTGCAGTAGTCATGGACATGGTAGACCTAGTTATTCCCACATTTTGTGGACAGGGCTGCTAAAGCCTGGTACACACCTCCCGTATAAAACCTAAAACTGCCCATTTCGCAACAAAGTTAGAGTTTTAGTCGGTTTCAGTCTTTAGGTGTGTGACCCCCTATCACACCAGAGCCTTCCGATTCGGGACTTAAAACTCAGTTTTAGGTTTTATATGGGAGGTGTGTACTGGGTTTTATAAAATTTGAAAAATGAATTGGGCAGTTTTAGTCGGGAAACGGGACGGGTCGGGTTGTAACAGGTACCGTCAAGGCAGTCAGTTATAGCGCATGAATCGTATACGGGAGGTGTGTACCAGGCTTAAACAATCCTATCAAACTAAAAGCTTATGAACATAAGTTATAACCACATGAATTTGCCATCTAATATACAGAATGTCTTGTTCAAATATCTATCTGGCATATCCCACTACTTTTGGAGTGCAGAATTGATGAAATCATGTAGGTTAATTAAATTTAAAAGTTGAATTGATAGAACCCAGTGGCTGCTGTCTAGTTCAAAGTAGTTGGCTCACTGTCAGGATAATGTGACTTGGGATATCAGGTCATGTTGCTGGCGGCCTGGTCTTCTAGTGGGGCAGCAATATAAAGTTGCCACGAGTGCACAGTCACAAGTCGGTAGCCTACCCGTCCTAATGTTCCTGAAATAGGGCTGCTGAACAACCCATTAAAAAAAGCACTTGCAGGCCAAGGAAATGGCGACAAATTTTTATATAAGAAGCAAAAAATCATATTTACCTGCTCCTTTTGATTTGAAGAATATAAAACATGTAGTTTAATAGAATGTCAAATTGAGAGCATTTTGTGGTTGCCATCTTGTCATGCATTCTCTCCCTTTTCACATCGTGGGGGCGTGCGTTCGAACCCTGGTCGAGTCAAACCAATGACGTAAAAATTGATACTTGTCGCTTCCTAGCCTGGCATTCGGGATTATTAGGATAGGGCAAGGACTGGTTGACTCAGTGTCAGGATAATGTGACTGAGTGGGATATCAGGTCATGGTGCTGGTGGTGTGGTCTCCCAGTGGGGCAGCACTATAAAGTCGCCATGAGTGCCCACTGTCACAAGTCGGTACCCGTCCTGATGTGACCTTAGATGTTGCTAGGACGTAAAACAACAACAAACAAACCCTTTTCATCCAAATCTAGATAAACACTATGCACTGAAACCAACCCGTCATCTACAGTTAATTCCTATTTGAAGCCGTTTTTTCTCAGATTTAGCCATAGTTATCATTCATCCCTACTCTGAGTACAGTATGGGTAAATCTTGTATCTAGGTTTGCTGGCATTCGCCAGTTTATCAACTTAATGCAAACCACTCCTTTGCGTATCTATTAATGCTTAGCACCAGGCTAAGCAGAGACAATTATAAATTTGGTAATTAATTGGTTTGACTTGGCCAGGGTTCTAATGCACAGGAAGCCAGCCAACGCTCTTCCTGATTCAGCCATCCTGATCAGTCTGGAATTGTTAAGTCGGCATGAATATAACCTTACAATTCACGATGAAATGGGGTTAAAAAAAAACACGTAAAAAAAACGGTTTACAGGGCATTTAACTTGTATCGAGACCAGTAGCTATCCATAATGTAAGTATTGCCACTTTCCACTTTCCAGCCACAGATGGCTGTGCTAAAGTTGAAGCTAAAGAAGCCAAAATCAGACAAGAAGCTCAAGTGGAAGAACAACACCGTTGACAACGAGTTCATGAACAAGAAAAAATCCAAATGTACGTTTTATATCATAGATAATAATGTCTACAATATTCTCTCAAAATGTGTAGAAATTGATAACTGTTGTTTTCCCGAGGTACAAGCCTCGGATAGTCGTGGGCCAGGGCCCTCTCACTCAACCCTGCCATGCCTATCACGTTTGCTTGTGCCAAGACGAAAACATTGACATATCCATATAAGTTTAAGATCATTTTGATCCTGAATAAGTAGGTAAAGATTGCTGGACCCGGATGTGCTTCATTCTCCCTAGCCCACGACTATCCGAGGCTTTTACCTCGGGAAAACAACAGTTATCCAGCATCTGTACCCAGGTAAGATTCGTATAACTATACTATATAGCCCCGTTCACACATGCACCTTATTTTCAAAAAGGGTCCAAACATTAAAATTATAATTTCACTTGAAGCTCCAATGAATCAGAAGCAATATTCTTTTTGAATTTTAAAAATATTCAACAATTTTAGTGAGATATGTGCATTTGAAAGTTCAGATATTTTATATTAGCTAATGTAGCAGCCGTTCCATGCTGGCCACATCAGCCGGGCCTGAGCATTAATGGTTTGACTGGATCCACCGCAAATACACAGGTTTCCGGGTTTAATGCTATGATGGCAGCAGCTGTATTGGACGTGCATATGCGTTATCATCTGGATGGGATCCGCCGCAAATGCGCCAGGTTCTTGGCTTTATGGTGTGGTGGAAGCAACCGTTTCACAGTGTATGCGCCGGAGGACGGCCCGGGATAGTAGAACCATATCAGTTTCTACACTTACCTATGCACTGCACATTCTATGATTCAGCCGGGCCTGAGCATTGATGGTTTGAAGGGATTCGCCGCAATTGCGCAGGTTACTGGGTTTAATGCTATGATTGCAGCAGCCATTCTGGTCATGCCTATGTGTTATCATTTGGACGGGATCAATCGCAAATGCGCCGTTCCACAGCGTATGCGCCGGAGGACGGCCTGGGGTCGTAGCATCATATCAGTTTCTACACTCACCTATGACAAACTGCACGCTCTGCGATCCCGAGCCGTCCGCCGGCGCATACGCTGGGGAACGGCTGCTGCTGTCATAGCATTAAGCCCAGAACCAGGCACATTTGCGATGGATCCTGTCCAAACGATAACGCATGACCAGAACAGTTGCTGCCATCATAGCATTAAACCTGGAAATCTGCATTGCTATCTAATGAATTTGCATTTCTTATATATATATATATATATATGGACCAAAAAAAAATTAAAATATATACTATATATACACATACCTTGTATATATGTTGTATATATATGACATATATACTAGTGCATATATCAAATGTATTTACTGCGTGGGCATCGTAAGATGCCCTCGCGACACATACATTTTATATACAACTAGTATATGCATCATACATATGATATACACATATTTGTGTGTCCCTCCCCCCCCCCCCCTCCTCCCCAGCGGAAGGGTGGGGGCAGGTCAGCCTCATAGCCCGCCACATCCAACAATGAACCCGAATGAGCGACCCTGCTCATTACACACTTTTTTAATTTAATTTTTTACATTCTTTGATTAAAATTGCAGTCTGATGGTTTTGACCTTCTGCCATCGGTATGATGTCATATACTAATGTATATGTGATATTTGATATCCAACTCTGCTTTGGTCAATTCTATAGACGTAATTAATAAAATTGTGTAATTTCAAATAATTTTTTTAACATTCGTCGATTAAAATTGCATAGTTTGATGTTTTGAAATTTCTGCCATGGGGACGATGTCAATCATATACCGATGTATATGTGATGTTGGATATTCGATGCTATTTAGTCAATTCGATAGATATAAATCAAATTAACCTTTCTACAAAATAATATTTTGTTAAAAACCCTAGCTCCACAGCCCTATGGCACCAATCCGTTCCCAGAATGTTCACAATACAAACAGAAATACCTACCTACAGTCCTGTCAGACTCCAGGATTAGTAGGTCATCTCACATCACATGGTCTATGCAAGATGACCATCTGGGTCATAGCCACACGACTTTTGGCAAGCTTGTCTAAATTATTTTGGGTTCTTTCAGCTCAAATTGCTATAAAAAAAACTATCTATTTATCATCAAAGTTACTCGGGACTAATAAATATTAGGATAGCATGGTCAACCTGAGCTATTTATCTCAAATATAACTAACAAATTCAGATACCATCGTTGGACTATGCAACTTTAACCACCCCGCCCACCCCACAACAACAAAAAATAACAAAATACTTACCGGAAAATAATTATATTTAATTGATAACGCTTATTCCTCTCTGAAAATAATGTTATCGTTTAATATAACGAGGACACTTAGCTTATTGCCGTGGTGTGGGTGGTGTGCCATTTCCAACATGTCACAAAGGAACAAATAAACAACAATATTTTTTCAGGTTGTTGCATCTATGAGAAACCCCGGTTATTCGGCGAGTCTTCATCTGACGACAGTGATGACGAATGTCCAAATTGCCACGGGCACCAAAAGAAAGACTTCAAACAAAATCCAGACGACACAAATAGCGGTGAGTGTTCTACATTGTGCAGTGATATATGCAGAGTATAGCGGACCGTTAAATACAATTGCAATATTCGGTTAAAGTTGCATGGTCCGATGAAATATAATTTTATCAAAATTGAAACAACTACTTACATTTGATCCTATATATCCATCTTAGATAAGGTGTATTAGCTAATGATTTGGGACAGCATATACAGAATAATCCATGAATTTATAGCCTCACCCCTTTGAAACATCCATTATGTAGGGAGGCCATTAACCAATTAGGACAATCTCATGACCTCATTAGCCTCCCCTGTCCAAGTAGGCCTACTGTGCAGGGCCATAGAGGGGAAGGGAAAATGAGGTGGATGTTACCCGTCCCCTCCATGTTGGATATTCAATGCTGTTTGGTCAATTCTATAAATATAATTAATCAATTTGGATAATTAAATTTGAGAAATTAAAATATATATTAGTATTGGCCGATCAATATATATATTTTTTTTTGGTCAAAAAAAAAAAAATCCTCCAGAAAAATTCCTCCGACGCGAGTGATGTTTTTAGGGTATGTAGGTACCGAGGAGCGCCGGAGGTGGCACCACCAGTCATAAACATGAAGGAGGCAGTACAGTATATAGTGTAATAAAAATAATACACACAATAATAATAAGGAAATAATTCCCTTCTACACCTTTATACTCGCATAGTGCATTATACATCACATATATATATATATTTTTTACCTCGGACTAAGCCTCTGGCTACTCGTAGTCCAGGGAGAAGGAAGCACATCCGGGGCCAGCAATTAGCACAATCAACTCACAACAGGAGGACGTTTGTGAGCAGCTCCGGCAGTTTTTCTACATTAACTACAAAACCAACAAGGTTAGTATCGTACAAACTGGATATGTTGGTTTAGTTCATGTTAGCATTCACATACAATGTTTTTTAATACTTTTCCATAAGTTATGACTGTTTTACAGCTTAATTACGATCGTATTGTTAATGATCGTTAGAACAATGCATCCATTGTTCGGTTACTTAATAAGCCTCCCATGCATACCTTTCCCATACCGATTTCATGGTTCCGAACGCGAGGCGTTAGATAATCAGGTCCTTAAATTCTGTGAAAAAGGCATCATAGAAGCAGCACTACATGTGGCTGGGGAATTCATATCTAATATTTTCTTGAGACACAAACGAAATGGAGAAGAAAGACTAATTCTAGATCTAACATTATTTAACAAATTCATAGAATACAAACATTTCAAAATGTTTTCATTAGACACAGCTAGAGACTTAGTAACACAAGGCTCCTGGCTAGCCAGTGTGGATATTAAAGATGCATACTATACAGTACCTATCTATAAACTTGATCATAAATATCTCAGGTTTTGTTCGAACGACAAATTGTATGAGTTCACATGCATGCCAATGACTTAAAAATTGATACTTGTTGCTTCCTAGACTGGCGCTCAGCATTATTAGGATAGGTCATGGACTGGTTGGCTCAGTGTCAAGATAATGTGACTGAGTGGGATATCAGGTCATGGTGCTGGTGGCCTGGTCTTCCAGTGGGACAGCACTATAAAGTCATCATGAGTGCGTACTGTCACAAGTCGGTACCCATCCTGATATCACCTTAGATGTTGCTAGGATGTAAAACAACAAACTAGCTCGCTGTCCACGCATTTTCACAAGGTTACTTGAACCAATATTTTCCCAGATGGCTAGGGAAGGACATATTATGTTTCCTTATATTGATGACTCATTTATTGTTGCACAAACACAACAACAGTGTCAGACAGCAGTAGACAAATTAGGTGAGACATTAAAAAAATTAGGATTCTACATACATGAAACTAAATCAGTGTTAACACCAACAAAGAAGTTAAAGTTTCTGGGATTCTTTATTGACACCACAGACCATTTTATTAACGGAACAAAAAGTTGATAAATTTACAACAGCAAACCAATTATTACAATTGAACAAACCAAAGATAAGACAAGTCACAATTCTGATAGGAATTATGATAGCATATTTACCAGCTATTCTGTATGGCAAGGCTCATATTAAATCACTAGAAATAGATAAGAACTTGGCGTTGGCTCGCACAAAAGGAAACTTTGAATGGCCTATGACGATTTCGCCAGATGGCCAAAAAGATATTATGTGGTGGCTGTCACACATCAACAATTCACCCAACCCCATTAGAATGGGAGAGCCCAACACTACAGTTACAACAGACGCTTCACTAGAAGGATAGGGGGCTCACAGAGGCCAACAGGCAACAGGTGGTTGGTGGATGGATGATGAAATCTCCGATCACATAAATGTATTAGAACTTAGAGCTATTTATCTAGAATTACGTAGCCTAGTTCACCTACCTAAAAATCATGTAAGGGTATTAACAGATAACACGACAGCTATGGCTTACATATGTAATATGGGAGGGACTCGTTCCAAACCATGTAACTATTTAGCCAAACTAATTTGGGACTGGGCAGAGAAACACAAGATATGGCTAACAGTAGCACATATTCCAGGCAGTCAAAATACTTTGGCTGACAAGAAAAGTTGACATTTTCACGACCATCTAGAATGGTCATTAAATCAGAGTATTTTCAACCACATTTGTGATAAATGGGGCAAACCAGAAATTGACTTATTCGCATCACGCACCAACAGAAAGTGACCGAAATATGTGTCTTGGCATCCAGAGCCAGAAGCCTGGAGAGTAGATGCATTTTCTCTAATTTGGAATAATAACTGATAGTACCAGCATGGGACACACAACCATGGCTAGTGGCAATAACATTAGAAGTAAAAGACATGCTCAGGTTCCCACGAGAAAGGAACAACCTACAACATCAAGGACCACTAACAGACCACGGAGACATGTTAACGATACCTCTTTTGGCATGCCTTTTTTTAAAGAAAACATTTAGAACAATATGGTTTAGAAAAAATTATGCAAGAAAGACTTATTATACATGCCTGGAGGAAAGGAATGGTGAAATTATACACAAGTTATTTAAAGAAATGGGGACTTCATTGTCTTCTTAAAGGAGTCAAACCATTAAAACCTACAATAGCCCAAATATTAAGATTTCTAAGAATATTAGAAGATGAATGGTTAGGCTTTTGTGCAATTAATGCAGCAAGATGTGCACTTTCAATTATTCTACCAAGAATAGATGGACAAACGATTGGAAAGCATCAGTTAGTACACTGGTTCATTAGATCAGTGTATGAAAGAAACCCACCCAAACCCAAATATAATAGGTTTTGGGATGTGTCTGTAGTATTTAAGTTATTCAAGTCATGGCCTAGTAATAGACATTTATCAATGAAGGAACTAGGATTTAAGTTAGCAGTGCTATTATTGCTAGTGACGGGACACAGAGGCCAAACGATTGGGGCACTCTCACTGGATGGACTAGAGATAGATAAGGATGAGGCAACATTCGATTCAGCGACATTACTAAAGTTGAATCGCACAGGGGACCCACTGTCCACAGTTCATGTAAATAGTTTTCCGGAAGATAAACAGATATGTGTAGTTTCAGCCATTAGGGCTTATATATCCAAGTCATGTGGAATAAGGAATTCCAGACAGCTGCTGATCAGCTTTATTAAACCGCATAAAGCTATCTCAAGAGACACACTCGCAAGATGGACCATCAAGGTGCTTAAACAGGCAGGCGTCAATACTGGATGCTACACATCTCACTCAACGCGTGGAGCCATGGTCTCCAAGGCAAGACAGTTGGGAATCTCAGTTAAGAGAATCCTTGCACACGCGAGGTGGAAGACGGCTAGATCATTTGCAAAACATTACAACAAACGACTAGAAAAGCCAAGCGGCCTGGCGACTTGCCTACTCAATGAGGTGAGAAACTAAAAATTACTATTTTGCACTAAAAACATTATAGTATGTCTACAATATTAAGAATAAAAGGATAAAAAATTAGATTAAGTAAAATTCTCCCTGGACTATGAGTAGCCAGAGGCGTAGTACCGAGGTAAAATAGTATAGTTATACAAACCTTACCTGGGTACAGATGATGGATAACTGGGGTTTTCCCGAGGTACTGCTAGCCTTGGATAGTCATGGGTCAGGGCCCGCCCACCCTACCCTACCACGACTATCACGTTTCGCTGGTGCCAAAACGAAAACACTAAAGTATCCATATAATATTAAGATAATTTTGTTATCCTATAAAGTATGTAAAAGATTGCTGGACCCGGATGTGCTTCCTTCTCCCTGACCGATGACTATCTGAGGCTAGTACCTCGGGAAAACACCAGTTATCCATCATCTGTACCCAGGTAAGATTTGTATAACTATACTATATATATATGTATATATATATATATATGTATATATATATATATATATATATATATATATATATATACACACATATATGTATATGAATATCTATAGCCCCGTTCACATATGCACCTTATTTTCAAAAAGGGTCCAAACATTAAAATTATAATTTCACTTGAAGCTCCAATGAATCAGAAGCAATCTTTTTTTTTAATTAAAAAAATATTCCAAAATTTGAGTGAAATATGTGCATTTGAAAGTTAAGATATTTTATATTAGCTAATGCAGCAGCCTTTCCATGCTGGCCACATCAGTTGGGCCTGAGCATTAATGGTTCGACTGGATCCGCCGCAAATACACAGGTTTCCGGGTTTAATGCTATGATGGCCGTGCCTATGCGCTACCATTTGGACGGGATTCGTCGCAAATGCGAGGGTTCTTGGCTTGACGCTGTGATGGAAGCAGCCGTTCCACAGTGTATGCGCCGGAGGACGGCCCGGGGTAGTAGAACCATATCAGTTTCTAAACTCACCTATGACAAACTGCACATTCTATGATTCAGCCGGGCCTGAGCATTAATGGTTTGACGGGATCCGCCGCAATTGCGCAGGTTTCTGGGTTTAATGTTATGATTGCAGCAGCCGTTCTGGTCGTGCCTATGTGTTATCGTTTGGTCTGGATCCATCGCAAATGCACCGTTCTACAGTGTATGCATCGGAGGACGGCCTGCGGTCGTAGCATCATATCAGTTTCTACACTCACCTATGACAAACTGCACCCTCTGCGATCCCGAGCCGTCCACCGGCGCATACGCTGCTGCCGTCATAGTGTTAATCCCAGAACCTGGTGCATTTGCGATGGATCCCATCCAAACGATAACGCATGACCAGATATATACACATACATACCATGTATATAGGTTGTATATATATATGACATATATAGTAGTGCATATATAAAATGTATTTACTGCGTGGGCATTATAAGATGCCCTTGTGCATACATTTGATATATGACTAGTATATACATCATACATATGATATACACATGGTTGTGTGTCACACCCCACCCCCAACGGAAGGGGGGGTGCGAGGTCAGCCTCTTAGCCCGCCACATCCAGAATTGAACCCAAATGAGCACCACTGCTCATTCCACACTCTAACATTTTATATATTTTTTACATTCTTTGATTAAAATTGCACAGTCTGATGGTGTTGACCTTCTGCCATCGGGATGATGTCATATACTAATGTATATGTGATATACAATGCTGCTTTGGTCAAGTCAATAAACATAATTAATCAAATTGTGTAATTTCAAATAATATTTTTAACATTCGTTGATTATAATTGCATAGTTTGATGTTTTTGAAATTTCTGCCATTGGGACAATGTCAATCATATACCGATGTATATGTGATGTTGGATATTCGATGCTACTTAGTCAATTCGATAGATATAAATCAAATTAACCTTTCTACAAAATAATATTTTGTTAAAAACCCTAGTGCCACGTGCCTATGGCACCAATCCATTCCCAGAATGTTCACAACCTAAACAGAAATACCTACCTACAGCCCTGTCCGGTTCCAGGATTAGTAGGTCATCTCACATCATGTGGTCATCGCCAGATGACCATCTTGATCATAGCCACAGGACTTTTGGCAAGCTTGTAGAAATTATTTTAGGTTCTTTCAGCTCAATTTGCTCCAAAACTAGCTATTTTTCATCAAAGTTACTCAGGACTAATGAATATTAGGATATAATGGCCAACCTGAGCTATTTATCTCAATTATAACTAACAAATTCAAGCGACATCGGACTGCAACTTTAAAACCATCAAGGCAGTTAGTTAAACACCACTGAGGCTGTTGAGGTATTTCTTTAAACACCATTGAGTCATTTTGTTAAATGCCATCGAGGCATTTTGATAAACACCATTGAGGCATTTTGTTAAATGCCATCGAGGCATTTTGATAAACACCATTGAGGCATTTTGATGAATACCATCGAGTCATTTTGATAAACACCATCGAGTCAATACCATTTGCTTCAGGCCATTTCAGATCACTCCGCAACACACTGGGAGTGTTACATATGCAGGGATGAAAGATCTCCGCGATTCCATGGATTTCCAGGATTTTGAAATCCCGCAGCACCATCAGCGCATACTAATATGTGGTTCAGACTCTGGAGCACTATCAGCGTATACTACTATTAAATGCTCCGAGTGCCACATCACTATAAGCATACACTACTAATACATGCTTCAAACGGCGCAGAACTATCAGCGTGTACCAATATATATGAAACACGACTTCCGGCAATTTTCCGCGATTCCCTGACAATGCTAATTATTATGGGAGAATATCAGCATTTCCGCTTCCCCCCCCCCGGAAACCACTTTCATCCCTGCATATGTCTATACGTATGTAAAGTAGGCAGCCCACCCGGGCTATTGCTTACGCATGAACTCATGTAAAAACCGAGCGCGGTGGCCGACTCGGTAGAGCAAAGGCCTCGCGTGCGGAAGATCAGGAGTTTGCGAGTTCGGTTCCCGGTCGAGTCAAACCAATGGCTTAAAAATTGATACTTGTCGCTTCCTAGCCTGGTGCTTGGCATTATTAGGATAGGGTAAGGGGCTGGTTAGCTCGGTGTCAGGATAATGTGACTGAGTGGGATATCGGGTCATGGTGCCAGTGGCCTGATTTCCCAGTGGGGCAGCACTATAAAATCGCCATGAGTGTGTACTGTCACAAGTCGGTACCCATCCTGATATGACCTTAGATGTTGCCAGGCCGTAAAACAACAACAAAACAAAACAAACTCATGTAAAATCCCACCCTTCGATAACAGGATCTGATTTTGTCTTTGTGCTAGGTGCTGATCATCCGAGTGCAGACAAACCAGCAGCCAGTTGACGTGGCTCAGTGTCCAACCTCCCACCCAACCAGGCTTCGATGTACAGACAAGTCACCTTCTATTCATAACGAAAATTAATATGTATTACAAGCTATTAGCACGGTGGCTGGCACCGAATATGACAGGTAATTAATTAGGCAGTTACCGTTTCGATGGCAATGGGGGACAATTGCTCTTAATTGAATAAATGGACAAAGACTTGACTTGTTGAGTTTGTATGATGCATTGGGAATCACAATAGTACAAACTATTCCATACACTAATTGTGCAGTGGTGCATTTGTTTGGAAATTTCGTCGACTCCCAGCAACTAATATTGGAGCTGCACTTTAGGCTGTTGTACAAAATATACTGATTGATTGATTGATTGGCGGTTGGGAATTATTTTTTTGTGTGTAAACCATCGCTTTTACATGTAAAAATCGAGCTCTGATCGGGCAAGCGAATGCCAAACTTTTCCCGTTGGCAGACTGCCGCAGCAGCTACCCGGCTTTGGTCTTTCGAACCATCAGTGTATATGGAGAGGTGGTCTGCAAACTGGCCTTGAATCTCTGCATGCAGTCCTTAGTACTCGAGTGGATGTGTCCCAGACTTCCTCAGTTCTGTGAGTCGGAGGATAACCGATGGCTTCCTCAACGACCACGGGGGATGTTCTGGGACTTTGGCATCCTCCAACATGTCCAAATCCACGCCCAAGGCCTCCAAATGAGGTTTCATTTGGAGCCTCAGTGGCCGGATGTAATTCAGCCTGGCTTCATACCTGGATTCGTCACGTTGCTCGAATAGACAATTGTGTGCAGGATTCAATGCATTAGTTTTTATCTTGACTACATATTGCATGGCCAGTTTGATTCTCCTGTTGTTAAGTGATGGTTCATTGGCTTCGACGTAGAGGCTCTGAACCGGTGAGGTGCGGAAGGCCCCAAGGGCCAGGCACAGTCCCTGGTGGTGGATCGTGTCTAGCAACCCAATATATGATTTCCTTGCGGAACCGTATACTATGCTGCCGTAATCCACTTGTGACCGAACCAAGGTTCTGTACACGGAGAGCAGAACATCTCCGTCCGTTCCCCATGCTGAGCTGGACAGCACCCTCAGAATATCTAGCGCTTTCAGGCATCTTGTTGTTGTTGAAGATTTATACTGCCTATCATGGATAAGCCTGAATAGGCTTGTTTTCACCATTAGACAGTTTGTCGATAGAAAGCCCGAGCCTACACTTTTACCGACCCAAGGGATTTTTAACCTCCCACACCACATAGACATGGTATGAGAGCAACTGGCCTTTGATGACGCTGTAAGTTATACACAGCGGTGGAAATCCAAATTGGTAGAGGTGGGGGCACAGGGAATCGAACCACTGACCTTCAGATTAGGAGTCTGACCTAGAAAAAAGTCAGACACTCTAACCACTCCGCCACAGAGACCATCTTGTTTTCAGGACCTTTATATTTTGCACGAAAGACAGTTTTGCGTCGAGAATAAGGCCCAGAAATTTGGTTTTCTCAACGACTTTAATGGGATCCCCATCAAGGGTCAGCTCCGGTTCCTCATGCATTCTACGCAGCAGGCAGAAGTGCATGCAGACTGTTTTGGTCTTGGAAAATTTGAATCCGTTCAGAACTGACCATCGATGGATCCCATTTATGCTTAGTTGTAGCTGTCTCTCTATGACATTCATGTTAGCCCCGCTGTAATATATAACAAAGTCGTCCATGAAAAGACTACAGGAGACCCGCCCCCCCCCCCGCTTTACAGCAGCAGCAATACCATTGACCTTGACCCCGAAAAGGGTCACAGCCAGTATGCTGCCTTGAGGTACTCCTAGTTCCTGTGTGCTCACAAAATATACAGTGTTATCAAATTGGGCTGTGGGTTATGATTTATTAATTAATTAATCATTTAATTAACCCACCCCCTCCACAAAATACCCCAACAACCCATCTCTCCTCAGTTTCCAACAGGATATTTAAATTGTTGTAAGTGCGTGATAACTGGTTCAAGTTTGTGATCTGCTTGTAGAACCGTCTTTTATTGTAATAAACCTGAGCTTTTGATCAGTTGCGTTGTTTTACCTATTATTTGCATTTGGAACTACTACTGCTATTACTATTACTACTACTACACTACTACTACTACCACCACTACTACTAATAATAATGTGGTCGTGGGGGTATTACAAACAAGGCAAACATCAATCCTTAAATCTTTTTTGCTATTCCGGGGCCAGCATCCTAACCATTAGACGACCTAGGCTCCCTGATGCAATCACCCTACTACCCACACCTACCTGTCTATAACTAGTACATGATTAGTACAGACTACTACACCTGCCCCCCCCCCCCCCCCCCCCCCCCCGTTTAAAATGGTTTTATGTCCATACTTTCTTTAATGCTTAGCATCACATACATACAGACAATGCACTTAACTATTAAGGCCTGGTCACATACACGTTATGTGCCTGTCACATTACGGCATATGGCTTACCGGCTGTCCCGAGCTAGGAGAGTGGTGGAGAATGCCTTTGGCATTCTAGCCAACCGCTACTGACCACTATGCAGCACCACCCCTCCACCGTCAAGGTCATCGCCAATGCGTGCAGGGTTCTGCACAACCTCATGAGGATGCGCGACCCAGCCCTACAGAACCTGCAGCTGGATCATCCCGAGACTGACACCAACAACTTTGTCCCAGGAGCGTGTCGAGAGGGCCCAAACCTGCCAGACATTGACATTCCAACTAACCCCAACACCTCGTCCAAGCTAGGAAAGGAGCAGCGCAATCTACTTAAAGACTGGGCGGTCTCGCCCGCCGGAGCAGTGTCATGGCAAGACAGCATGATCTGACAAACATTGTATCTGTCTGTACGCACTGTGTATGTGTACTGTTATGATCTATGTTTGAAAACTTATGTGCTTTTCTTTACACTGTCCAGTTATCGCTTATTTACATGTCCGTTATGTTGTGACATGTCTACTGTTATATGAGATGGTAATATGTTTATGTCTATTAAAATAAATGACATCATTTTTTAGATATCAAAACACAATTTACATGTCTGTTATATTCTTTCGATCCATAATTACAGTTATCTAGTTAATGTATTTGTAATGAATTTGCTCTCTTTTTAAATTAATTACACTTTTGAAAGTCTAACCACTGTTAAGAAGACAGGGAAAAAGAGGGTGAGGGACGGGGAGAGAAAGGGAGGGAGGGAAAAGAAGGAGGGAGGGAAGAGAAGAGAAGGAGGGAAGAGAAGAGAAGGGAGGGAAGAGACTTGTGTCCTTAATATTCATAATAATTATTCTTTATTTTCAATGTTACTTTAATTGTACTTTAATTTATAACAATTACATTATGGCATGGCATTATTGAATGCGGACACAATAATTATAGTTTACAATATATTTATTTATACAAGACATTTGTCAACATATATACATATGTGCATACAAACATTCAAACATAAATAATACAACAATACATTTTACAAAATATAACTACATATTTACATATCTAAAATATAACTACATATTTACATATCTACACTATAACTACATATATACACATATCTACAAATGATCACTTGTCGTGCACCCCCCACTAGCCCCCCTCATCTGGTGATGGGGGGGGGGGGGAAGAGGTCCAAGTTGGACCCCCCCCCCCAACATTCCCGACAGCCCCGACAAGTTCAACAGTCCGTCGGCTGGCGGACTCAGACAAAGTTGGGGGAGGGGGGGGGGAGGGCTCGTGTAGGTGTCGCGCTTGCCACGGCACCGACACCGGAAGGCGACGGCCAGGCCACACCGAGAGTGGCCGGGCAACAAGTCCTGGAGAGGCCCTGGTGTGGCCCGCCATGCCGAGTGTCCGGGGTTGGGCAGGCTGTGCCATCGCCACAGACGGCCGTTGCGCAAACTGAGGTTGAGGCTGAGGCGGGACGAGCTCGTGACGCAAGTGGAGCGGCACAGGTTGAGGCAGAGGCAGAAGATGCGACTGTCGCTGCGGGTGAGGCGGAAGATGCGGCTGGTTCATGTATCGGTGCACATACTCCTGTGTCTGAGACGCCCATGGTGATGCCGGTGGTGGCTGGTGAGTCCACTGGTGGGGTTGAGGCTGGTATGCCTCACTTGCAGACACAGGAGCAGGTGCAGCCACAGGAGCCACGAGTTGTTGGCCTTGCCCCGCCAAGTGCTGCGACACGATCCGGTTTATTGGGTCACAGGTCTCAACAAACCGCTCCTCCGGCATGGTCAGGATCATGTCGCGCACATAGTTTGCAAAAGCCATGCGCTTCGTCATCGCCGGTGTGGGAGGGGGCTGTCAAACCTCTTCTGGATGGCAGCGAGGAGGTTCGCGTCGTCTGGGGCTGACCGCTTCCCCCTCCCCTTTCCCCGCTCTCGGACTGTAGCGGGAGGATTGGCGGGATGGTCCTCCTCCATCCCCACGTCCGCATCCGTGGTGACATTCTCGTCGAGGCTGAGGTCGTGATGTGCAGGGTCGATGGCAGCGGCCACCTGCAAGACAAAATAATAAAATAACATAAGTAACATGAACGCAAATCAATCTTTCCACAAAACACAACACAAGTCAACAATAAAGAAAACAAAGTTAACGATAAATGACAAAATTGATTTATCAACATTCATAATGCAAATAACATATCGATTGTCGACTTCTCGATTTAACAATAACAACACAACAAGTCAACGTTAAAGAAAAACAACAAACATATGACATTCAACAAATAACTTGATTTACCAAGATTATTTACATAAATAACATATCGTTTTGCCGACTTATCCAGAATAATAGGGTTTTATGAGAATCCTAATGCCCACACTAGTCAGAAGGATAAAAGATTATGTACTTACACTTCTGCAGGTATCTGGCCTGTGATGGACGAGGGACCGCAGGAAACCAAACTTCCGCATTATCCACTCCTCCCTCTCAGTCAGAACAGCCGCTCCTTCCCCGCTCTTTTTCTTGTGGAGCCGCGTGTTGGTATCCCGGAGTGACTTGAACCACTTCTGGAGATGGACCACTGTCGTCCCCAGAAGCTTCGCCTGGTGCTCCCACATCTTCCCCTTCCTGTCAGTGCGGCGGTAGTCGGTCAGCTTGACATTCCAGATGACTGGGTTTTCCTCCAGGAACTCCAGCATTTGCCCCTCCTGGAAGACCGACAGAGAATTGTCGGTCTTCTTTGCCCTCCTTTTCTTTGCAGAGGTACAGGTGGAGGTTGAAGTGGAGGTGTTGGAGGTGGAGGTGGCGGACGCCGCCCGTGAGCTGCCCCGAGAAGCAGGAGATAGAGAGCTGGAGCGGAGGCGCCACTGGCGCGTCGTCTGCGTCTCCACTTCCATCTCCAGCTCTTCCAATGGAGAGGGGTGTTGTGGAGAGTGGTGTCCTGGAGAGTGGTGAGGTGAGTGGTTAGGTGAGGAGGCTGGTGATGGTGAGCATGGCAAAGTGTGCTTCTTCCTGCCTCTCCCACGGCCTAGTCCTCCTCCAGTGGTGACAGCAGCCCTGGAGGCTGGTGTAGCAGCAGCAGCAGCAGCAGCAGCAGTAGTAGTGGTGTTCCTCTTAGCAGGCATGGTGGTAGAGTGAGGGGACAGCTGCTGCTCCAGGGTATTTATACCCAGGCGGCCACCCACCCCCGACCTCGGACAGATACCATACGCGTCACATACGCTTCGCATACGCTCATACGCTTCGCATACTTAGCTCATACGCTTCGCATACGCTCACCATGCCACTCATACCTGTCAAAACAACTCAAGTTACGCCGCGATTACCTCGTGTCATGCTACACATACGCTACTTCAGTGCACAAAGGTCACGACATGTCATCAGGCAATGGTTTTCAAATTTTATCGGTACATTTTAAATGCGCCGCCGCCATACGCCGTAATGTGACAGGCCCTTTAGTGGACGTAGTTGAACGTAGTGGAGGCTAACATTGTAATGTACCATACGTCCGAACACAACGAGAGCTAGTGTGTAACTGGTTTATTCTATCACGTCACGCGCCTGGCCGCACGTGACCTCCACCGGTCGTTCGACTACCACGGCTCATAGCACGCATACCTTACATCCCCTTTTCATTGAATAAACAAAGTCGACCTCTGGTCCTACATCCTTAACAGGCATGCGTATCTTCTTATTCTCCTCACATTATAACTAACCATTGACTCCGGTAATGAACAACATTTTTCGGGAAGAAAACAAAAACAAAAAACAAAGGGAAAAAAAACACAAAAAAAAACAAAACAATATACATATTATTCGAGTTCAATTTGTACCATAGTACTTCACTGGTCAATACATTATGCTCAACTGACCTACAGATCGATCATTGACCATTTGCTGAATCGTATTGAATTAGCAATCCAGGCGGTTGACTGGTTTAATTGCCCTACCGTATCGTGTTGTGTAATTGGCACGTGCTTGTGTTCATGCCACTGATGATCCAACTATGCCACTTAGCACAGTGTTTGCGATTGGTTTTGTTTTTGTTTCGTCTTTTTGTGCATGTTTATATGATCTGAACAGGTGTGTGCGGTTCCTTCTTTTTATCTTGTTGTCAGCTGTTTGGATCTGATAGTCCCTCTTAGTTCTCTTGTTTACCTCTATAATTTGTCCATCGTCCCACTTTTGGTCATGAGTTAGGTATTTTATTTTCTCACCTGTTGCGAGTGTTTTGTGCGTTCGGCCTGCTCGATTGTCGTAATATTGTTTCTGTTTCTTCTGTGTCTGTTTGATCTGTTGTGCCCTTGATTGTACGATCTTGGGTGCTAACTGTTGTTGTGTCATTGGTATTTTTGAGCGAAGTGTCCTGCTCATCAGCATTTGTGCGGGGGATGCACCCATACTGTGTATCTTTGTGTTTCGATATGCCAGTAGTGCAATGTTTATGTCTTTGTTGTCTGCCCTTGCTTTTTTTATCAGTTGCTTTACTGTTTGGACAGTCCGCTCAGCTTGCCCATTACTTTGTGGGTATAGGGGGCTTGAGTATGTTCGTGTGAATGAGTATTCGTTTGAAAACTTTTTGTATTCAAGGCTAGTAAATTGGGGTCCGTTGTCGGACATTACTATTCTCGGGATTCCATGCCTACAGAATATCTCTTTTAACTTTTCTATAATGGCTTGGCTCGAAATAGTCTTCAATCGTGCAATTTTCCGGGTATTTCGAATAGTAGTCTACCACGACTATATACTGCTCGTGTTGGTATTCAAAAAGATCTATTCCTACCTTATAAAATGGCTTATCCTCTATCTCGTGACTCTTCATCGGCTCTGAGTGTGGTTTGTTTCGATATGTTTGACATATCTGGCAATGCGACACTTTGTCCTCAACTTGTTTCGAAATCCCTGGCCAAAAAATGTAATCCCTCGCTAATTGTTTACTCTTAATTATTCCTAAATGAGGCTCGTGAATTTTATCTAGCATGTCTTTCTGTAACGATGCGGGTATTGTTATTCTGTTCCCTTTCATCACTATGCCTTTATATACTGATAACTCATCTTTGTATGTTGCGTATGGTTTAATGTCATTTCTGAGGTGTTCTTTTGTCTCTGGCCACCCGTCTTGAGTGAGCTTGATTATTTCTTGGAGTGTTGGATCTTGACTTGTTTCAAGTGCAATCTGTGATAGGTCCTCATCCACGTACTCTATAGCTGCAATAGAGATGCATTCGTCAAACAGGTTACTTGGTGTGGTTTTGTCAGTATGTGCTCGGGACAGGGCATCGGCAAAGTACATTTCTGTGCCTTTAATATACTTAACCTGGATGTTATAATTTTGGAGGCGCATTCTCATACGCTGTACTCGAGCCGTAAGCTTGTGCATAGGTTTTGTCATAATGTTGACCAAGGGCTTGTGATCTGTTTCGATCGTAACCTCTTTCCCGAATATATATTCGTGGAACTTGTTACAACCGAAACAGATTGCCAACAGCTCCTTTTCTAGCACTGCATAGTTCTGTTGAGTTGTATCAAGGGCTTTTGACGCCAGTGTTATTGGATGTTTGTTTTGAAATAACGCCGCACCAAGTCCCGATTTTGACGCATCTACCTGGATCGTTATTGGTTTGTTGACATCGAAATACTGTAACACCGGGGCTTTGGCTAACAAGTTTTTTAAGAGATTGAACGCCGTATTTTGCTCCTCCTCCCAGTGCCAAGCGATCTCTTTGTGCAGGAGAATCCTAAGGGGTTTTGCAATTTCCGACAATGTGGGGATAAACTTCCCCACGTACCCGATCATCCCTAAGAAGCGCTGTATTGCTGGTTTATCAGTAGGGGTGGGTAGCTCTAAGATCGCTTGCACTCGCTCGGGATTTGGTTTCAACCCGCAGTCTGTTAGCAAGTGTCCTACATAAGGGACTTCATTCATACAAATGCGTGACTTCTTTGGATTCAGTCGCAAGTCTACTTCACTCGCTCGTTTCAGAACAGCCTCTAACCTCATGTTATGCTCTTTGATCGTTGATCCGTATATTAAAATGTCGTCAGCGACAATATCGACCCCTTCAAGATTATTAAATATGGCGTTCATTTCTTCAATGAATATATCCCCGGCTGTCTTTATGCCGAAAGGCAGCCGGGTATACCGGAATCGCCCCCATGGCGTGTTAAACGTACAGAGTTTTGAGCTGGGTTCATCCAGACTAACCTGCCAGTAGCCACTGTTGGCATCTAACACACTGAAATATCTGGCTCCACAGGTTTTGGCTACTACCTCTTCCACGGTTTTCATCGGATAGGGACCTCTCAACACTGCACGGTTTAGTTTGGTGGGGTCTAGGCATATTCTAATTTTTCCTGGCTTTCTTACGATCGTGATGGAGTTCACCCATGGTGTTGGCTCCTCCTGGCGAACAATGACCCCTAAATCTAACATTCTTTTTAACTCTTTTTTTACCTCTTTCTCTATGGCATGGGGAATGCGCCTAGGCGGATCTATAACAGGGTCAATCGCCGGATCAGTATGTATAGTGGCGTTTACTTTTATGGTGCCTAGACCGGAAAAAACATGATCATATTTAGTTACCATTTTTTTTGCGTAGTCCGTTGTTGACCGATTTGGTTCACTGTCGATGGCATCCACTCGTGACAGTATGTTCAGAGTCTCGCATGCATCTTTACCCAGGATCGGCGTTCCTGTCTTGGTTATTTGGAACCGCAGAGGCCGTTTGTTGACGTCAATCCATGCCTCTCCTTCGGGCCGAATTCGCTGTCCCGTATAGGTGATCAGGCTGCATCTCGCAGGTCGCAACACGGGTCCGATCAGGTTCTGGAAGATTCGTTTCGGCATCAGGTTGGCCTCCGAGCCGGTGTCTAGCTTAAACCGGATCTTTTGGTCGCATATCTTCATGTTCTTGTACCATAGGTGCCGCTCCTCCTCGTCGTCGTCATCATCCTCCGACATCTCGCCCACAAACATGTCGTCGTCATCTTCTTCTTCGTCGTCATCTGGTGTCAATACCCATTTCCCTGGAGCATTGTGTTCGTCGACACCAATCTCGTCTCTCGGTGCTGCTGCTGCCAGTCTTCCTCGACACACTTTGGCAAAATGTCCGGTTTTGTTGCAGTTTGCACACTGCTTCCCGCGTGCAGGGCATGTTCCTTGACCATGTTTATATCCACACCTCGTACACTCTGTTCGTGCAGTGACCGTTCTGTTTGCTTGGTTCCGCCCCTTCCATGCAGGTGCCGGTGTGAGGGGGCGTGTCTGGGGGCGTGTCCTTGGACGCCCACTCTTGCTGACTTCGTCTACGTGTGCCTCTGATGTACTCTCCGTTGGGTGTTTGAGCGACATTGTGCTGTGCTCACTCAGGCGGCACATTTGTATGCATTGTTTGAGTGTCAGGTTCGGTGTTTGTAACAACCTGTCCCGCAAGGTGTCATCCTTGACACCGCATACTAGTCTGTCACACAAAATTTCATTTTCTAACTCCCGATATCCGCAATATGTAATCCGTTGTTTCATTGTACGTATGAAAGTCTCCATCGACTCTGTCGTTTTGGTGGTATGTGTTCAACTGGTATCTTACAACGGTTACATTAGCCTTACCGGTGCAGTATTCTCGAAACGCCTCCGTGAGTACGCTAATCTTTTCCATGTCAGCCGCCGGTAGGTTGAACGTTTCGGAGAGTGCCTGTGCCTCCGGGCCAGCAACATGCAAAAACACACAGCTTTGCACTTTTTCTGACTTAGAGCTAGTCCCTGATGCACCAGCGTAAATCTCATAGGACTTAAACCACTTCTTCCATTTCTCGGCTAAATTTCCTTCTAGCATCAGAGCCGCAGGCGGTTTCAGTCCGGTTAGAGCCATTGTGGTGTGTGGTTTCTCGCAATCTGACACCATGTAATGTACCATACGTCCGAACACAACGAGAGCTAGTGTGTAACTGGTTTATTCTATCACGTCACGCGCCTGGCCGCACGTGACCTCCACCGGTCGTTCGACTACCACGGCTCATAGCACGCATACCTTACAAACATAGTTGAACGTACCAGCATCCATACTTCTCCAGTACGTTCAACAACGTTAGCCTCCACTACGTTCACCTACATCAATTAATATGTGACCGGGCCTTTACACACACAGTGCGGGTTCAACACCATCCAGTGCTTAGCATGTTATAATCCTAGTCAGGCACCCAGTGTCATTGTAGTGTTGCCAACAAAAGAAACATCATGTCTAGAACAGGTCTTAACCCACATTTCTGCCACTCTGAGGCCAGCGTCCTAACCATTAAACTATCTACACTCCCTGGTGCAATCAATCTATCCACGCCTACCTGGCTCTGTGATGTGCCTCCTCGCCGGACTGGTCACTGCAGACTTGTATTTGTCTCCCTGGAATCGTTATGGCTTTTAAAGCTGCATAGTCCGATGAAAATATCAAATTTTCAAAACCAAAACAAGTATCTCAATTTGATTCTACATATCTGACTTAAAGTTGCATAGTCCGATGGTCTTGAGTTTCAAAAAATTTCGGAGATAAATACATTAGGTTGATCATTATGTGTATTATAATGGATTATAATAATATAAAGAACGAAGCTAAATCCAAGGTTAATTATTATTATTATTGTATGTGTACTTTCGATATCTAGTATTAAGAGTCGCACACCTACCTTGTTATGCGCGCGAGTATGGGGCGCAACCTGTGTCGCGCGGAAATATCACTAAAAACGGACTCACTTCGACTACTTTTTTCAATTTTTAGCTGGGGTATATTTAGTTTCCGCCAGAGATATAAAATAAATGAACTCAGCCCAACCCTGTTTGTTGTCTATCCTTATGTTGCCGTAGTGGCTTATAATGTACCTTACTTTAGCTTGAAGTAACTTTTACTTTAAGTGGCTAACTTCTGAGATATTTGAAGTGCAACGATGCAAAATTAATTTTGGCAAGCTTGCGAAAACTCTGACACAATAGCATTCTGCAGTAACATGATCTATTCAATTGCCTCACTATTCCCTTATGTGTGGCGACAAATGCTTAATAAGTGCATCGGTATCTAAGCTATATACGTAGAATCAAATTTAGATCATTGTTTTGGCTATGAAAATTTGATGATTTCATCGGACTTTGCAGCTTTAAATACTGGTGCACTTGTTAACATTTGTCACCCGACACAAGGGAATACTGAGGCAATATAATAGAATCTATTACTGCAGAAACCTCTGAAGCTTGCCGAAACAAATTTTGCTTGTTTGCACTTCAAATATCTCAAAAGCTTGCTATTTAAAATGAAAGTAGGGTAGATTATATTTATAATGATCACCCTAATATGTTTACCGGATTACACAGTAGCCCCCCGAAACCGGATTACACAGTAGCCCCCCGCAGGGACACTAGACACATGGCGGCCCCAATACTTCTAACGGAAAGAAGCAACATGAAAATACATGAGAGAAGTGTACTAACCATGGCAGCACATGCCTGGAATAAACTAAATGTAAAATTACGGGCAATCCGTAACCCTGACCACTACAAAAAATTCTTAAAGAAAACAATTACTTACTGACACAACAAAACCGCACCTGCCCCTGAGCGGCGTCAATGCTTGCTGTGTACTGGCACAGAAAGCAAAAGACAGGCCAGGAAAAGTGGTAGGCACTAAACAGAAAAAATAGGAAAATTAGCCCTCCTAAGTATTAAGGAAATCAGGAAAGCTATCACCATATGGTGCAGTCCACCTGGGTATGTGTAATGGCACAAACCAACACAGAAGTGGACAGGCCACGGTCATGCAACTGATCCACCCTGAAATATAAAATGGCTAGGCAAACAACACAGCCATCCCACCTGGCCACAGTTCTAAAGGGTCCGAGTATGTTCTAGCACACGAGTGCACTATCTAAGGACAGGGTTTAGGTGAAAGGATGCTGTAACAAATAAAAAATCTGAATGGAACGGGATCCTCTCCCGCAAGCCTGCATGTCACCCAAGTAGATGTACATAGTAGGCTAAGGTATCATTACTCAAAACTGGAAAATTACAAAAAAAACTAACATAGGCTATTACTAACAACCAAAATTGCAGAAGGCTGACCCGAGCAGACACAGGTAAATACTCCTGGGCAAAGGAACAGATCAAGACAGCGCCACAGCTGTCCAGCGTTGAAAACAAGCACCCTGACAGGAGCTTATACGTTATGGGCAGAGTAAATACCTCGTCAATAAAAAATAAAAAAATGTCGGAAAATGACAGAAACTCAAAACCCACCGGACTGTACAACTTTAAATGGTTCATGTACAAAGGTGGCTTAATGCTTACGATTACTCACTTAATAATGTAAATTCTCTACTTAATTATTATTATTCAGATACGATTTGCACGAGAGGCTATAGTGACTGTTTACATTTGATACATAGGACACCACTATTGAACTGCTGTTTTGTTTAAATCGCGGACAATTTGTTTTCCTCATTCCAGTGCTCATTGTCCCATCTTAGTAAAGCCAAATGCCAGGCTAGGTCGTGATGAAGTATACATTATTATGGCATTGGTTTGATTCGGGGGTTTGATTACCATGACTTGCAAAAAACAGGAAGTGAACGTTCAACCATCTTGTCTGGTCAACGGCCATGAGGTAACAACTCTATCATCGCACCATAAATGAGTATATTAAAAACTTGTTACTCGATTTTGGACTTGAGATACATGTAGATGAGTATCGACCGAGGTTGATGCACATTTCAGAGATTTAGAAGAACGCCGTGTGGCTTTCCACCTCCCTGAACCTAGTGGCGCCACAAGCGAAAATTCAAAACTTGAGCGGTTGTCCCTTTTTCCTATACCACAAAGAGGGCGCCACTATACAATGCACAACTCAGAGGCATCCAATGAAATATGAAATTTTCAAAACCAAAACAATTATCTAGATTTGATTTTTACATATCTAACTTATGTTCTGATGCACTTATGGAACATTTGATTCTACATAGTAGGGAATACTGAGTCAATTTAATAGAACATGTTACTGTTGAAGTCTACGGTGTGAGAGTTTTGGCAAGCTTGCCAACACTAATTTTCCTTGTTTGCACTTCAAATATCTCAAAAGTTTACCATTTAAAATAACAGTAACTTTAAACTAATGTAAAGTAGATACTAGTGGTCGATCTAATATATTTATCTCAGAAAAATTACAGAAACTCAAAACCATCGGACTATGCAACTTTTAACTTATCTAGCAAAGAATATTTCAGGTATTGAACATCATTTTGGTAATACGGGACTCATATATGGCCAAAAGGAATTAGTAACGGGTATAGACTGGATGGCTGAATGAGTCAAGCGCCAAATGCCCCTGTGGCAAGTCATGGGATTCGAACCCATTCATTTTTAACCAGGGCAAATTAAACCAATGCCATACACAATTTGTCATTACCTAGCCTGGCGCTTGGTATTTCTAGGATAGGGTAAGGAGCACTGGAATCCAAATTGGCAGAGGTGGGTGTAATATATGTTGATGTTGGCACGGCTAAACATATTGTTCAAATACTGATCTATCAGGCTACTACTTTTGAAGTACAGAATTTATGGAATCATCTAGATTAATGATCTTTAGCCAGTTGAATCGAGAGTATCTAGTAGTGGCCATCTTGGTTTGGTAGCATTCCCTTGCAGTTCATCAACTCTACGCCAGTATAGATCAACACGACTCGCTGGAACCAGAACCTCCAGTTTGTTTGTAATGGATACTTTTTGCTCGGATTTATACATAATTATCCTTCACACTGACTGGCGTTCAATATTTTTATCAAACCTCAGACACAGATTTAAACTTATTATCAGTGAAGTACAGAAGTTGATCAGGCAACCATGTGATTACTGTATGGAAGTGTAATGATAGCTTTATTTGGGCTCATACCCAGTCGAAGGCGGAGAAGACATCATGAGATGGCTACAGGTCAATGGTTTTTTTAATAACCCAGTTAAACCCATTGTTGCAAAAGGACACACACAGAAAAACACACTATGCAGGAATGAAAGATCTCCACGATTTTTGATAATCTGTTTTTTTGGTTAATCTGCGACTTTGTTATTTAACAAAAAAAACCATCATATTGGGACAAGTATACACATTTTCCTCATCTATTATTACTCAAATATAACAAAATGAAGGAATATTTGAGACATTTATATGTACCGCATGCTCCCTGTGATGGTTTGGTGGCTCACAGGAGTTTGACAGCCGGTAAGAGGTCAGTGGACAGGCGTCGTGCCTCTTACAGCGATAAAAGATTCACCCCGTACTACAGTAGTCTGAGTAGGGATGAAGAACAACCATATATAAAAAGTGGAGAAAATGTGGGTAAATGAAATGAGAACATCAATTCTTAATCTAAAAAGCAAAATATATTCTTCACATACCTCGCTATATTTACCCTAAACCTTTTAACTGATTAGTAGATTAGTTCACTAGATCAATGAATATTAAAGTTTGAATTGACAAAGCTCATATGTTATTAACATGGCAGCTATTGGCAGGAAGCTGAGAGGTTCCTGGATAATACTCCAATCTAGATCAGGAAGCAGTCATTTTCATTGGCTGAGGTAGTCAGGTGGTACAACCAATGTCACTAGGCCTTGATAGTATGTGATTTGAACATTCTGGAGAGTATATGTTGAGGGAAAACATATACAATCGGCTTGTAGCTATTGGATTTCAATCAACAAAAGGTAGGAATGCCGAACTAAGACCATCAACAGTGAGACACATTTTCTCCAAATTTTACATAGGGTTGTAATTCACCTCTGAACAGAGTCAGCGGTGAATCTTTTATTTACCCCTTACATTGAGTGGGATGGATTTCCGCCAAAACGCGGACAGCCCCTCATGGGCTTAGTGCTGCCAGAGAATCGTGGAAAATTACCGAAGTCAGGTTTCATGCAATGCTCTCCAAACATAATCTTAGCACTATGCATATGACCAATCATTACAGACTCTTGCTTGGAGAACCATCCATCAGAATTATGGCTATTATCGCCCACCTCACCGACCATTTCAGATTTTGTCTTTAGTGGAAGACCACTTTCATCCCTGAATGTGTTACTCTATAGTATACAGTAAAACCGCTCTAAACGGACCAGGTCACACATCGACCACTCCCCTATATCGATCACTTTATTTTTGTCTCAAATGATCGGCCATACAATACCATTGAAATGATTGACAAAAAACTCCCTAAATCGACCACCTCCTTAAATCGACCATTTAAAGTTGGTCCCATTGTCGGTCGCTTTAGAGAGGTTTTACTATTTACTATTTGACAGCTTTGCAATATAAAACTAATCCTGGACAGACACAGTTTGGTAAACACAGCACCATTAGGATTAACATATGGCGAGAATTGAAGTCTTACAGAGTAATGAGCAAATACAATGCTACCGTAAAACCTGTATTAAACAGCTTCGTTTCTCAGTCTTAAAGTTGCATAGTCCGATGGTTTTGAGTTTCTGTCATTTTCTGAGATAAATATATTAGGTTGAGGACTATAATCTACTTTACTTTCGTTTGAAGTAACTTATGTTTTAAATACATAACTTTTGAGGTATTCAAAGTGAAAACAAACATTAATTTTTGCAAGCACGCCAAAACTCTGACACCATAGGCTTCTGCAGTAACATCTTGTATGATTTGATTCAGTATCCCCTTCTATGTGGCGACAAATATTTAATAAGTGCACCAGTATCTAAGCTAGATATGTTTGAATCAAATCTAGATATTTTTCTTTTTTTTTGTGTGGTAAATATGTTTATTCTGCTGAATAAGTCTTTTGTCAGTGCCGAAGCACTGGTCTTCCAGCCATTTTTCAATTCAGTGTTATTTACACAAAAGGTATATAGAATAAGGTGTTGAATAGACAATTTGCACCATGTAACACAATGAAATTCTGAAACCCAAAAGTTCCATAACAATATGGTACAGTAGTGTCATATAACTAGATCAATATTAGTCAGATCAATGTGAGTATTTACATAGTATTTAGAATGTAAGCAGAAGTTATCTTCTGTATTCAGTTGGTAAACTTGTAGTAAGTTTTAATGTTCAGTTGCAGTTAGGCAAGCGGTATATAAATGTTGGTTTGTTAGGAAAATTCTAGTGTAACTCTAATGTAGCTAGTTATGTGAGTTTATGAATTATGATTTGGTAATGAAAATTGTGATGCTTTCATCGGACTATGCAGCTTTAAACCAAAGATACTTTGAATAGACATTACAGAAAAAGTCAACATGAATGCCAATAATCACAGAGGCTGTTTTCCATTCATCAACCATCATATGTTGCTTTCCTTTTCATGAAAATAAACATGTTCAGAGAATTGTAGAGTATAGAGTGTAACTGTAAGTGGTAAAGGAGGGGGAGAGCCTCCACTAATCTCTGATTGGCTAATTTGCGAGAACAAAAGTCCTGATGAAAAAAAACCCTCACATTGTCTCATTACATAAAGACGCAGAGAGGACTTGAGATTAGATTGGTTAAAAACAGAACCGCTCTCCCTCCACTCCTAATCTGCGTATATCTCATATATATTAAAACCGTACAGGCGTGAATATCTAATACACCGAAGAGACAATTGACATCAAGTGTACTATTCATAGTCGAAAGGCACTTTCAAACTAGTTCTATGGTTCCTTAAAACGATTAACACAATTCTAACCAGTATTAAACTAGTAGAAATCTCTGGTGGTACATCCTAGGTCAGGAATAGTCTACTGACAATACAAAGTCTTCCGAGATACCGCAACGCTGGGACCCCGCAGGCCACTAATTAGGCTCCTGGCCCTGCTATGGCGGTGGGTGAAGCACACTGCATCGATCCATAAAACTGATGCAGCGTACACGTGCCAGAATCAGGGGACATACATAGTGGCAACACACACATGGCAACTTTTTAGTGCTGCCCCACTGGGAAATCAAGCCGCCAGCACCATGACCTGATTTTCCACCCAGTCACATCATCCTGACACTGAACTAACCAGTCCTTGCCCTATCCTATTAGTGCTGAGGGCCAAGATAGGAAGCAATACGTATAAATTTTGTAAGTCATTGGTTTGACTCAACCGGGAATTGAACTCCCGATCTCCTGCATGGGCGGCTTGCGCACTACCGATTCGGCCACCGCATACAATTTGAAAATTTGATGCTGTCATCGGACTACGAAGCTTTAAAGCATATAGTGGAGGATAGGGATAGGACTGAGCGGTACCAACCCCGGCTTCTTACCCGAAAGCATACCAGGTCGAGGCTTGTCCTTCCTTGCAGACCAGCGGAAGGTAACTCGGAAAAGCCGTATTTAAAGTTGCATAGTCCGATGGTTTTGAGTTTCTGATATTTTCTGAGATAAATATATTAGGTTGATCGGTATAATCTACCTTACTTTAATTTTAAGTAACGTTTATTTTAAATGGCTAACTTTTGAGATATTTGAAGTGTAAGCATGCAAAATTAATTTAGGCAAACATGCCAAAACTCTGACACCATATAGCTTCTACAGTAAGTTCTATTAAATTGTCTCGATCTTCCCTTCTATGTAGCGACAAATGTTTAATAAATACACCATTAGATATGTTAGAATAAAATCTAGATAATTCTTTTGCTTTTGAAAATTTGATGTTTTCATCGGACTATGCAGCTCTAAAATACAATTATTTGTGGGAGGTATTCTATTTCTAGGTGTATCTATATTCACCATGTACATACATATTACATACAAGTACCAGTTCGCATCCCCCCCTCCCCCCCATCCTTATCTTATTCCCCTATTTGTTCTTAAACAATGTATATAGTCGATAAATGACACTTAACGCTAAGAAAACCCGGCCATATATATATTGGGCCCAGCTGCAATCAACCCCACTCTAATTGCCATAACGTTGCATATTCCGATGGTTTTGAATTTCTGTATTTTTGTCTGAGATAAATATATTAGATCGATCACTACTATCTACTTTACATTAGTTCAAAGTTACTTTTATTTTAAATGGTAAACCTTTGAGATATTTTGAATGCAAACATGGAAAATTAATTTTGCTAAGCTTGCCAAAACTCTGACACCATAGACTTCTGCAGTAACAGGTTCTGTTAAATTGACTCAGTATTGCCTTCTACGCAGAAACAAATGCTTAATAAGTGCATCAGTATCTAAGTTAGATATGTAAAATCAAATCTAGATAATTGGTTTGGTTTTGAAAATTTGATATTTCATCGGACTATGCAGCTTTAATATACAATTATTTGTGGGAGGTATTCTATTTCTAGATGTATCTATATTCAGCATGTACATACATATTGCATACAAGTACCAGTTCCCCCCCCCCCCCCCCCCCCCCCCCCCCCCCCCCCCCCCCCTCCCACCCAGTCTACCACTTAACGGTAAGAGAACTCGGCCATATATATTGGGCCCAGCTGCAATCAAACCTACTCTGATCGCCTTAATGTAATAGTAACTGGGTTATTCTCCAAAACTGGGCACCACATATTTGGTCTCCACGTTACGATGCTGATAATTAAGTCTTTGTTTTATTGATATCAAGTCAAATAAGTATTGCAGCCTCTGTCGATTAGGTATGTTAGCAGTTCTACATGTATTGAATTTATCCCACAAAAGATATCAAAATTATAATTGTATGATTTTGCGCTAGAGTGAAGATTTACACCATACATGTAGCCAAACTTATTTCAACTTATTTTCCAACTTTTTTCTTGTAAGTCATAACCTTGTCTGCTTAACAGTAATCAAGAAAATCTTGTATGACTATGTTGTATATGTTAAATTGAGATTCTGGGTGTGTCTTTGATTTTCATGTTACACAAGTGATATTAATATATTGCTCAATTTGTATAAGAATAATTCAAAAAGTGAAATTCATTTTTTTCAACTCTGACATGCACAGCATGCATACCTTCATAGGACATTGGATTGGGCTATTATTTGGAAGGATTTTTGCTATTATTTGGAAGGTTTTCACTTTTGGTTTCCATGTCACACTTTTGTGCCCAGTTTTAGAGAATGACCCAACTACACAACAGATGGCGTGACATTTTCCTTAAAGAATTGGTCACCTGATGTTTGCATGAAATGTTTTTGTGAGTATTCTCTATATGTTAATAAAAATATTCATATTCTAGAAATATCAACTACATTGCACTTAGGACTACTAAGAATAGCCATAGCGTAATGTTCCCAGACAGCTTATATAGCTAATTCTGTGACCGTCACATAGGGAAGAGATAGATATATATGAGGGCGACTTCAAAGGTTTGAAATATAATATCCGTCAAAGTAGGGTTTGTAAACACCCACCCCATAAATGCCCATGTGTGGCTAAATGTCCACCCAGCACTTCAGTGATTTGCCAATTTAAACACCCAGGGCGTTAACCCGCGAGAATACGGTAAGTAAACATATATTGTCATGTTATTGCCTCTAAGTTATGTAGATCATCTTCCTTAAAAATCTGCTGAAGCCTTAACACAAACAGTGCTAGTATCTATATTAGATTGATCACTACAATCTACCTTACTTTCCTTCGATGCATGTTTTTAAATCTAATAAATGGTTAACTTTAGAGATTCTTGAATTGAAAGCATGCAAATTTACTTTTGGCATGCACAACAAAATACTAGATATCAAAGGTTTCAGTAGTAACAGGTTTCTATTAAATAGACTAATACCCCAGTGACATGAGAGCCTGCGTTCCCCACCAACCTCCTTATGCCCAAGAGGTCGCCAACCACCCAGCGTCCAATTGATACATTGATTCAAAAATGTGGTTGGCTCCAGGGCAGCGACCACACCGTGAGTGTGCCATTGCATGTGTTGGCGCCGCCATGTTGGCGCCAACCAAGAGGTCGTCAACCATTTTTGGATGGCACCGACCACATTGGTCGCAAGTGCAGCATCTGCAACCTCCTTGCGTCCAAAATTTCCAAAACGACACCAGGAAGTTGGCGTCCTCACCGCGCCAGTACGTAAGGAGGGCGTAAGGAGGATGTTTTGACGTCACGAATCGATCATAAGGCCTCGTGTGACTGGGGTATCAGTAATTCATGCTATGCATAAATAAATGCTGAATGATTACACCAGTGTCTAAGTTGGATATTTAGAATCAAATTTAGGTCAGGGTTTTTGTTTCGACACTTTTACGATTTCATCAGACTATTATCAGGCAGTTTTAAGAAACTAATATTTTTGTTTGTTTGTGGCTTTACATCCGGGCAACACCCAAGGAATAGGACAGCAACTAATGTCTTTAGTTACATAATATGGGGTGTTCAGTACAGTTAGTATATATTTTTAGGACTACATGCGTTATAATGTTATTCTAATCTAGAAAATAATAAATACATGTGATGACTATAACTACTAAATAGCAGACCTTTCAGAACAACCTGTAGCACTAAACTAGTTGAGTATGATTTGAAGTACTTCTTAAGACTGATTTGACATGGGTTTTATCGAAACTTAACCATAAATAGGTTGAACATTTCAGTGCGCTTACCCCAAACTTGGGTAGTTGCATAACAGAAATTTAAGCCTTTATCCAAACTTAAAATACAAATGGTATATTTATATATATAGATATATATGCATGTATATATCTATTTATATATATATGAAAATATACCATTCATATTTTACGTTTGAATAAAGGTTATATATATATATATATATATATACAAATATATATATATAGTATAGTTATACGAGTCTTACCTTGGTACAGATGATGGATAACTGTTGTTTTACCGAGGTATAAGCCTCGGATAGATGTGGGCTAGGGAGAGGTAAGCACGTCCGGTACCAGCAATCTTAACCTACTTATTGAGGATAAAAATGATTCTCAAACAATGGATACTATTACTTTACCGAAAAGGTATCACTAACGGAATAGATGTGGCAGGGTGTGGCGGGAGGGCCCTAGCCCACGTCTATCCGAGGCTTATACCTCGGTAAAACAACAGTTATCCATCATCTGTACCAAGGTAAGACTCGTATAACTATACTATTTTACCTCGGTAAACAGCCTCAGGCTAGCCTAGGCTAGGGAGACCTTTACATAATTCATTTTTATCCTTAATATCATTCTTTCTTATTATTATAACATTCTAAATTTTTGTTCTCACCTATTCTTGTTAGTTGGCGAGAAGACGCTTTGCAACGCCGGTAGGCTTTTCTAGTCGTTTATTATAATGTTTTGCAAACGACTTAGCCGTCTTCCAGCCTGCATGCGCTAGTATTCTTTTCACAGAAATACCAAGCACCCGTGCCTTGGAGACCATGGCTCCTCTAGTTGAGTGGGAAGAGTATTTACTCGTATCCACTCCAGCCAATTTCAACACCGTAATTGTCCATCTGGCAAGTGTGTCTCGTGAAATCGCCTTATGTGGCTTTATAAAGCTCACTAATAGTTGTTGTGATGCACGTAAATCCTTTGTCTTGTATATATAAGCCCGTATGGCCGACACAACACATAATTTCCGATCATTCGGAAAACAGTCTAAGTGAACCGTTGATAAAGGGTCACCTAACGTGTTCGATTTAAGCAATTTTTCTAAATCAAACGGAGCTTGTTGCTTGTCTATTTCTAATCCAGTTAAGGATAAAGCAACAATCGTCTGTCCTCTGTGTCCAGTTACTAACAATAACAGGACCGCGACCTTAAAACCTAACTGTTTTATATCTAACCACGAGTTGTGAGGCCAAGCCTGAAACAACTTAAATACTATAGAAACATCCCAAAACCGACTATACTTTGGTTTTGGAGGATTCCTTTGATAAATTGAACGAAGTAAATAACAAATAACATGATGTTTTCCAACTGTTTCGCCATCAATTCTAGGTAATATAATTGATAACGCACACCTCGCCGCATTAATCGATCCAAAGGAAAGTCCTTCATCCTCTAGAGAACGAAGAAACCGAGCTACTTGTGAAATCTTTGGATTTGTTGGCTTAACTTTCATTAACAAACAATGTACACCCCATTTCTTTAAATAGGTTGTATACATTTTGACAGTTCCTGGCCTCCAGGCATCCGATACTATCCTATCCTCAGTAATTCTGTCCAATCCAAAATGCTGTAGCTGCTTCCTTAGAAAAGGAATGCCAATAGGGGCGTCGTTGACACGTCGCCGTGAACCACTAGCGGTCCGTGGTGCGTCAGATTCCCGAGTTTTCTTGGGAATCGTATACGATCTTTTGCCAGTTGTGAAACTGCTGGCAGCCAAGGTTGCGTGTCCCAATCGGGCACCACCAGTATCGCATGTGTCCCTTCCAAGCCGATTTTTCTCACTACTCGGCTGATAATGCTAAATGGTGGGAAAATATAAAAATAATTATTTTCCCAGGTAATAGCAAACGCATCTACTTTCCAAGCATCCGGTTCAGGATGCCAAGAAACATAACAGGGTAACTTGTTATTATTTCGTGATGCAAATAGGTCAACTTCAGGTGTACCCCATTTTTCACAAACGAAGTTAAACAAATGTGTAGAGAGAGACCACTCTAAATGGTCATGGAAATTTCTACTTTTATAATCTGCAAGTGTATTTTGTGACCCTGGAATATGCGCTACAGTCAGCCAGACTTGTTGAGCCTGTGCCCAGTTCCAAATCAGTTTAGATAACTGATTGCAAGACTTTGATTTGGTTCCACCCATGTTACGAATATATGCCATGGCAGTAGTATTATCAGTTAGTATTCTAACCTGTGATTTATTTATCTTTACTAAACTACGTAAGCCCAGATAAATAGCACGCAATTCTAGTGCATTAATATAGTCTGATTTTTCATCATCAAGCCATCTACCTCCTGTTGTGACCCCATCTCGATGAGCTCCCCAACCTTCTAACGAAGCATCAGTAGTAATTACTGTATTAGGTTCCGCCATGCGGATTGGATTTGGTGAACTTGCTATATGTTGCATCCACCATCCAATATCCTGTAACCCTTCTTGCGAAATAAACATCTTTCGCTCAAAATTGCCTTTAGTTCGTGTTAACGCTAAATTTTTATCTATTTCTAGCGACTTAATATGGGCCTTCCCATATAACACAGCAGGTGCATATGAGGTCATTATGCCAATAAGAACAGCAACCTGTCTAATTTTTGGCTTTGATAACTTAATAAGCTGAGTCGCTATAGTCATAAACTTAATTAGTTTTTGTTCTGTTATCGACACTGTAAGGGACTGTGTATCCAGAATAAACCCTAAACATTTAAGTTGTTTTGTTGGTTTAAACACTGACTTTTGTTGATGTACATAAAACCCCAATTTAGTGAGTAATGCACATAAATCCAAAACTGCATTCACACAACCAATTTGTGTTGATGCTATAATAAAAGAATCATCTATGTATGGAAACATTATATGACCCTTCCTCGCCATTACCGAGAAAACAGGTTTAAGCAATTTAGTAAATAAACGTGGCGCACAAGCTAAGCCATTCGGCATACAGGTAAACTCATAGAGTTGGTTTATCCCAAATAATCGAAGAAATTTTCGGTATTGTTCCATTATGGGAAGCGTATAATATGCATCCTGTAAATCAACACTAGCCATCCACGCATCTGGTGTAATCAGATCCCGTGCCGTATCTAGAGAGAACATTTTAAAATGTCGATATTCCACCCTTTTATTAAGGATTGTTAAATCCAGGATCATTCGAACATCACCATTAGGCTTCGGTCTCGAGAAAATGTTTGAAATAAACTGTCCTGAACAGTGTGTCACTTTTTGTATAATTCCTTTCTCAAAGAATTTATGTACCTGTTTAGTTAGTGCGTCTCGTTCAACTGGTTGAATGTTATATGGAAAAGGTATTATACTTTGTACAGGAATTTGTGTAAAAGGAATTTGAACACCCCTAACTATTTCTAAAATTTCTTGGTCACTAGTAATTTTGTGCCACTCAGAAATATGATTACTAATATTACCAGCCACAAAGTTGCTTACAGTTTGTGTGTTTTTAGAGGCTGCAGGGACTTGTAAAGTTTGTGTTTGGACCTCTACTTGGACCCGCCCCTGGGGAAAGGTCTCGACGAGTTGAACCCTCGACCTATTGGCCGTGCGGTGTTGTCGGTCCAGCCTGGGCGAGCGCCCCGGCCCCGAAACCCTTGACCGAAGTTTGAACTCGGTCTGGTTCCTCTGGTGAACCGTCGTGGACGAAAATCCCCTCGTGACTTTTTGAAACGAGGAACTTCCTGTTTCTTCTTGCCATCCATGTTTTTGCCACTCTTGGCTGCAGTCTCTACCTCTTTATAGAGGTATTGTAGTTGACCGCCAAACATCTTGGTATTATCTAAAGGTTTCCCTTTAATCGGCTCTGGAGCAAGATAGAGCGTAAACTCCTTCCCCTCATTATCGGTAACCTTCTTAGAGCGAGCCACTTCTTTGCCAGCATCTGTGCAAACTGACTTGAAGACATTTTCATATCTTCGAAACGACAGGTAATTACCTGCCGCCGCTAGTACTGCAATGCCTTTGTCCATTGTCTTAGCCAAAGACGAGAACTTATTTTCACTCTGCATCCTATTAGCCACAGGAACAATAGCTGTTAGGGTAGCCAACACTGCCTTATGCACTGTGTGCAACACATCCTCAAACTTCTTACGGTCATCCGTCATATTGACATCCCGATCCATCTCTTTAATGATGGAGTTGGGAACACCCTTTATGCCTGTTAACTCATCTCCTAACTTGGAGATAACCTCCGCCGGTTTGAACGTGCGAAAATGACCATTCACAGTCTCGCGCATAAGCGTAGTGGTTTTAACCCGCTTAGCCTTTGGCTTCTCCACCTTCTTAGCCACTTTAGTGCCAATGTCCGCATAGACCCCTTCATATACGGTGTCTGAGTCTGATTCCGTAGAAGTAGACTCAGTGGACGACTCAGAAGAAGAATATTTCCTCTTCCTCTTCTTCTTTTTGGACTTAGTCTTCCGCTTTTTTGCGCAAACCAGACTCTGCCCGCTCCTTGGTGAATTCATCACCCGAAGAAATCACCTGTTTCTTCTTCTTCCTCCGTTTAGGAGAAGGAGGAGGAGGAGCCTTAAGCTCCACTGCCGAGTCTGTGTCCAAGAAATCCTCAAATGAATCCTCTTGGACACTCGGCCTACGCCGCTTCCGAGACACAGGCGATTTGGCAGTCAAGATGTGGCTTTCCAATCTTGCAAAGCGAGCCTCCCAATCTGGAGGCGCAGGCACATCAGGCACTGCGTCCTCGTCCGGGTCGGAGAGGATATGCGCCCGGGGCTGTGTCGACGGCCCTGCCGACAACACGGGTGAGGAGTCGTACTCCTCGTCCACTCCACTCGGAACACGCCCCTCGGCTGCTGCTGCACCGCGCTTACTCCGCTTCGTGGCCATCGGGAACTGAAACAAACATTTTTGATCAGTCCCGGTATCCCGGTATGTCACAATATGGTTGTTTCAAACTCATTTGGACATCTATTGGTGTTAAAGAACGTGTTTATACCGTTATAACACAGGCGTAATAAGCTAAATTTGTGCGTGGATTGTGGGTCAGCCCAAACCTTACGCGGGGTCGGGACCAGTGTATCGGCCCGCCCATCCCTCTGTTCCGCACACTTCTCCCACCTGTGACTACTACGTCAACAAGTTGGAGAAAATGCTACGAAACTCGGAGAAACGCCTGAAAAAGTTTGTCTAGGGGAGTCTATAAAAGAAACCCAGGAGCATCTCCAACATTACTCTCTATTAGAGTACGAGAGAATTTCCACATGAGATAGGGCGAAACCCACATCTCTACCCATAGTGTTGACATAACCGCTAATGACCGGTTTGGTTCCTTCGCGAAACCCACTCGAGTGTTCTATCCTTGGTTGTTTATAACCAAATAACTCGTCCAAATTGGACCAACGAAAGTCTAAACTTTCCATATTGATGCTCTAATGCATCATAATTAAGCTAACCACAGTTTTTATTATACTTACTGCGTATTTGCGTGTATGTAGACTAATTTTGCCGGAGCAACCCAACGACACGTTATCCAGTCGTGAGTTGTATATGCTAATTGCTGGACCCGGATGTGCTTCCTTCTCCCTAGCCTACGGCTAGCCAGAGGCGGCATACCGAGGTAAAATATATATATATATACACATACATAATTAGATATATGTGTAGGTAAAACCCATGTACCGTATATGTCCCAATAGACGCGCACTGCGTGAGTGCGGACACATGGATGCGCATCTATTCAAAGGTAAATAATTTCATAGATTTGTTTTTGTCATGCCTCTGAAATAAAGTGGGATTGTTTTATTTTATGTGCATTCAGTCGTAAATTTGTGTGTGCTTCCATTGGGTAGTGTGCTTCTATTGGGACATATACGACAGGTTAAACAACAAAGAATGTATACCGACGATACATATGCACCATAGTTTGACCAATAAGTTCTCAGATGTGAGCAATAGTGGCAAGGATTGGTCCAGTGTTGGTTAGGTAGTACATTGTACTGTATTAGGTAGCCCAGTGCACTGGGTTAGGTAGCACAGTGTACTGGGCTAGGTACCAAATTGGACTGGGTTAGGTAGCACATTGCTTATATCTAACTTCAGACGATCCAAATATTTGATACATTAAATATATCTGTAGATGTAGGAAGCATGAAGCGATAGCACTTCTCTCAATGCCATGATACATCTACCGAAAGGAAAGGTGCTTGCTCAGAATTGGGGGTCTTTGTGTAACCCATAAGGGCTTAGTGGTTTTCAAATTGGTTACTTCCTGATGTAGGCAGCCAATCAGCGTAGACCCATGTATGGAGCTGACCTAGATTAGAGTTTAACTGCAGGAAATGCCAATTAGGCAATTGGCTGAGCATGAAGGTGTCATTGGATGAGAATTCCTCGCGAAATAACGAAAGGACATGGCGAACGCCGCAGCTTTGATTGCGTAAACAACTGGTTCTGTATGGTTCCGGTCATTTAGCGGCTGGTCATGCCTGATGTCAGGAAGATGGTGCATAATGGTCTTACTCTGACTAAATTAAACGAACGTCTTGTGAGCATGCAGTGTGCCAGTGACCACTTGTCAGATGTTGCTGCGCAAGTTAGAAAAAACCTGACAACGGATTCAATCAGATGTCGCTGTCTTGTGTTGTCTGTGCTGCAATCAGATCAGGTGGTCGGTTAGCGGAGTGATTGAGTGAGTGGTGACTAATTTTAGGCAATGTCGGCAATGAGAGATCATATTCCCTGTGAGCGACAGAAGTGAGTTGTACATGCTAAATGGAATACAGAGTAGTAGAATAGTCCATTTAGGATATTCACCAGCAATAGTTCTGAAAACTTACATGGCTCGGTGTGCTTGGCACATCCACTGGCTGACTTGCGGAAGCCCACTTTCTGCTCATTGCCCAATATGTTTATGATCCTGCTAGATGTTAAGTGGAGCCTCACTTTCTGCTCATTAATCAATAAATCACATTCATGCTGTTAAATAGTAGTGGAGCCCTACTTTCTGCTCATTAACCAATAAATCACATTCATGATGCTGTTAGACAGTAGTGGAGCCCCACTTTCTGCTCATTAATGATTAAAAAATCATGTTTATGACATTGGTAGATAGCAGTGGACCCCCGTTTTCTATGCATTCCCTAATAGATTATGTTTACGACACTGTCAGATGGAATGGGAGCACCCCCACTTTCTGCTCATTAATCAATAGATGGTGCTCATGATAGTGCTAAACAGAAAAGTAGAGCCCCACTTTCTACTCATTGATCAATAGATGGTGCTCATGAAGCCCCACTTTCCACTCATTGTCCAAGAAATGGTGTTCATGATGCGATTAGACGGAAGTGGAGCCCCACTTTTCACTCATTGCCCAACAGATGGTGTTCATGGCGCCATTAGATGGAAGTGGAGCCCCACTTTCCACTCATTGCCCAACAGATGGTGTTCATGGCGCCATTAGATGGAAGTGGAGCCCCACTTTCCACTCATTGCCCAACAGATGGTGTTCATGGCGCTATTAGATGGAAGCGGAGGTGCACTTTCTACTCATTTTCCAACAGATGGTGCTCATGACACTATTAGACCGAAGTGGAGCCCCACTTTCTGCTCATTTTCCAACAGATGGTGTTAATGATGCTATTAGACCGAAGTGGAGCCCCACTTTCTGCTCATTTTCCAACAGATGGTGTTAATGATGCTATTAGACTGAAGTGGAGCCCCAATTTCTGCTCATTTTTCAACAGATGGTGTTAATGATGCTATTAGACTGAAGTGGAGCCCCACTTTCTGCTCATTTTTCAACAGATGGTGTTCATGACACTATTAGATGGAAGTATCCCCACTTTATGCTCATTTCCCAACAGACGGTATTCATGACGCTATTAGATGGAAGTGGATCCGCACTTTTTGCTCATTTCCTAAAAGATGGTGTACCTGACGCTATTAGATGGAAGTGGATCCCTACTTTCCACTCATTTCCCAACAGATGGTGTTCATGATGCTATTAGAACGAAGTGGAGACCCACTTTCTGCTCATTGACAGACATAATGTTCACAATGCTCTTAAAACGGAAGTTGAGCCTCACTTTCCACTCATTTTTCACCAGATTTTGTTCAAGATGCTATTAGATGGAAGTGGATCCCCACCTTCCGCTCATTGACCGACAGATAGTGTTCATAACGCTATTACAGATTCCACCTTGTGGTCCCAGTGCCTGGGTCTTCGTGCTTTCGTAGATTGCTGGTCCACACACGAGGCTGCTATCTGGACCAGAAACGATCGACGGGTTTGCGCCAAGTGAGATATCCGAGTCTGGGCCGGAGCTTGGAGTCGTTGGACCAGACGCGAGTTCAGAGTCAGGACCAGACACAAGCGACTCATCAGGACCTTTGGTCGGTATGTATTCCTCACTAGTAAAGAGAGAAAATTGATAATTATATATATATATACATTATGTATGTATATATATTATATATTAAGGGTTCAGGCGCAAAACCTTATAAACGCCGATCCAAAAAGTTAGGTAAACATTGGAATGTAACCTTCAAAAAGGTCATTAAAAAAAATTTCCTATTTTTTTGTTCCTTGCTCCATAATCAGTTCATCACAACAAATGTGGAATTCGTGAGAATTAAGAATAGCTTCAGATAAAAAATGTTTTACTTTAACACCATTTTTGGATTCGCATTTACGGGGTTTTGCGCCTGAACTCTTCATATATTCATTATATATATATAAAATAGCGGATGGGAATTTAGTCAAGCTTAGCCTATAATATTTATCCACAAACCAACACATATATATGTAGCTATTATTTCGTTGATATTAATACTCAAATTATATCAAATAAATTAATTGTCCACTTACTGTCAACAACTATTGTTCTGTTTAATTTTAGTTGGTCAGCATGGAGATGGAATTTAACACATATATATAAATTAACATTTAATTTATATATGAATTACGAACTAAAAGTGAGTAATGAACTCACTTAATTTAAAACAAAATTAAAAATACTAAAATGGGATTGTACTTACTTGGCCATTTTTGCCTACTAGCTAAAGCTGGTTTGCATTGTATTTTTGATGTTGTCTTTTAATACGATTTTTATTTTTTTTATTCCCCATATTTCACTTCTAGGTGGAAAAACTACTTAATTAAAAACTGACAGTTAAAGGTGCATAGTTCGATGGTTTTCAGTTTCTGTTATTTAAAGGAAATAACTATACAGTATAACCTCATTAAACCAAACTTGAAGGGACCCTAGAAATTTGTTTGGATTAACCGATCATTGGTTTAACCGAGCTTTGGCTTTGACTTTGAATAAGCGTGTATTGCACATGTAATATATAATGTAGGTGGACACTGATCATTGTTTATGTATATACAGTATACCCCCGTTAAACCAAGCTTGGTTAAACCAAACTTTTTTTCGGCAGCCCAGCAAAATACTACCATTTATCATATAAAAAATCTGTGGGGTCTCAGATGACCTTATAACCCCGTGAAAGTTTGGTTTAACCATACCGGAGTGGCCTGGGGTCCGACAATTTTGTTTGGATTAACCGACTTTGGTTTAACCAACTTTTTTATATGATAAATGGTAGTATTTTACCAGGCGGCCGAAAAAAAGTTTGTTGTTGGGAGTTTTACATCCTTGCAACATCTAAAGTCATATCAGGATGGGTACCGACTTGTGACAGTGCACACTCATAGTGACTTTATAGTGCTGCCCCACTGGGAGACCAGGTCACCAGCACCATGACCTGATCCCATTCAGTTACATTATCCTGACACTGAGCCAACCCGTCCTTGCCCTTTCCTAATAATGCCGAGAGCTTGGCTAGGAAGCGACAAGTATAAATTTTTAAGTCATCATTTCACTCGCCCAGGGTTCATACCCGTGGGTTCGAATTTCCAATCTAGATAAATATTTTGGGTTTTCAAAATGGTATACTTTCATCGGACTATGCAGCTTCAAGAAAGGAACTTAATTTGAAAAGAAGGAGCGAATTACTTTACTAAACATATATTAATTCCTTCAATCTGTATTGAACAACCATCTACATTAGACCCCCCCCCCCAATATCCCTCCCTCCCCCCAAATTTAGATTACGGAGACGTGCATAGATTGATTGATTGTTGGAGTTTTACGTCATTGCAACATCTAAGGTCATATCAGGACGGGAGACGTGCACAATGTATACAAGCATTGCATTCAAATAAAACAAAAGAAAACCTGTGATATATGAGTTTATTTTGTACATATGGACATCACAAATTGGGGTTTATTAGTATTACCATTATTTTACAGCATTAATCATTATGTATATAGCGGGAGTTCTTAAACAGTCTACTCTGTCTATAACGGACACCCATGGGACTGGAGCAAGATGCCGTTATAGAGAGAGATCCGTTATAGGCAGAGACTGACTGACGGAATGGGTTGAAACCTATGTGTTTTTCTTTTATACTTGACTGACTAGGACGGTCCTTACATGAGGTTATTGACAGAGAATATTGATCAAATAGGTGAAAAAACGGCTTGTTGTCCGCATAAGACAGTTGTCCGTTAGACACAGAGGCAATGCTATTAAATTAAAGGGGTGCCGTGACGGGACCAGCACTTTTTGCTGTTGTTGACAGAGATTCGTTATTGACATAGGCTGTTATTGACAGAGTAGACTGTATATTAATTCACATTTCCTAACAAGCTTAAAGGAATCTGGATATTGGTTAAATAGCAAATGATACACAGTACTGAGCACACACTTAGTATAAAAACCAAACATACTAAGAAGCCTAAATTCTCTCCTCGACTACATTTACATTTCACACACCATTTAAACACATTTAATAACAATAATGTCTGAGCAACTTGAGTTGCTTTTTAGTACACTAGGGGAGTCGAACTATTAAGACTATTTTCAACAATGTCAACACACACATGTGGCTTAAATACTGCTAGACACGCGCTAGCGATACTACAGCAGTGCTAAAGATACTGCTTATATAACCCAGCCTAGGGTGGAGTTTCTAATTAGAAATACATCTAGAAGGGCGAGTTAAAGAAACAGGAAAATAGGAGCCATGTTCTCATTCATTACAATGTCTCTAATGTATAATTTCCCCTGAGTGCATCAGATTAAATGTGAACTTAGTTTTTAACAAATTAATTGAAAAAAAAAGAGTTCCTTAAATTTATTAGAAGTGACACTCCCACTCATTCCTTAACTACCCCCAATAGCCGATGTCTACTTTTTGTGCTGGGGAGTTGTTAAACAAACAAATAAACATTCACTAACTGATATACATAATCTCTCCCTCTTGATAACTGCTGGTCCCCACTAATCACTGCTGGTGTCATCCCTGCCATTCCCTGCCATTGCGGAAACACAAGCAAACTTAATTATCATGGGAAGCCACAGCCCTACAACTTGCTTTTTTAATTATCATGGGAAGCGACATCCTACATATTTAGCATTTAATTATCATGGGAAGCCACATCCCTACATCTTGCTTTTTTAATTATCATGGGAAGCCACAGCCCTACAACTTGCTTTTTAATTATCTTGGGAAGCGACATCCCTACATCGTTGCTCTTTTAATTATCATGGGAAGCCACAGCCCTACATTTTTACCATTTAATTATCATGGGGAGCCACATCCCTACATCTTGCTTCTTAATTAGTATGGGAAGCCACATCCTACATATTTACCATTTAATTATCATGGGAAGCCACATCCCTACATCTTGCTTCTTAATTATCATGGGAAGCCACAGCCCTACATTTTTACCTTTTAATTATCATGGGAAGCCACATCCCTACATCGTTGCTCTTTTAATTATTATGGGAAGCCACAGCCCTACATTTTTACCATTTAATTATCATGGGAAGCCACATCCCTACATCTTGCTTCTTAATTATCATGGGAAGCCACATCCTACATATTTACCATTTAATTATCATGGGAAGCCACATCCCTACATCTTGCTTCTTAATTATCATGGGAAGCCACAGCCCTACATTTTTACCTTTTAATTATCATGGGAAGCCACATCCTACATATTTACCATTTAATTATCATGGGAAGCCACATCCCTACATCTTGCTTCTTAATTATCATGGGAAGCCACAGCTCTACATTTTTACCTTATAATTATCATGGGGAGCCACATCCCTACATCTTCGCCTTTCAATTATAATGGGAAGTCATGGCCCAACATCTTGACTTTTAATTATCATCGGAAGCCACAGCCCTACATCTTTTTAAAATTAAATGTTCATGGGAAGCCACATTCCTACAAGTTTGATTAATTATCATGGGAAGCCACAGCCCTACATCTCGATTAAAAAAAATTATCATGGGAAGCCACAGCTCTGCATCTTTGCTTTTTCTAAATTATCATGAGAAGCCACAGCCCCATATTCGTACACACTATCACTTTATAATTATTAACATCATCATCATCATCATCACCAGATCATGTATAACCATTCACAGATTACATACTTTCAAGTCAACCAATATCACATAAACACCGGTTCTCATTCGATCACCGAAGTTAAGCAACATTGAGCCTCGTCAGTACTTGGTTGCATATATGACTGACCGCCTAGGAATCCAAGGTGCCGCAGACATCCTGATACAGGCTTATAGCCTATGAAATCAACACTAGATAAATGATACAACCCGTGTCTCGAGGAGGGATTAGGAAGATGGAGGAGGGAGGAGGGAGGAGGGAGGACGGAAAGGTTGGTTGGTTGTTGGGAATTTTACGTCCCGGCAATATCTAAGGTCATATAAGGATCAGTACCGAATTGTGACAGTGCACACTCATTGCAACTTTATAGTGCTGCCACACTGGGAGACCAGTCCATCAGCACCATGACCCGATATCCCACAGTCACATTATCCTGACACTGTGCTAACCAGTCCTTACCCCATCCTATTAATGCCCCGTGCCAGGCTAGGTAGCGACAAGCATCAATTTCATAACCGCACCAGTATCTAAGTTGGATACATAGAATAAAATCTAGGTTAGTTCATTAGCTTTGAAAATTAGATGCTTTCATCAAACTATGCAGCTTCAAGATTAAATCTTTTGTAAACCCACAAAAAGCCCAACTGAAGACCAAACTTAATTTGTTGCTCTCACTAGAGTAAAATACATAGGCCAGTCTTACAATCTTCGCAATAACATTGAAGACAAGAGCCAGCTTGTTACAGTTGCATAGTCCGATGGTTTTGAGTTTCTGCCATTTTCTGAGATAAATATATTAGATTGTTCACTATGATCTACCTTACTTCAGTTTGAAGTAATTCTTATTTTAAATGGCTATCTTTTGAGATATTTGAAGTGCAAACATTCTAAATTAATTTTGGCAAGCATGCCAAAACTCTGACACCATGTTTAATAAGTGTACCAGTATCTGAGGTAGATATGTAGAATAAAATCTAGATAATTGGTTTGGTTTTGAAAATTTGATGATTCATCGGACTATGCAACTTTAAGATACTTGCTATAACTTAGTGTAATAGTTAAACTTTAATATACTTGCGATAACTTAGTGTAATAGTTAAACTTTAATATACTTGCTATAACTTAGTGTAATAGTTAAACTTTAATATACTTGCTATAACTTAGTGTAATAGTTAAACTTTAATATACTTGCTATAACTTAGTGTAATAGTTAAACTTTAATATACTTGCTATAACTTAGTGTAATAGTTAAACTTTAATATACTTGCTATAACTTAGTGTAATAGTTAAACTTTAATATACTTGCTATAACTTAGTGTAATAGTTAAACTTTAATATACTTGCTATAACTTAGTGTAATAGTTAAACTGTAACTGTAATAAGCAAGGATGCTATATATATGAACGTAGATGTAGAGGACAATAATACCTGGCTTCACATAATACTACTAAATTCACAAAATCTCATCCTCCCAATGGGAGGCGGAACCGCCTGCAAACCAACTAAATTTGGCACTTTGCAGTTGCTTCAATGACCCCATGACAAAGATACCAAAGGTCCAACACAGCTTCATGGAATACAGCCATCTACGGCCACTACTGTAACCACGGCTACCATGAGCTACATCCGGGGACATACTATCCGGTGTGTTCAGAATGTTCGCCCCTGCTATAATTGTCCATCCTACCTGTATTTCATTTACTGGGTTGAGTGGAACAGGGCCATATAAAACCAACCTAATTAATTCTGTAATACACCCTCAAGTACTCGGTTGAGCGTAACAGGGCCATATAAAACTAATTTAATTAATTCTATAATATACCCCCCCCCCCAAGTACTGCGTTGAACGCAACAGGACCATATAAAACTAACTTAATTAATTCTATAATATACCCTCAATTACTGCGTTGAGTGCAACAGGGCCATGTACTGCGTTGAGTGTAATGGAGCCTTATAAAACTAACTGAATTAATTCTGTAATATACCCTCAAGTACTGCGTTGAGTGTAACGGGGCCTTATAAAACTAACTGAATTAATTCTATAATATACCCTCAAGTACTGCGTTAAGCGTACCAAGGCCATATAAAATTAATTAATTCTATAATATACCCTCAGGTTTCTTTTTGTACGTTCGCTATATCCACAACCTTCTGTTAATCTGAATAAAGTTATTGTTTTTATATCTAAATAAAGTTATTTTGTTGTCATCTATATTCAATGACGTAATAAAAATCGCATGTTCGAGGAACAGCCTCCTATCCCCCTTTAACGCCCAAATAATAATAATAATAATCCCAAAGAGACACAAAAGATACCCAAGAAAAGAAAATTGATATAAAATAATAACAATACCACCCAATGTCCCCTATGGATTGTTCTATAACCCAATTACAGTAAAGCCTCTCTAACCGACCACCTACACAGATCGAGCACTCCCTTTATATCGATCACTTTATTTGGGTCCCAAAAATACCATTGTAGCCATATTCTAACTCCCTAAACCGCCCATCTCCCTAAATGGACCACTCAAAGTCGGTCCCAAGGTCGATCGAATTAGAAAGGTTTGACTGTACTAAGAAACCAAATTAACCTTTATAGTTCGATAGCAATACCACCCCCCGGCCATAACCCCCCGACTCCCTAAAAACTGAATTTTTCTTTTGTAAACAAAGACTAAAGTTGCATAGTCCGATGGTCTTGAGTTTCTGCCATTTTCTTTCAAGATAACTATATTAGGTTAATCTACGTTACTTCACTTTGAAGTAGCTTTCATTACAAATGGCTAACTTTGGGAGAAATTGGAAGAGAAAGCATGCAAAATTAATGTTTGGCATGCACGTCAAAATGCTTGGCACAATAGGCTTCAGCCATAACAGGTTGCATTAAATAGACTTAATATCCCCCTTCTACGCAGGAACAAATCCTGAATAAGCGCGCTACTATCTAAGTCTGATATGTACGGTCAAATCTAGGTCACCGTTTTGACTTTTGAAAATTTCACGCTGTCATTGGACTATGGTAAGGTTGTGGAGGGAGGTGAGAGGCAAATAGAAACGATGATAATGGTATGGTTTAGTGTTTAATTTGACTTTGGCTTTTTATTATTTCTCTCTCTGTCTTTCTCTCTCTTTGGTTCAAGGACTGCTCGGTGTCGGTGCCTGCCTGCCTAGATGTGGTAGCGCTCGACCAGCCGGTTCATCGGGCCGGCGCGGTGGCCGAGCAGGGCAGTGTTGGGGCCGCGGCAGTGGCCAGCGTTGGGGCCGGCGGCCAGCCCGCGGTCGGGCCCGCCCACGCCCACCACGCCCACTGGCGGCAGCGGGCCGTGGACCAGCGCGCTTTTCGCGCCCTGTGAGCGGGCCAGGCTCGGCCCATCCGTGTTCACATACCCTTTACTGAGATGAGAGACGGGCGGACGGGACGATGGTGAAGAAAAAAAAAAAAAAAAAAAAAATTTGTTAAAAAAATTTTAAAAGAAAAGAAAAAGAGAAAAAAAGGAGAAAGGTGTCACAAACATGCACGCAAAGCAAGCAAGCAACATACCCAAAGAAAAGCAACAATTTTATTTAATTAAAAACACAAAAATTAAAACACAAAAAAATGTATCTAGTGGTCGAAGCTGTGATTAGGCTAAAAAAAAAAATTACTGCAAATGACTAAAACCAAAAGCAATGATGGTGCAACTTATCTTGACAGCGGTGTCAGTAGCAGTGGCCTTGAGGAAACAGTGTGTGGGTTCTTTGGTTTCAATGCACTAGATGGCACAAGCACTAAGCAACACCTAATTTGGCTCCAGTCACTAAATGGCCTGTCACACTACGACGTACGGCGTCAGCGCGTGCCCAACGTACGACAATTTGACAGTACGTCGGCATTCGTCGAACTTTGCAGGGGCGGGGGATAAAAATGGGCATACACACAACGTACGTAATGTATGAAGAACGTATATCTGACCTATTGCATACGCTCACGGTACGCTACCAATGTTACGTACGTTACTTCATCGCTAGAAGTCGGCATATACGTATGCTGGAAATACGGCAGGCATACGTTCGAAGTACGTTAGGAGTACGTTATGCATCCGTTGGCTGTATGCGGACTGCACGGCTGAACGTATGGCTAACGTGTTCCAACCTATCCCGACCTACCCCTAACGTGTGCATAACGTTCGCCGACATACGCTGAGCGTATGAGAAACGCATGAGCCATACGGCAACATACGTTGAAAATTTTGAACATGTACAACATTTTTTTAGCATCTCGACCTATGCCGACCTATGATGCCGTACCCCGAGCATACTCGACGTGTGCCAAACGTATACGTAACGTATGACACCGTATGCTGACGTGTTGGTCGAAAATTGCAAAATCGGCATACGCTAAGGCCATACGTCGTAGTGTGACAGCCCCTTTAACTACACACATTTATCATTAGCCTACATATCTAGCAAGTTGTAGGGGAGGATTCCTCTGTGCGTGTATGTGCTTAAGTCTCTTAATATTAATAATATCACTAATATAAAGCAGTTACACCCCCGAGTGGGTACCACACTCGGGATAGCTCTATAAAGCACTCTAGGCTCAGTTAAAACTAAAAGGAACATAATGCAAATTATAAACAGTGGTTTGTTTTAAAGGAGCGCCCATGAAGTATGACGGGGTGAGGAACACAGGGGTAAAATATACACGCATGGATTGCATTATGGGTTGTATCAGGAAGTCAAATTAAAGGGCTTTGTGGGTGAAGTGGGCAGTAATTAGAAATATAATATATATATATATGCACAATGCTGTATAGTTTCTATTTGTGAATATCAAAACGTGGATGTATTGAGAATTGATGTATTGAGGTGATGGTATATGGCATGTGGTGATGGTATGTGGTGATATATGGTGAGGTATGTGGTGATGGTATGTGGTGATATATGGTGAGGTATGTGGTGATGGTATGTGGTATGGTGATGGTATGTGTGATATGTGGTGACGGTATGTGGTATGTGGTGATGTCATGTGATGTGATGATGGTATGTAGTATGGTATGTGGTGATGGTATGTGGTGTGGTGATGTCATGTGGTGTGGTGATGTCATGTGGTGTGGTGATGGCATGTGATGTGGTGATGGCATGTGGTATGGCGATGGCATGTGGTGTGGTGATGGCATGTGGTATGGCGATGGCATGTGGTGTGGTGATGGCATGTGGTGTGGTGATTGCATGTGTGGTGATGGCATGTGGTGTGGTGATGGCATGTGGTGTGGTGATGGCATGTGGTGTGGTGATGGCATGTGGTGTGGTGATGGCATGTGGTGTGGTGATGGCATGTGGTGTGGTGATGGCATGTGGTGTGGTGATGGCATGTGGTGTGGTGATGGCATGTGGTGTGGTGATGGCATGTGGTGGCGGTATGTGGCATGGTGATGGCATGAGGTGTGGTGATGGCATGTGGTGTGGTGATTGCATGTGGTGTGGTGATGGCATGTGGTGTGGTGATTGCATGTGGTGTGGTGATGGCATGTGGTGTGGTGATGGCATGTGGTGTGGTGATGCCATGTGCTGGCGGTATGTGGCATGGTGATGGCATGAGGTGTGGTGATGGCATGTGGTGGTGGTATGTGGTGATGGCATGTGGTGTTGTGATGGCATGTGGTGTGGTGATGGCATGTGGTGGGATGATGGTGGGGTGGTAGTGAGTGTTGGGATAGTGGTGTTGGTGGTGATGGTAGTAATAGTGGTGTTGGTGGTGATGATGTTTGATGGTTGGGGGATAATTTTGCAGTGAAATTAACTGACTCATTTCTTCTCCCTTCTCCCACCCTAGTCATGAATAATGGGCACTCCACGATTTTGCTTTCACCAACCAGACTTCCAGCAGTTGACACCACGTTTTAAACAAATGTGTTAACCACTTACAATTGCTACTTAAACTTAAATTTTCAACAGCTGCCAGTGCACATCAAATGTACACCAAACATGCCAATTTGAGTGAAGAAATCAATTACAAATGATCACAAAGCCTATCGATAATGATCAACATCGATAAATATATTTGATTTGCATATCACGTGGGTGAATTGTTGAGCACGTGGTTTAGTTTGATATAGAGGCCGTCCCCAAAGCAGTGTAGGTGAATATGGAAATGCACATATTACATAATATCACATATTACATAATATTGCATAAAAAGCAGTTACTATCCAACATGGCATCTGAGACTCTTGTGTTCCTCTGATGGGTATTGATCAAGGGGGTAGGGGGTAACTGAGGGAATTCAGACTTCAAATAAATATTTAGGTTTTTTTCCGAGGATTTTATTCTTTTTGGTGGGGGGGGGGGATGCTTGATTAAAGTTGCATAGTCCGATGGTTTTGAATTTCTGCATTTTTTTCTGAGATAAATATATTAGATCGATCAGTAGTATCTACTTTACATTAGTTCAAAGTAACTTTTATTTTAAATGGTAAACTTTTGAGATATTTTGAGTGCAAACATGGAAAATGAGTTTCGGCAAGCTTGCCAAAATGCTGACATCATAGACTTCTGCAGTAACAGGTTCTGTTAAATTGACTCAGTATTGCCTTCTACACAGAAACAAATGCTTAATAAGTGCATCAGTATCTAAGTTCGATATGTAAAATCAAATCTAGATAATTGGTTTGGTTTTGAAAATTTGATATTTCATCGGACTATGCAGCTTTAAGCAGGGGAAATTTCAATCGCGGACAAGTGTTCTTCCTCTTTCCACTGCTCCTTGCTCTATCCTTGTAATGCCGAGCACCAGGCTAGGTTGGCGACAAGTATGAATCTTTTAAGCCTTTGGCTTGACTCGGCCTGGGTTCGAACCCCACGATCTACCAAAACTGGAAGCAGGCACTCAACTCATTCCGCCATTGCTTCTCTAGCTCAAAATTGATCAAGTCTGATCCATCAAGCAGTATTAACTAGTCATATACAAATATATACACATATAAATATACACATACTTCAGGGGCGCAGCTACTTTGCCGCACTGTAAGCCATATACAATTTCTCTCAGCATCATATTATTTTTTTCCATACTAAATGTTTTATAACATGCACCTTTTAAAATTGTGTGCTTAAAATCTTTTATTTTCGAACAATTTTATGCTTATAATTTTGTTTATTTATTTCTGGCTACGCCCCTGTATTTAGTGGGGAATATTTGAATGACTGCTTTATAGACAAAAATACATTTCACTTTCTACTGATCAAAATGTTTATAAGTTTTGCTTAATGAATGCTAGATCGGGCTAGTATGGGGTTTGAATTCCTCGGGTCTCTTGAAATCCTATCGACCCTCTGATTTGGTTGGCTGGTTGTTGGAGTTTTATATTCTGGCAACATCTAAGGTCATACATATCAGGACGGGCACCGACTTGTGACAGTGCGCACTCATGGTGACTTTATAGTGCTGCCCAAGTGGGAAATCAGGCCACCGGCACCATGACCCGATATCCTACTCAGTCACATTATCCTGACACTGAGCTAACCAGTCCTTGCCCTAACTTATTAATGCCGAGCGCCAGGCTAGGAAGCGACAAGTATCAATTTTATAAGTCATTGGTTTGACTTGACGGGAAACCAAACTCCCGATCTCCCACACGCCGGGGCCCGCACTGATTCGGCCACCGTGCCCGGTCATCCCAGAGTTTCCCATGGGCCTCAAATCTCATGTTGGGCAATAACTGCTTAATATGGGAAATAAATCAAGCAACAAATGATCCGCCATTGATCCTCATCCTCTTGCAGCAGTAAACGCAGCTGTTTACAAACATGTTATTCTGGTGTAATACAGAGATTTTGTAAAAAAAAAAAAAAAATTTATATATATATATAAAAAGAATTATGATGGTGTGGTGCTGGAATGATACCGAGAGTGAATCGTGCTTATATTGAGTGTAAGTCATATATATATATATATATAATACATATATATTTATATATGCGCAATATGTATACATGGATATAAATACATATTACATATGACACATACATAGATCTATATATATATGCAGATATAATATATATATATAACATATAAAGCATGCGTTCATCACTGCGGACTGCCAATCAGATAGTACAGCAATAATGCATGAGGTGGCGCCACCAAGCAGTCTAACCAGCATCCACCACGGGAAGGTCCACCTTACATCTATCCCACACAAGTCATTGTACTACATTGTCTTAAAAAGCCATCGACATCATTTAACATACAAGTAGAGATAGATAACAGTCCGCATAGTTGGGTGAAGTGATTTCAAATGGGTTGAAGCTGTAGGCTGAGATCCCATTTGAAATCACTCCATCCACCATCATGGACTATTTATTATAATGCTTAGAAGTAAGTACAACCAGGACTTCCATGGACATATATGGAGCTTTTCATTGTAAAACTACATTCTAGTGCCTTCATATGGTACTAGTTTCATTTAGCTGAGCACAATTATATTTGTTGATTAAAGTTGCATAGTCCGATAGTTTTGAGTTTCTGTCATTTTCTGAGATAAAAATATTAGGTTGATCGTTATAATCTACCTTACGTTAGTTTGAAATAAGTTTGATTTTAAATGGCTAACCTTCGAGATATTTGAAATACAAACATGCAAAATTAATTTTGGCAAGCACGTTAAAACTCTGACACCATAGGCTTCTGCAGTAACAGATTCTATTAAATTGCCTCAGTATTCCCTTCTATGTGGCAACAAATGTTTAATAAGTGCACCAGTATTTAAGTTAGATATGAAGACTCAAATCTAGATAATTGTTTTGGTTTTGAAAATTGTATGTTTTCATCGGACCATGCAGCTTTAAGCGGGTTAAATTTCAATCGCGGACAATTGGTCTTCCTCATTTTACTACTCCTTGTCCTATCCTAGTAATGTCGAATGGCCGACTAGGTTTCAACAGGTTAAAAACAACAACAAAAGTCATTGACTTGACTCGATCGAGGTTCAATTCCAGGGTTTACGAATCCCATGATCTGCCACATTTGGACACAGGCGGTCAACTCCACCGATGCCATCTGGTTTTCAGCTGAGATACGTTAACATTTGTTTATATGATGCATAGTGAATTATACGAGTATAAATTCTAGGAGAACAATGTCCTATTCTGATTCCTCCTTACAGCACATCCCTCCCAACTGCGCCTCTGGTATAGGAGGAATTTATTTGTTCTTCTCTGTTGTTCTCTCATCAGCATATTCTTGAACAAAATTCAGCTCGATAAAAGACGTATATGCTGACACAAAACTGCACCCCCCATTTTCACCTTCGCTGCCCCCTGGTGGATCATTGCTGTACTAACTGCGATGGCGCCCAGCGTCAATACTCTACTGTACCACGTGACTGTAGTGTGTTGGCGCTAATTGAAACCAACATGTCTCAAACAGCACGAATGGGTTCATAGTTTACTTACATGTTGAAGCTTGCAGAGGAGGATGAGAAACAAGACGGTTAATTTAAATTAACTTCTTCCCGTTTACATGCGTAACTGCAGCGGGGTAAGCTTAGCGGTGTCACTGCTATTGCTAAGCGGGGTGAGCTACTCACATCAGTATGCTGTGGTCCGGTCCCTTCGAGAGTTCAGCATTGGGCCCCTGCGGCTGGATGAGGTTAGTCGACCGGTAGTTGCCATAGTCACGGCTGTACGTCGGTGGTACTGGCCGAGATGCCGGCTGGGAGCCACCGGTGGTTCTGAACAAGAGTAAACACCGACTGGTTTGGGGATAGCGCAGTGTTAGTAAATACGCGTCTTCCCCTGGTTAGTGTCACCGGGTCCCTCAGAAAAGATGCTGGGGACGAGGGTGTAGCCAGGTTCTAAAGTGGGTTGAGGCGAGTACATAAAAAAGGCGCCATGACACATGCCGAATAATTTAAAATTCATTATACTTTTCTATTTTGTATTTAATATTAAAACGAAAGGCAGATACAGTTTTAAAGGCAGTACCTAATTCTTATTTTGTATTTAATATTAAAGCGAAAGGCAGATACAGTTTTAAAGGCAGTACCTAATTCTTATTTTGTATTTAATATTAAAGCGAAAGGCAGATACAGTTTTAAAGGCAGTACCTAATTCTTATTTTGTATTTAATATTAAAACGAAAGGCAGATACAGTTTTAAAGGCAGTACCTAATTCTTATTTTGTATTTAATATTAAAGCGAAAGGCAGATACAGTTTTAAAGGCAGTACCTAATTCTTATTTTGTATTTAATATTAAAACGAAAGGCAGATACAGTTTTAAAGGCAGTACCTAATTCTTATTTTGTATTTAATATTAAAGCGAAAGGCAGATACAGTTTTAAAGGCAGTACCTAATTCTTATTTTGTATTTAATATTAAAACGAAAGGCAGATACAGTTTTAAAGGCAGTACCTAATTCTTATTTTGTATTTAATATTAAAACGAAAGGCAGATACAGTTTTAAAGGCAGTACCTAATTCTTATTTTGTATTTAAAATCAAAACGAAAGGCAGATACAGTTTTTAAAGGCAGTACCTAATTCTTATTTTGTATTTAATATTAAAACGAAAGGCAGATACAGTTTTAAAGGCAGTACCTAATTCTTATTTTGTATTTAAAATCAAAACGAAAGGCAGATACAGTTTTAAAGGCAGTACCTAATTCTTATTTTGTATTTAATATTAAAACGAAAGGCAGATACAGTTTTAAAGGCAGTACCTAATTCTTATTTTGTATTTAAAATCAAAACGAAAGGCAGATACAGTTTTAAAGGCAGTACCTAATTCTTATTTTGTATTTAATATTAAAACGAAAGGCAGATACAGTTTTAAAGGCAGTACCTAATTCTTATTTTGTATTTAAAATCAAAACGAAAGGCAGATACAGTTTTAAAGGCAGTACCTAATTCTTATTTTGTATTTAAAATCAAAACGAAAGGCAGATACAGTTTTAAAGGCAGTACCTAATTCTTATTTTGTATTTAAAATCAAAACGAAAGGCAGATACAGTTTTAAAGGCAGTACCTAATTCTTATTTTGTATTTAATATTAAAACGAAAGGCAGATACAGTTTTAAAGGCAGTACCTAATTCTTATTTTGTATTTAATATTAAAACGAAAGGCAGATACAGTTTTAAAGGCAGTACCTAATTCTTATTTTGTATTTAATATTAAAACGAAAGGCAGATACAGTTTTAAAGGCAGTACCTAATTCTTATTTTGTATTTAATATTAAAACGAAAGGCAGATACAGTTTTAAAGGCAGTACCTAATTCTTATTTTGTATTTAATATTAAAACGAAAGGCAGATACAGTTTTAAAGGCAGTACCTAATTCTTATTTTGTATTTAATATTAAAGCGAAAGGCAGATACAGTTTTAAAGGCAGTACCTAATTCTTATTTTGTATTTAATATTAAAACGAAAGGCAGATACAGTTTTAAAGGCAGTACCTAATTCTTATTTTGTATTTAATATTAAAACGAAAGGCAGATACAGTTTTAAAGGCAGTACCTAATTCTTATTTTGTATTTAATATTAAAACGAAAGGCAGATACAGTTTTAAAGGCAGTACCTAATTCTTATTTTGTATTTAATATTAAAACGAAAGGCAGATACAGTTTTAAAGGCAGTACCTAATTCTTATTTTGTATTTAATATTAAAACGAAAGGCAGATACAGTTTTAAAGGCAGTACCTAATTCTTATTTTGTATTTAATATTAAAGCGAAAGGCAGATTACAGTTTTAAAGGCAGTACCTAATTCTTATTTTGTATTTAAAATTAAAACGAAAGGCAGATACAGTTTTAAAGGCAGTACCTAATTCTTATTTTGTATTTAATATTAAAACGAAAGGCAGATACAGTTTTAAAGGCAGTACCTAATTCTTATTTTGTATTTAATATTAAAACGAAAGGCAGATACAGTTTTAAAGGCAGTACCTAATTCTTATTTTGTATTTAATATTAAAACGAAAGGCAGATACAGTTTTAAAGGCAGTACCTAATTCTTATTTTGTATTTAATATTAAAACGAAAGGCAGATACAGTTTTAAAGGCAGTACCTAATTCTTATTTTGTATTTAATATTAAAACGAAAGGCAGATACAGTTTTAAAGGCAGTACCTAATTCTTATTTTGTATTTAATATTAAAGCGAAAGGCAGATACAGTTTTAAAGGCAGTACCTAATTCTTATTTTGTATTTAATATTAAAACGAAAGGCAGATACAGTTTTAAAGGCAGTACCTAATTCTTATTTTGTATTTAATATTAAAACGAAAGGCAGATACAGTTTTAAAGGCAGTACCTAATTCTTATTTTGTATTTAATATTAAAACGAAAGGCAGATACAGTTTTAAAGGCAGTACCTAATTCTTATTTTGTATTTAATATTAAAACGAAAGGCAGATACAGTTTTAAAGGCAGTACCTAATTCTTATTTTGTATTTAATATTAAAACGAAAGGCAGATACAGTTTTAAAGGCAGTACCTAATTCTTATTTTGTATTTAATATTAAAGCGAAAGGCAGATACAGTTTTAAAGGCAGTACCTAATTCTTATTTTGTATTTAAAATTAAAACGAAAGGCAGATACAGTTTTAAAGGCAGTACCTAATTCTTATTTTGTATTTAATATTAAAACGAAAGGCAGATACAGTTTTAAAGGCAGTACCTAATTCTTATTTTGTATTTAATATTAAAACGAAAGGCAGATACAGTTTTAAAGGCAGTACCTAATTCTTATTTTGTATTTAATATTAAAACGAAAGGCAGATACAGTTTTAAAGGCAGTACCTAATTCTTATTTTGTATTTAATATTAAAACGAAAGGCAGATACAGTTTTAAAGGCAGTACCTAATTCTTATTTTGTATTTAATATTAAAACGAAAGGCAGATACAGTTTTAAAGGCAGTACCTAATTCTTATTTTGTATTTAATATTAAAACGAAGGAGATACAGTTTTAAAGGCAGTACCTAATTCTTATTTTGTATTTAAAATTAAAACGAAAGGCAGATACAGTTTTAAAGGCAGTACCTAATTCTTATTTTGTATTTAATATTAAAACGAAAGGCAGATACAGTTTTAAAGGCAGTACCTAATTCTTATTTTGTATTTAATATTAAAACGAAAGGCAGATACAGTTTTAAAGGCAGTACCTAATTCTTATTTTGTATTTAATATTAAAACGAAAGGCAGATACAGTTTTTAAAGGCAGTACCTAATTCTTATTTTGTATTTAATATTAAAACGAAAGGCAGATACAGTTTTAAAGGCAGTACCTAATTCTTATTTTGTATTTAATATTAACAACGATCATTTTAAAGGCAGTACTATTCATTTGATTAATATTAAACAAGGCAGATACAGTTTAAGCAGACTAATTCTTATTTTGTATTTAATATTAAAACGAAAGGCAGATACAGTTTTAAAGGCAGTACCTAATTCTTATTTTGTATTTAATATTAAAACGAAAGGCAGATACAGTTTTAAAGGCAGTACCTAATTCTTATTTTGTATTTAATATTAAAACGAAAGGCAGATACAGTTTTAAAGGCAGTACCTAATTCTTATTTTGTATTTAATATTAAAACGAAAGGCAGATACAGTTTTAAAGGCAGTACCTAATTCTTATTTTGTATTTAATATTAAAACGAAAGGCAGATACAGTTTTAAAGGCAGTACCTAATTCTTATTTTGTATTTAATATTAAAACGAAAGGCAGATACAGTTTTAAAGGCAGTACCTAATTCTTATTTTGTATTTAATATTAAAACGAAAGGCAGATACAGTTTTAAAGGCAGTACCTAATTCTTATTTTGTATTTAATATTAAAACGAAAGGCAGATACAGTTTTAAAGGCAGTACCTAATTCTTATTTTGTATTTAAAATTAAAACGAAAGGCAGATACAGTTTTAAAGGCAGTACCTAATTCTTATTTTGTATTTAAAATCAAAACACAAGGAAGATACCACTTTTATCGCACAAGATAAGTAAAGCGTTAAAAGAAATGTTGAAAAGGCACCAAGGCCGATAGGCCATGACGGACATATTGCTTGACCCTTAGTAGGGTCATTTTTGTGTGTGGAGCTGTGACAGTGCGCACCCATGGTGATTTTATAGTGCTTGCCCCACTTGGAGACAAGGCCACTGGCACCATGATTTCCCGATATCCCACTCAGTCACATTATCCTGATACTAAACTAAGCGGTCCATATCCTATCCTAGTAATGTCGAGTGCCAGGCTAGGTAGCGACAAGTATCAATCTTGTAAATGTAAGTCACTGTTTTTAACTTGACCGGGAATCAAACTCCAGACCTTCCACATGGGAAGCCTGCGCTCTACTAATTCAGCCACAGCTACCGCTATGATTTGGTCCTCTTGATATGTGGCCAATCAAGTAGAAGGGAAAAAAAAGGAGGGTAAATTTTTCATTTTAATCTATTTATAAAACCAAGCGGTGGTTAAGTCTTAGGGTCATACTGATCACTACTCCTCTGTTAATCGTCGCTGCCAACGGGCATCATCGTACTCCACTGATGCTTCACCATGTATGGGTTGTTAATAGCATTTTTTGTTGTGCCTACCTACACATTTCATATTAATTTGGATGTTTTTTGTTTTTTGTTACTAATTTTGGTCACATCTAATTTAACTCATGTAAACCTGAGTGTCGTTAACTCCATAATGGTTACCGCATAATGGTACAGATAGATTCCACCAGATGGCTGCACTATACCGTGCATGAGTCTGGAATATAGCAGAGAACATAGATATATACATGGTCGCTGAATATAGTCGGAGACGGTGAATATATATATATAATGACAGTTCAACGCAATATTGGTCCAGGGATTGATGTGGATTCCCGCTTTAACCCATGCACAGCACAGGTTCCAATGCGTGTGCCTGGATTAAAATGCTGACATACCTTGTTCTGGCTGGTCTGTTCGTTGACGAGGAGATCATGCTCTTACTCGTGAAGTTGCTGCTGGTTCCCATCCAGTGGCTGAACGAAAGGAACGAGGTGTTAACTAGCGGTATTTTACACACTAGAATCTTAATAGGAAATAGAACCCTAACTTCTGTGTGTGGAGGCCGGAAAGCACTAATGTAGATATTACTCAAGCGATGATCCGCTTACTGTATCTGCTTACTATATCTGCTTACTATATCCGCTTACTATATATGTTCCAAGAAATATCAACCCCACAGAAATTAAGTGTGGTAAAGTCTAGTAGGGAGGGGTGGCTGGCTCCTCCTGCTGTGCTGTCTCCAGGTCATCTGCATGTCACACCCCCTGCCCAGCTCTTTTATTCAGATTCAACACATTCAAAATACAGGTACACAGTTGCTGGGAGTCTCCTCAGTCAGAGAGTGTCACATGGCATTTCATTGGCTGAACCCCTCCAGTCAGTGGTGGGGGGTGGGGTGGGGGGGCCAACCCACCCACCCCAAGTCAGATACATATTTTTCCATCAAGTTCACCAATTACACTTATATGGGAATATCAACCCTGTTTATATTGACATAACACCTGTGGTCACCAGTCCCTTAAATTGGGAAAACTCCAAAATAGTAGGAGTTTCTACATGCCTTACTTTGAGAATTACATATTTTATCATCTTTAGTTCAGCAAACTGCCACCAGATGGGGCAGGGAGGGCTCACCACACACACACACACACACACACACACACACTCCTCCCACCTCCAGCCTGACACCTGGCTTTGGCAGGTCCTGCAAACACACACACACACACACACACACAGCCCCCATGCATTGTCACCTGTGTGCTAACACTCCCTCAGATACTGGCATCTGTAAGTCATACCATAACAATAACAGGCACACAGAAATTCTTGACTTAATTATTATACCCATTATGTGGCATTCTTCACAGACTATTTGTCTGGGTGAAGAAACCAGTCTGCATCAACTGTATATGCTGCCCTTAGTTTCAGCATTTACCTCCTTTCATACAATATATAATACAAACAGACTTCAATTCAGTAATACATGTAAATATACCAATACAGTCATAATTTTCCAGAGTTCTTATCTCCAGTGGTTATATTTGATGTAGAACCTTAGAACAATCTGATATTAATTATCACTTCACTTAATATACATAATCTACCATGGTTTCACAACTTGGTTTGAATATTATGCATATGTATTTAGCAACATGATAGAATGAATTAGGTATTATTAGAGAGGTTTTATAGTGGTACTTATATAATTTGAATATTATTATAATGACTTTATAGAAATAACTGGATGATTTAAATATGATTAAAACAGTTTTCTCAATGCTTCACATATGAGTTTTATGAAAAGGGGATATTTTAGAATTTATTTAAACTATTATTTATTTATGAACCGGACCTAAAAAGTCAGAATATTTTACAGAGGGTTCATAATCATGCGGTTGTACATTTCATGAAAGCTGCCTGCAAAAGTGTTGAAGTGCTGCTGGCTTTTGCAAGTTACCAGTGGCACTCTCTCGGGGAGCAAATAGAGGTTTCACACCGGCAAGAACATGTCAAGACAGGCGCAAAACTATTTGTCCCTGCAGTGGCTGGTCGGGAGATGTTGTGAGTTCCATACATCAACCGCCCTTAATGCTGCCTCAGTGACATGGTTTTCTGTTTAGGGTTTGCTTGCTCCCTTAGCCTTCGGTTCTGTCAAGAACCTGTACCACAAGGCAGTGGTTTACAACTCTGCAGGGCAGGGGTGTCAAACTCCCTGAGGTATTGCTATACCTGCAATACCTGCATACCACAACACATAGTCTGATGAAAACATCAAATTTTCTAAACGAAAACACTCATTTCAATAATGAGAATACTGCTGTCATATATTGTTTGTTTATTTGTTTGTTGGGGTTCTATATCCTAGCAACAACTATGGTCGTATAGGAATGGAGCTGTCAATTGCAGAATTAACAAACTCATAGAGGGTCAGGAGATGTGGGAGAACGCTTACAGACAGAGAAAGAATGCATGCGGTAGATCACAACAACTGAAAGTGACAAAACAAGTGAACCACAAGACGATTACTGTCCAGTGGCGAAAACAAGTCATTAGACTTAACTCTTATGGACAGCATAAATACACCACCGTCACACAAAAAAATCAATACATATTTTTTTTTTTAATGAAAAAAAAAATCGGGGAATAAAAAAAAAAGGCAGAAATTCGCGAAATCGCGTATTCTGTCACCCCTGAATTTATATGACCTTGAAAGACACAGCACTGACCTTGGGAATGCCGACGTGGAGGACACTGAGCTGAAGGCTGCGCTGATGCTGGTGTCGGTGTTGAGGTTCGTCTCGGGGAAATTGAACACGATAGAGGGCGCTGTCGACGTGGAGGGCCCGGGTGCGGGTGACGACTGGCGCGGGGACCGGGTTGAAGGTGACCGCAGCACCTCGCTGTCAACACTTCTCCCCATTCTACAGTTGAGCAAGCAGGGTGTCATGAAAAAGCAAACCAATACAGTGTGCGTACACATGTGAAGATATGGAATTGAAGGCTATTTATTTCAAGGCTTTTCGGGGATGATTTAAAAAATAGGAATTCAAGACTATTTTCATTTGAATTTAGCCTGAAATCGCCATTCCGAATTTAGATCAGTCGGAATAGTTTAATGGAATTCAAGGCTTTTCAAGACTAATTACACAAAATAGGTTAAATTCAAGGCCTTGAAATGGGGCAAATGAGCCTGGTGACGGAACCAGTGTCATGGTGATGAAAATGGGCAATATTGCTCCTAGAGCGGGACTCGAACCCACATCTCTTTGCATTCCGGGCCAGTGTGCTAACCACTACACCACCTAGGCTGCCTACATGTCTATGTGGTTACTTGCCTGAGAGGTCAGTGCAGATTACTACACTAGTAAAAGAGTGGTGTGGGAGTGGTAGAGGAGTGGTGTGAGAGTGGCATCAGAGTGGTAGAGGAATGGCACAGGAGTGGCAGTGGAGCAGTTCAGGAGTGGCATGGGAGTGGCTGTCGAGTGGAAGAGGAGTGGTGCGAGAGTGGTACAGGAGTGGTGGGGGAGTGGTAAAAGAGTGGTATGGGAGTGGTAGAGGAGTGGTTTGGGAGTGGCAGCGGAGTGATGCGGGAGTGGCAGCGGTGAGGCAGAGGAGTGGTTTGGGAGTGGCAGCAGAGTGATGCGTGAGTGGCAGCGGTGAGGCAGAGGAGCGGTGCGGGAGTGGCTGCGAAGTGAAGCGTGCGGTGCGAAAGGGGCAGTGCTCACCGGGACACAATGTTCTTGGCCTGCTGCGTGGTGGCCATGGACTGCACCAGGGTGCGGACGCGACCCTCGTCGTAGTGACACACATCGCACGCCATCTCCAGGGTGGACGCGCTCTGGTCAGGGAACTCGACCGCCATCTTGGCCCTCACTGCAACGCAACACAACACAAACCTCAAAGCAGATAGAACCTGTCATTGCTGAAGCCTATTACATCTACCATTTAAAAAAATATATATATTTTTTTTATTGAGGCTGTATTTATTCTGTCCATAGCATGTAAGCCTGGGTACCCAGGCTTGTTTCCAATGCTGGCCAGCTGTAGTGTTGGTGTTGTCTTACCATTTTCACTTAGAATAACTCGAAAATTAACCCTTTAAAATAAAAGCCACTTTAAATTAAAGCAAATAAAACAGATAAAACAGTCAACCTAATAATATTTATTCCGAAAACATCTCAGCACCTCAAATCCATCGTATTGGGAAACGCTAAGCTGGGATTTGATTTGGCATAAGCATATTCAATGTGAGGTGCGAGGCTTCTTCACCGATGAAAGTGATCGCAGAGAAAAAAATAAGCGGAAATCAACAGTGAGGTGGGCGATAATAGTCACAAAAGCGCGGAAACCCGCCAAACCGCGAACAAACAGGAAATCCGCGAAACAGCGGAAATCCGCAAAACGGCGGAAATCCGTGAAAAAGCGGAAATCCGCGAAACGGAGGAAATCCGCAAATCGCGGAAAATACGAAACCGCAGAGACTTTTCACCCTTGCTTCTTCTACCACAGTGCGAGTACTTACGCTTCTTCCTTTCGACGATGCTGACCTCCTTGGGCGCCGGCGTGCGGGGCTCGGACTTCTTCTTGCCGGCCATGGTCGCGTCGGCACTCTTTGGGGCGGTCGAGGAGGCCCCCCGCAGGGACCCCGGAGCGCGGGTCGAGGCGGATGGCGTCGGGGCTGCCTGCTCGTACCCCAGCGACTTGAGCTCCTGCCGAGCCTTCGCCTCCACATTACTCACCCTGCGCCAAGTTGGAAATCACATGGTTATTTCATTTGCTTTTGTTTTGTTTGTTTTGTTTGTTTTGTTGTCCTCCTCCCTTAAAACACACACACACACACTCCACCCCCCTAGGGCCCTTCATTCAGTTCAATATTTGGTTAATTGGAAAAGTGAGCCTGAGAGATTTGTTGTCCTCGTCCCTTAACACACACACACACACACACACACCCTTCATTCAGTTCAATAATTGGTTAATTTGAAAAGTTAGACTGAGAGATGAGAAATGTGCTATCCTCCTCCCTTAACACATACACACACACACACACACACACACACATTCACTCCACACCCCGCAGGGCCCTTCATTCAGTTCAATACTTGGTTATTTGGACAAGTGAGACTGAGAGTGGCAGCGGTGTTCTCTGTGGCAGAGTGGTTAGAGTGTCAGACGTTTTTCTAGGTCAGACCCCTAATCTGAAGGTCGATGCTTCGATTCCCCATCCCCCACCTCTGCCAATTTGGATTTCCACCGCTGTGTATAATTTACAGCGTCATCAAAGGCTGGTTGCTCTCATACCATGTCTATGTGGTGTGGGAGGTTAAAAATCCCTTGGGTCGGTAAAAGTGCAGGCTCGGGCTTTCTATCGACAAACTGTCTAATGGTGAAAACAAGTCTATTCAGACTTATCCATAATAGGCAGTATAAATCTTCAAGAAAAAGAGAGATGAGCATAACCTGATCTCCGTATACATTAACTAACCTAATCTATTTGAAATTATGCCAACATTTAAGAGGTGTCAGAGTAATCTTCTATGTCATACCAACAACTTCCTTGATCACAACCGGGTGGACTGGTTGGGACGTATGATGCCGGGTAAAACATCAACAAATATACCAAAAACACTCACTCACATGTTGCCAGCACATAACACCAAAACAAACAAACAAAAAACACTCACTCCCTCACAAACACACAACCATGACATTTCATAACCTTTCCCCTACCACCCGCTTGACATTGACACGAAAATTACTGTACCCGTGGAGGATGTCGCGGATGATGCCTGGCTCTGCGGCGGGGAAGTCGCGCTTGATGCGGTTCACCATGAGCTGCACGCTGGCAGCATCCTGTCGCTGGAAGCCTGCCTGCTGCAGGTCGTTGATGGTGTTGGTCTCGTTGTTGTGGTTCCTGTACACACAAAAATCAAGCGGCACTGCGTTTAGCATTGTGTATCCATAGACAGCTCCATTGTGGTGTGTTCGCTTGCGACCCTGTGACACGCCACACAGACAATGAACCTATGTTTTGCTTAGTGGCCGTTCCCATGGGTTGGACCCAGGGACTGTATGGCCTTTTGACGTACTGACCGGGATCATAGAGAATGAACATGTTCATTGTCTGTGTGGCGCGTCACAAAGTCACAAGCGAACATGGAAGCAGGGAACATGGCACAAGGGAACAGTCTATGCATACACAGCCTAAGACTCCAACCACACCAGATTTGCGACCACTAAGCTGAACCCCAATGACGCTGTATGGACCCCAATGATGGTGTTATAACGGGGTTTCACTGTATATTTTAAATAATCATATTGTCACATGGCTGGAAGACCAGTGCCACGTGCTGACAAAAGAGGTTATTCAATGAATAAACTATATTTACCAACAACAAAACTGAAATATCCTCTTGCAGGGTCCGTACACATGTGAGGATATGGAATTGAAGGCTATTTCAAGGCTGTTTTTGATAAGAATTCAAGACTATTTTCATTTGGATTTCCCGAAAAAACCACAATGGTGAATGGCAATGATAGTTTAATGCAATTCAAGGCTTTTTCAAGACTAATTACCCAAAATAGATTAAATTCAAGGCTTTTCAAGGCCTTGAAATGGGGCAAATGACTTTTCAAGACTTTCCGGGCCCTGTACGGACCCTACTCTAGTTATACCCCAGTCACACAAGGCCTGCGTTCGCTGACGATCGATTCGCAACGTCAAAACGTCCTCATTGCGCCCTCCTTAAGTGCTGGCGCCACGAGGATGCCAACCTCCCGGCATCCATTTTGGAAATTTTGGACGCAAGGAGGTTGCAGCTGCTGCACCTGCAACCTCCTTGCGTCATGTTCCGGCGACGGCATTCAAAACTGGTCGGCGCCCTGGCACTGACCTCTTGGTTGGCGAGTTGCCGGTGACCTGGCGCTGGCAACACATGCGATGCCGCACTCACTGTGTAGTTGGCACTAGGGCGCCGACTCGGCGCCATCCTTTCCCCAACCCGGCGCTGCCCTGGCCCCAAGCCGGAGCCGCCCTGGCCCCAACCCGGCACTGCCCTGGCCCCAACCCGGCACCGCCCTGGCACTGACCCGACGCTGCCCTGGCACTGACCCGGCGCTGAATACACCGAATCAATGTATTGAGTGGGACGCTGGGAGGTTGGCATCCTTTTGGCTGTAAGGAGGTTGGCAGTGAACGCTGGCTCTCGTGTGACTGGGATATTATGGTCTAACAATAGCAGGTGTATAAATTACTACAATACAGAGCGAAGACTGACTTGACAAGGAACTGCTTGATGATGGTGTCATCCGCCGTGGGGAACATGGTCCTCAGCTTCTGAATCCTCTCCTCGTTCACCTGGTTAGAGGAGGAGGAGGAGGAGGAGGAGAAGGTAGTTTCCTGGAAACAAAAACAGACAAAATAAATCCAATGTATGGGTAATAGGTTGGTGGAGTTTTACGTCCTGGCAACGTCTAAGGTCATATTAGGACAGGTACCAACTTGTGACAGTGCGCACACATGGCAGCTTTATAGTGCTGCCCCATCGGGAGACCAGGGACCAGGCTGCCAGCACCATAACCTGATATCCCACTCGGTCACATTATCCTGACACTGAGCCAACTAGTCCTTGCCCTATCCTAATAATGCAGAGAGCCTGGTTAGGAAGCAACAAGTATCAATTTTGTAAGTCATTGGATTGACTCGACCGGGAATTGAACTCATGACCGTCTGCATGGAAGGCATGCGCTCTACCTATTCGACCACCGCGTCCGGTCACCAACAGAAAGTCCTGTTAGTGTTACCCATACAATATGTAGATAACCAACAGACAGTCCTATTATCCATACAATGTATACATAACCAATATAAATCCCATTAGCCATACAATGTATACATAACCAATAGAAATCCTATTACCCATACAATGTATACATAACCAATATAAATCCCATTAGCCATACAAAGCCAATAGAAATTGTATTGCCCATACAATGTACATAACCAATAGAAGTGCTATTATCCATACAATGTACATAACCAATAGAAATCCCATTACCCATACAATGTATACATGACCAATAGAAATCCTATTACCCATACAATGTATACATAACCAATATAAATCCCATTAGCCATACAATGTATACATAGCCAATAGAAATTGTATTGCCCATACAATGTACATAACCAATAGAAGTCCTATTAGCCATACAATGTATACATAACCAATAGAAATCCTATTAGCCATACAATGTACATAACCAATAGAAATCCATTTGCCATACAATGTATACATAACCAATATAAATCCCATTAGCCATACAATGTATACATAACCAATAGAAATCCTATTACCCATACAATGTACATAACCAATAGAAATCCTATTAGCTATACAATGCATACATAACCAGTAGAAGTCCTATTACCCATATGATGTACACATAATGAACCGCAAGTCCTATTACCCATACAATGTATACATAACCAACAGTCCTATTAGCCATACAATGTATACATAACCATTAGAAATCCTATTACCCATACAATGTACATAACCAATGGAAATTCTATTAGCCATACAATGTATACATAACCAATAGAAATCTTATTAGCCATACAATGTATACATAACCAATAGAAATCTTATTAGCCATACAATGCATAGAAAACTAACAGAAAGTTGTATTAGTTGTACAATGTACACATAACCAACAGAAAGTCCTATTACCCATACAATATACACATGACCAACAGAGTCCTATTAGCCATACAATGTATATACACAACAAACAGTCCCATCTCTAGACTAGACATGCCAAATTCTACCGAAAGTCATTCTCATCTGAAGAATGGTGTGCCCTTCTTAGAAGTTAGAGCACCCAGTCCATAAAGGTCGGCCAAACTACCACCACATTTTCCAAAACAATTCCCCTAAAAGTAAACTAGCCCAAGTAAGGTAGAGGAAAATACATCTAATAGAAAATAGTCAGACCATGACTTTATCCCCTTTTCAACCCGCCTTAAAATAACTACGACATGCAGGGACTCTACGACATGTCTTACATTACCGGATTCTCGCAGGTTAACGCCCACCCACCCCCACTTGGCAAATATTTCGTAAATGCTCACCCCTTTAAATGCCCATGTGTGGGTAAACACCCATGTCCCACTGTAGTGATCGGTCAATTTAAACGCCCAGGTCGTTAACCCACGAGAATACACTAATTATACTTCTTTATACATATGTATGCACGTATGTATGTATAAATATGTTTACACATATCTGTATATGTATGCACACATATATATACATATATGGTTGTTTATGTATAAAATCTATACAAAAAATAGCATAAAAGAAAAGAAAACACATTAAAAACTACGAAATTAAGAATATCAACAATTCTAGTTGCAGCATACAGACTACACCCATTCACCAGAAGCAGACAATCTTATTCTTTAGACACGCCATACTTACACATGGTTATAGTTCCATTTGCCAGCGAAGTTGAAAAACAACAATATACATTTGTGAATTGCCGTGCTCAGTCTCTTTCATCAAACTGTTCCTGCCCCCCAGTCCCATCGTTGCTAAATAACTAAGGATCCCAGACCAATCGATATTCCCACACAACATTTCAATATTTTCCCATAACAAATCATTTTTAAACATTTAGTCAATTTTCAGGGTCCATACACAAGTGAAGATATGGAATTCAAGGCTATTTAAATGCTTTTCGAGGCTGATTTTTTAAATAGGAATTCAAGATTATTTTCATTTGGATTTCAGGAGAGAAAAAAACAATGGCGAATGGCGATTTCAGACTAATTTAGATCAGTGGGGATAGTTTAATGGAATTCAAGGCGTTTTAAGACTAATTACCTAAAATAGGTCCAATTCAAAGCTTTTCAATGCCTAGAAATGGGACAAATGAAGACTTTTCAAGCCATGTACAGACAGGGCTAGGAAATTGAACATTCAAATAATATACCTAGAGGGAAAATTATGTCTTTAAATAGTGGGGTTGGGTGGGTGGCTTTTCCCCCTCGGAAACAAAGTTAATTTCACTGAGGGCTGACTTCTTTACTTTTTAATTATTTATTTTTAAACTTGAAAAGTTTTAACTGGATGTGGATATCAATTTTCCAACAACTTGCAAATAATATTCCAGGGGGAAAATGGTATTTTGGTTTTTGATTAGGGGTGGGTGAATTATTTCTCTTTCAAAACAAAATTAAATGCACCGAGTTTGTTTCCTTTAAATTATTTATATTAATTATTTTTAAGTTTAAAAACTTTTATTAATAGGATATAGAAGTTACTTCAAACTAAAGTAAGGTAGATTATAATCAACCTAATATATTTATCTCAGAAAATGACAGAAACTCAAAACCATCGGACTATGCAACTTTAAATGCAATAGGTCCAACGCGACTTCTTTGTTTCTCGGATTTGCGGTAACCATGGGAACCACACACACATAGTGGATCGCACAGCATCATAAAACCACGATACACTTCACGTGCTTTCTCAAATTTCAAGTAGAATTTCAGTTTTGTGATATTTCAATATGCAGAATGCAATGTCAGACACATGTATACATACGCTTATAAAGCGTGATTAAATCATCATTGTTACTTTTATATATATATTTATTACGCGAACGCATAGAAAATAATCATCACATGGAATTGATTATATACATAAATATATACACCCATATACATACATAATTATATGTACATAAATATATATACATTTATATAAACCTATACATATACAGATTTTAATTTATTTTATTTTATATATATATATATATATATAATAATAATAATTATATATATAATAATAATAATAATAAAAGAACAAATCTTAAATGTGAGCTACATGCATGTCAGGACGGGTTGGTAGAAATCCATAGTTATATATAAATACAACAACAGCTCAGGAGCATAACTAAATGAACTAAGATGGATATTGTAGTATGTATGCATATATGTTCTTTATTTTCATATCACCAACATGAATGCAGATTTCTGCCAGCAGTTAAAACTGACAGCAATTTCCCCAAAAATGAACTGGAGGAAGATGGGTGGGCGGGGGGGGGGGGGTGAAACACCCACTCACACCCCCCCTCAATGAATACATAGGGAATATATTCCTATATATGAAGGAAATGGAGAAAGAAAATGAGAGAAAAAGGGAAGACATTAATTTCATGCAACATGGAATGCTGAAATGAAAAATGAATTATGAATGCAAAGTTTGGTGAAATTAGCACATGCGCCCTACAATGCTGCCAACCCTCATTAGTCATTGTACGGAGAACATTAGAAAGATGCAAGGGGATATCCCACCAAGGGGATATTCCGCCAAGCACATATAAACCTCACCAAGGGGATATCCTGCGAAAGGGATATCTCATCATGGGGATGTCCCAACAAGGGGATATTCCGCCAAGGGGAGATAGCATCAAGAGGGTGCCCCCCGCCAAGGGCGATATCCCAAGGGGATATCCTCATCATCATCATCATCATCATCATCATCATGCTGTCGGTCGCGATGCGACAAAGACTGCTTTCATTATTTGACTGCCACTTTCCATTTAGCTCTCTGCTGTGAGAGTTGCGTCCATGAGTCGGTCTTAATGTCTCTCTGCAGTTGTACATTTGATGAAAGCTGCCTGCAAAAGTGTTGAAGTGCTGCTGGCTTTTGCAAGTTACCAGTGGCACTCTCTCGGGGAGCAAATAGAGGTTTCACACCGGCAAGAACATGTCAAGACAGGCGCAAAACTATTTGTCCCTGCAGTGGCTGGTCGGGAGATGTTGGGAGTTCCATACATCAACCACCCTGAATGCTGCCACAGTGACATGGTTTTCTGTTTAGGGTTTGCTCCCTTAGCCTTCGGTTCTGTCAAAAACCTGTACCACAAGGCAGTGGTTTACAACTCTGCAGGGCAGGGGCATCAAACTCCCTGAGGTATTGCTATACCTGCAATACCTGCATACCTGGGGGATATCCTGACGAGGGGATATCCCACCAATGGAATTCCCCACCCAGGGGACATCCCACCAAGGGGAGATCCCACTGAAGGGGTATCTCACCAAAGGAAACTCCTACCAAGGGGAGATTCTGCCAAGGGGAGATCGCACCAAGGGGAGAGGTCCCAATAAACAACGCTGGGAGGGGCACTGCTCCCACCTTCCAGTGTGTAAACACACCAAATAAATTTGGGTGTGAATGCCGAAAGGCTGGACATGGACATAGGATTTGTTTACTTGGATTATATATATATAATTCTTCCGAGTGAGTGGAGGCTAGGCCCCGCGCAGGAGGCGGCGCGGTGCATGATGGGGACCCACCCCCACCCGGATGGGGGGGGGGGGGGGCGTGCAAGACAATACAGGCATTATTACACACGATAAAGGGTTTATCACTATCCACATATATATAGAGCTGCACAGTGCAGGGGCACCAAACTGCAATAAATATTTAAAAGGTGCACCAGTCTCTAAGTTGTTGGATTTGTAGGATCAAATCTCGATGAGTGTTTTTAGTTTAGAAAAAGAAGTAGCAGTTTCAATTTCCTGCATCGGTCTGCTTACAAATGATATGGGAATAAGGAAATCACTGACAGATAGCATGTGTTACTGTTAGATTGTTTTGTTTGTTGTTTTAAATCCTAGCAACATCTAAGGTCATATCAGGACGGGTACCGACTTGTGACAGTGCGCACTCATGGTGACTTTATAGTGCTTCACCACTGGGAGACCAGGCCACCAGCACCATGACCTGATATCCCACTCAGTCACATTATCCTGACTCTGAGCCAACCAGTCCTTGCCCTATCCTAATAATGCCGAGAGCCTGGCTAGGAAGCGACAAGTATACATTTTTAAGTCATTGGTTTGACTCGACCAGGTTTCGAATCCACGATCCCATGGTCTATCAACACGGGAGACAGACGCTCTAACTCATTCGGCCAGCCCGTCTGATTGTTACTGTTAGATATTATGTGATATCTTCAAACCAGAAACCAGTGTGCCGGCACATGTATCTAAGTCTGCAGAATGTCAAGTACATCGTGTCGTAATAAAAAAGAACAAATCTTAAATGTGAGCTACATGCATGTCAGGACGGGTTGGTAGAAATCCATAGTTATATATAAATACAACAACAGCTCAGGAGCATAACTAAATGAACTAAGATGGATATTGTAGTATGTATGCATATATGTTCTTTTATTTTCATATCACCAACATGAATGCAGATTTCTGCCAGCAGTTAAAACTGACAGCAATTTCCCCAAAAATGAACTGGAGGAAGATGGGTGGGCGGGGGGGGGGGGGGTGAAACACCCACTCACACCCCCCCTCAATGAATACATAGGGAATATATTCCTATATATGAAGGAAATGGAGAAAGAAAATGAGAGAAAAAGGGAAGACATTAATTTCATGCAACATGGAATGCTGAAATGAAAAATGAATTATGAATGCAAAGTTTGGTGAAATTAGCACATGCGCCCTACAATGCTGCCAACCCTCATTAGTCATTGTACGGAGAACATTAGAAAGATGCAAGGGGATATCCCACCAAGGGGATATTCCGCCAAGCACATATAAACCTCACCAAGGGGATATCCTGCGAAAGGGATATCTCATCATGGGGATGTCCCAACAAGGGGATATTCCGCCAAGGGGAGATAGCATCAAGAGGGTGCCCCCCGCCAAGGGCGATATCCCAAGGGGATATCCTCATCATCATCATCATCATCATCATCATCATGCTGTCGGTCGCGATGCGACAAAGACTGCTTTCATTATTTGACTGCCACTTTCCATTTAGCTCTCTGCTGTGAGAGTTGCGTCCATGAGTCGGTCTTAATGTCTCTCTGCAGTTGTACATTTGATGAAAGCTGCCTGCAAAAGTGTTGAAGTGCTGCTGGCTTTTGCAAGTTACCAGTGGCACTCTCTCGGGGAGCAAATAGAGGTTTCACACCGGCAAGAACATGTCAAGACAGGCGCAAAACTATTTGTCCCTGCAGTGGCTGGTCGGGAGATGTTGGGAGTTCCATACATCAACCACCCTGAATGCTGCCACAGTGACATGGTTTTCTGTTTAGGGTTTGCTCCCTTAGCCTTCGGTTCTGTCAAAAACCTGTACCACAAGGCAGTGGTTTACAACTCTGCAGGGCAGGGGCATCAAACTCCCTGAGGTATTGCTATACCTGCAATACCTGCATACCTGGGGGATATCCTGACGAGGGGATATCCCACCAATGGAATTCCCCACCCAGGGGACATCCCACCAAGGGGAGATCCCACTGAAGGGGTATCTCACCAAAGGAAACTCCTACCAAGGGGAGATTCTGCCAAGGGGAGATCGCACCAAGGGGAGAGGTCCCAATAAACAACGCTGGGAGGGGCACTGCTCCCACCTTCCAGTGTGTAAACACACCAAATAAATTTGGGTGTGAATGCCGAAAGGCTGGACATGGACATAGGATTTGTTTACTTGGATTATATATATATAATTCTTCCGAGTGAGTGGAGGCTAGGCCCCGCGCAGGAGGCGGCGCGGTGCATGATGGGGACCCACCCCCACCCGGATGGGGGGGGGGGGGGCGTGCAAGACAATACAGGCATTATTACACACGATAAAGGGTTTATCACTATCCACATATATATAGAGCTGCACAGTGCAGGGGCACCAAACTGCAATAAATATTTAAAAGGTGCACCAGTCTCTAAGTTGTTGGATTTGTAGGATCAAATCTCGATGAGTGTTTTTAGTTTAGAAAAAGAAGTAGCAGTTTCAATTTCCTGCATCGGTCTGCTTACAAATGATATGGGAATAAGGAAATCACTGACAGATAGCATGTGTTACTGTTAGATTGTTTTGTTTGTTGTTTTAAATCCTAGCAACATCTAAGGTCATATCAGGACGGGTACCGACTTGTGACAGTGCGCACTCATGGTGACTTTATAGTGCTTCACCACTGGGAGACCAGGCCACCAGCACCATGACCTGATATCCCACTCAGTCACATTATCCTGACTCTGAGCCAACCAGTCCTTGCCCTATCCTAATAATGCCGAGAGCCTGGCTAGGAAGCGACAAGTATACATTTTTAAGTCATTGGTTTGACTCGACCAGGTTTCGAATCCACGATCCCATGGTCTATCAACACGGGAGACAGACGCTCTAACTCATTCGGCCAGCCCGTCTGATTGTTACTGTTAGATATTATGTGATATCTTCAAACCAGAAACCAGTGTGCCGGCACATGTATCTAAGTCTGCAGAATGTCAAGTACATCGTGTCGGGTTTGTGTGTGGAAGGAATGATACCTTCTTACACGACGCGCATGATTCATTTTAATTTGGCTTTTCACAAATGTTAAAAAGAAGAAGAAAAGAAAATATAAACATTCCCAACTTTGATATTCTCTAGGTTGGCAGTACTGTAATGACTTTAATAATAAATAGTACGAGGCACATGATGTGGGTCAATTCAATGTAGGACACAAACTTTAAAGGATTTAAATATAAGCATTGACATGAATTTAGATCAATATGTACACAACAAAGCGAGATGGAATCAACAAAGACACGCGAGTAGATTAAGAGTAATTCACAAGAATCTTATATTAGTTTTCACTGGAACTAACTTATCTACTGAAAGTGTAGTAGTAACCCCTCAGCACTAAATGTAATCTGTTGTAGATTAATTAATAACAGCTAACATTTAGTGATAGCCGATTATGCTCAGACTTTAGAATAACAGAAAAGTCACTTAACAAAAAATAATTGTTTAAATAATTTGTTTAAACTATCAAGGCTTGTAATAGGCAAAATATGGTACATCAATATTCACACGGAGGACAACTTGGAAACCATACTGCTCCCCCCACTGTGTGCGCGCGCGCGTGTGTGTGTGTGTGTGTGTGTGTGTGTGTGTGTGTGTGTGTGTGTGTGTGTGTGTGTGTGTGTGTGTGTGTGTGTGTGTGTGGTGTGTGTGTGTGTGTGTGTGGTGTGTGTGTGTGTGTGTGTGTGTGTGTGTCTATATATATATATAGTATAGTTATACGAATCTTACCTGGGTATAGATGATGGATAACTGTTGTTTTCCCGAGGTATAAGCCTCGGGTAGACTTGGGCTAGGGAGAAGGAAGCACGTGAGGTACCAGCAATTTTAACCTACTTATTCAGGATAAAAATGATCTTTCAATACAATGGATACTATGATTTTCCCGTAATGGTACACCAACGGGATAGACGTGGCAGGGCGTGGTGGGTGGGCCCTAGCCCACGTCTACCCGAGGCTTATACCTCGGGAAAACAACAGTTATCCATCATCTATACCCAGGTAAGATTCGTATAACTATACTATTTTACCTCGGTATACAGCCTCAGGCTAGCCTCAGGCTAGGGAGACCTTTACATAATTCATTTTTATCCTTAATATCATCCATTCTTATATAATATTCAACGTTTTTGTTCTCACCTATTCTTGTTAGTTGGCGAGCAGGCGCTTTGCAATGCCGGTAGGCTTTTCTAGTCGCTTGTTGTAATGTTTTGCAAACGACTTAGCCGTCTTCCAGCCTGTATGCGCTAGTATTCTTTTCACAGAAACACCTAGCAACCGTGCCTTGGAGACCATGGCACCTCTAGTTGAGTGGGATGAGTATTTGTTTGTATCCACTCCAGCCAATTTCAACACCGTAATTGTCCATCTGGCAAGGGTGTCTCGTGAAATTGCCTTATGTGGCTTTATAAAGCTCACTAATAGTTGTTGTGATGCACGTAAATCCTTTGTTTTAGATATATAAGCCCGTATGGCTGACACAACACATAATTTCCGATCACTCGGAAAACAGTCTAAGTGAACCGTAGATAAAGGATCACCCAACGTGTTCGATTTAAGCAATTGTGCTAAATCAAACGTAGCTTGTTTCTTGTCTATTTCTAATCCAGTTAAAGACAAAGCAACAATGGTCTGTCCTCTGTGTCCGGTTACTAATAATAACAGGACCGCGACCTTAAAAACCTAATTGTTTTAAATCTAACCACGAGTTGTGAGGCCAAGCCTGAAACAACTTAAATACTACAGACACATCCCAAAACCGACTATACTTTGGTTTTGGAGGATTCCTTTGATAAATTGAACGAAGTAGATATCCAAGAACATAATGTTTTCCAACTGTTTCGCCATCAATTCTCGGTAATATGATTGATAACGCACATCTTGCCGCATTAATCGACCCAAAGGATAGTCCCTCATCCTCTAGAGAACGAAGAAAACAAGCTACTTGTGAAATTGTTGGATTTGTTGGCTTAACTTTCATTAACAAACAATGTACACCCCATTTCTTTAAATAGGATGTGTACATTTTAACAGTTCCTGGCCTCCAGGCATCAGCTACTATCCTATTCTCAGTAATTTTGTCCAATCCAAATTGCCGCAGCTGGTTCCTTAGAAAAGGAATGCCAATAGAGGCGTCGTTGACACGTCGCCGTGAACCACTAGCGGTCCGTAGTGTGTCAGATTCCCGAGTTTTCTTGGGAATCGTATACGTTCTTTTGCCAGTTGTGAAACTGCTGGCAGCCAAGGTTGCGTGTCCCAATCGGGCACCACCAGTATAGCATGTGTCCTTTCCAAACCGATTTTCCTGACAACTCGGCTGATAATGCTAAACGGTGGGAAAATATAAAAATAATTATTTTCCCAGGTAATAGCAAATGCATCTACTTTCCAAGCCTCCGGTTCAGGATGCCAAGAAACATAACAAGGTAATTTGTTATTATTTCGTGATGCAAACAAGTCAACTTTAGGTGTACCCCATTTTTCACAAATGAAGTTAAACAAAGGTGTAGAGAGAGACCATTCTAAATGGTCATGGAAATTTCTACTTTTATGGTCTGCACGTGTATTTTGTGACCCTGGAATATGCGCTACAGTCAGCCAGACTTGTTGAGCCTGTGCCCAGTTCCAAATCAGTTTAGACAACTGATTGCAAGGCTTTGATTTGGTTCCACCCATGTTACGAATATATGCCATGGCAGTAGTATTATCAGTTAGTATTCTAACTTGTGATTTATGTATCTTTACTAAACTACATAAGCCCAGATAAATAGCACGCAATTCTAGCGCATTAATATGGTCTGATTTTTCATCATCAAGCCATCTACCTCCTGTTGTGACCCCATCTCGATGAGCTCCCCAACCTTCTAACGAAGCATCAGTAGTAATTATCGTATTAGGTTCCGCCATACGGATTGGATTTGGTGAACTTGCTATGTGTTCCATCCACCATTCAATATCCTGTAGCCCTTCTTGCGAAATAAACATCTTTCGCTCAAAATTCCCCTTAGTTCGTGTTAACGCTAAATTTTTATCTATTTCTAGAGATTTAATATGGGCCTTCCCGTATAGTGCGGGTGCATACGATATCATTATCCCAACAAGGACTGCGACCTGTCTAATTTTAGGTTTTGGTAACTTAATAAGCTGGGTCGCTGTATTCATAAACTTAATTAGTTTTTGTTCTGTTATCGACACTGTAAGAGACTGTGTATCCAGAATAAACCCTAAACATTTGAGTTGTTTTGTTGGTTTAAACACTGACTTTTGTGGATGTACATAAAACCCCAATTTAGTAAGTAATGCACATAAATCCAAAACTGCATTCCCACAATCAATTTGTGTTGATGCTATAATAAAGGAATCATCTATGTATGGAAACATTATATGACCTTTCCGCGCCATTACCGAGAAAACAGGTTTAAGCAGTTTAGTGAATAAACGAGGGGCACAAGCTAAACCATTCGGCATACAGGTAAACTCATAGAGTTGGTTATCCCAAAGAAACCGAAGAAATTTCCGGTCTTTTTCTCTTATTGGAAGCGTATAATATGCATCCTGTAAATCAACACTAGCCATCCACGCATCTGGCGTAATCAGATCACGTCCTGTATCTAGCGAGAACATTTTAAAATGTCGATATTCAACCATTTTATTAAGGATTGTTAAATCCAGGATCATTCGAACCTCGCCATTAGGCTTTGGTCTCGAGAAGATGTTTGAAATAAACTCTCCTGAACAGTATGTCACTTTTTGTATAATTCCTTTCTCAAAGAATTTTTGTACCTGTTTAGTTAATGCCTCTCGTTCAACCGGTTCAATGTTATAAGGAAAAGGTATCCTGCCCTGTACCGGAATTTGTGTGAAGGGAATGTGAACACCCCTAACTATTTGTAAAATTTCTTGGTCACTAGTAATTTTGTGCCACTCAGAAATATGATTATTGATATTACCAGCCACAAAGTTGCTTACAGTTTGTGTGGTTTTAGAGGCTGGAAGGACTTGTAACGTTTGTGTTTCAACCTCTACTTGGACCCGCCCCTGGGGAAGGGTCTCGGCGAGTTGACACCTCGGCCCAGTGGCCGTGCGGTGTTGTCGGTCCAGGCTGAGCGAGCGCCCCGGCCCCGAAAAGCTTGACCGAAGTTTGAGCCCGGTCTGGTTCCCCTGGTGAACCGCCGTGGACGAAAATCCCCTCGTGACCTTTTGAAACGAGGAGTTTCCTGTTTCTTCTTACCATCCATGTTTTTGCCACTCTTGGCTGCAGTTTCTACCTCTTTATAGAGGTATTGTAGTTGACCGCCAAACATTTTCGTGTTATCTAAAGGTTTACCTTTAATCGGCTCTGGAGCAAGAAAGAGCGTAAACTCTTTCCCATCATTATCAGTAACCTTCTTTGAGCGAGCCACTTCTTTGCCAGCATCTGTGCAAACCGACTTGAAAACATTTTCATATCTTCGATACGACAGGTAATTACCAGCCGCCGCCAACAATGCAATACCTTTGTCCATCGTCTTAGCCAAAGACGAGAACTTATTTTCTCGTTGCATTCTGTTTGCTACAGGAGCAATGGCTGTTAGGGTACCAAGCACCGCCTTATGCACTGTGTGCAACACACCCTCAAATCTCTTACGGTCCTCCGTCATATTGACATCTCGATCCATCTCCTTAATGATGGAGTTAGGAACACCTTTAATGCCTGTTAACTCATCTGATAACTTAGAAATAATCTCCGCCGGCTTAAACGTGCGGAAATGGCCATTAATGTTCTCACGCATAAGCGTAGTGGTTTTCACACGCTTAGCCCTTGGCTTCTCGACTTTCTTAGCCACTTTGCCCCCAATGGCAGCATAGACACCTTCATATTGCGTGTCTGAGTCCGATTCCGTTGAAGTGGAATCCGTGGACGAGTCAGAAGAAGAAGAATCTTTCCTCTTCTTCTTCTTCTTCTTCTTGGACTTGGTCTTGCGCTTTTTGTGAAGCCCAGTCCTCCCCCTTTCCTTGGTGAAATCATCACCCGAAGAAACAATATGTTTCTTCTTCTTCCTCCGTTTAGGAGAAGGAGGAGGAGCCCTAAGCTCCATCTCTGAGTCTGTCTCCGAGAAATCCTCCAAAGAAGACTCCTCTTGAGCACTCGGCATTTGCCGTTTACTAGACACTGGTGGTTTGAGAGCCATTATATGACTCTCCATCGCCGCAAACCGCGTCTCCCAATTTTGAGCCGCGGCGCCGCCAGGCACTATGTCCTCCTCGGAGAGAATATGCGCCCCGGGCTGTGTCGAAGGCACTGCCGACAACACGGGTGAGGAGTCGTACTCCTCGTCCCCTCCACTCGGAACACGCCCCTCGGCTGCTGCTGCACCGCGCTTACTCCGCTTCGTGGCCATCGGGAGCTGAAACAAAATTTTTTTTGGTCAGTCCCGGTATATATATATATGTCACAATATGGTTGTTTCAAACTCATTTGGACATCTATTGGTGTTAGAGAACGTGTTTATACCGTTATAACACAGGCGTAATAAGCTAAATTTGTGCGTGGGTTGTGGGTCAAGCCCAAACCTTACGCGGGGTCGGGACCAGTGTATCGGCCCGCCAATCCCTCTGTCACGCACACTTCTCCCACCTGTGACTACAACGTCAACAAGTTGGAGAAAATGCTACGAAACTCGGAGAAACGCCTGAAAAGTTTGTGGGGAGTCTATAAAAGAAACCCAGGAGCATCTCCAACATTACTCTCTATTAGAGTACGAGAGAATTTCCACAGGAGACGAGGCAGAGCCCACATCTCTACCCATAATCACACGGTGACTCGGGTGTTGACAGAACCGCGAATGACCGGTTTCAATCCTTCGAGAAGGAATTCTATCCTTGGTTGTTGTTTTTTTTAATAACCAAATAACTCGTCCAAAATGGACCAAAGAAAGTCTAAACTTTCCATAATGATGCTCTCAATCAATCAATAGTTCCATCCTCTAGTCGAGGGTTGGATGCAATGGTTCTCCACTTGTCCCGATGTTGTGCTGTTCTGATAGACTGTGAATAATTCAAGCCTGTCCACTGTGAAATATTTGTAAACCATGATGTTCTTGGTCTCCCTCTCCCTCTGCTGCCATTCACCTTCCCTTCCAACAATGTACGGTATATTGAACTCTGGCGAATGATGTGGCCAAAATAAATAAGTTTCTTTGTCTGTATAGTGGCAAACAAGCTTTTCTTATTTTTAATTTTTCTGAGAACTTCTTTGTTGGTGATCTTCTTTGTCCATGATATTTTCATCATCCTTCGATAAGTCCACATCTCAAATGCTGCTAAACGTTTGTACATTTTCTTAGAGATTGTCCATGTCTCTGCCCCATACATTAGAGTAGACCACACATAACACTGAAGAATACGCTTCCTGGTTGTATAATATCTTACTGATGTTAACACTCTATACATTTTGGAGAATGTTGTTCGGGCTATTGTTATCCTTCTTTTAATTTCTTCCTCACATCTCCCATCATTTGTAATCTTTTGTCCGAGATATATGAATTCGGATACTTGTTCTATGTTTGTGCCATCTATGGTTATATTGACATTTGGTTTATCTGTCTTTTTACTTATAACCATTGTTTTGGTCTTCCTGGCATTCATCTTCATGTTGAATAGTATTCCAGCTTTATTGATTCTATTCACTATATCTTGTAGGTTTTTCTCACTGTCTGCTAGTATTACACTGTCATCGGCATATCTAAGATTGTTGACGTTCATGCCACCTATTGTCACTCCCTTGCAATCTTCAATGTGTCTGAAAATCATCTCTGTGTACAGGTTAAATAGACATGGTGACAATACACACCCCTGTCGAACTCCTCGTTTAATCATAACTTCATCCGATAGGCCCTGCTCCATTTTTATAAATGCACGTTGTGTCCAGTATAAGTTCACAATTAGTTTAATGTCTTTGCCATTGACACCAATATCTTGTAGACATTTGATTAACAGTTCATGATTGACTCGGTCTAATGCATCATAATTAAGCTAACCACAGTTTTTATGATACTTACTGCGTATTAGCTTGTATGTAGACTAAATTTGCCGGAGCAACCCAACGACACGTAATCCAGTCGTGAGTTGTATATGCTAATTGCTGGTACCTCACATGCTTCCTTCTCCCTAGCCTGAGGCTAGCCTGAGGCTGTATACCGAGGTAAAATATATAATATATATATATATATATATATATATATATAGAATAATTATGTGAGACTTACCTGGGTATAGTTGACACATAATTGTTGTTTTACCGAGTCCTAGGCCTCGGCTTGTTATAGGTCAGGGAGAGGAAGCGCTACCCAATGAACCGCTCTTTACCTAGCTAATTCTGTTAATTTATTTAGTTAATTTTCAAGTCTCTGGTTTGACTCGATCAGAGTTTGAACCCACAACCTCCCGCATGGGACTCCAGTCGGTGCCCTACCAATTCAGCCATCATGTCCAGTGCTCAACTTAACACTTCTGGGAACTGATTGGTTTCCTACTTTTTGGGTACGGGAGGGTGGGCCCTGACCTATAACAAGCCGAGGCCTAGGACTCGGTAAAACAACAATTATGTGTCAACTATACCCAGGTAAGTCTCACATAATTAATTATTTCACCTCGTCCTCGAGCCTCCTGGCTAATTATAGTTCAGGGAGATGTTTACGTACTTATCATTTCCATTTCACCTTCCATTTCTAAATTCCTTATAGTATTAGAATTCAGAACGTAATCATTTCTTTTTAACGCAGTAAACTGATAGCCAAGGAATCTTTTCTTCAGCCTTTTGTTGTAATGTCTTTGTGAACATTAAAACATGTAACCCTACTGGTACAGAGTAAATTAATTTTATTGAGACCCCAATCCCCTGAAATAGGGTTGAAGAGATATCTATGTAATATCTTATATTCTATGAATATATAACCTCCAATTAAATACTGCCAGCTTTTGTCTTGCCAAGTTACCCCATATAGAGATAATTTCTGTGTCCTCTGATGACTCCACAGTGTAGTTTGCTACCAGTTAGAAAAACATTGTGATGCGTTATTAGGGGGTCAATTCAGTGACCTCCCAAACAGGTAAGTTAAAACATTACCAATACATCCTATCTTAACCAGTATCATAAAGAAACATATATGGTTTTAGCAAGTGCTTTCACTAAAAGGAAGCTGAAGTGCAATATTACAAAATTGTACGCTATCATAAATATCCTTCGATACCTTCCAATGTTCTTCAAGTCACTAACCGTAGACCTGTAGAGTAATGGTTTCACCAGGTAATATGTGTTCAAATTACAACCCATATCATAAGACCATATACCAATGTGGGTATACTTAGATATGTATCACACAGAGAACTGAACCCTCCTATTGAGTTCATCCATATCATGCGGCCAAATACCAATGTGGGTATACCTAGATATGTATCTTACAGAGAGGTGAACCCTTGTATTGAGTTCACACTGAATCCTCTGCCACCCAGGTAAATTTCTTAACTTGATTATATGTGCGTGTTGTTAACACCAATGTGGAGTCACATGTGCATGTTGACAGTCTCTTCTGGCCATCCAACTTTTGGTAGCTCAATCTGTTCATTTTAGACTTATCAAGTCTGTGCCCCTGTTTCTTTCCAGAACACATGTTCCAATGTGTAAGAATATGAGGCTCGAGCCTCAGCGCATCAAACTATTATGTTTGTGTCCAAACTGTATATAATCCATGTTTGTATTCATATACAATGGGCGATGGCAACTGAATCAGTTGAATTTGACAGGTGTATCTAGGTGTATTACCAGCACCTCTGTGTACCTATGTTTATAGGGATTTCTTGTCTATTATATTCACACCTCTGTCAAAATATGCAACCTAAGGTTGCTATGGTGTTACATCTGTAGTAGTGCATATTTAAAACATTAACTTTGTAGTTCAATATGTTGACTCAAGTATGTGTCAAGGTCTTTTCATATACCTGCTTTCCTATGCAAAACATGGCATCCCTACTATGGGCTTAACTTTATCAACACTCCATGCTATGTTGACAATATGATGCAACTGATTATGTGCCTGTGTATGATTGAAACAATTTCAACAGTTATCTCATAACCAACATTCTGCCTACTGACAGCCCATCTGTGCAGGTTCAAACTAACATATAAAGCATGCACCTATTCGTATTGACAACTTGTGTCTGTCAATGTGGCCAAACATGGTAAACACATGGCTATGGATATGCTGAACTCATATCCAATCTGCTAATGCATATTTATTCCAGTATTGATATTAATCAACACTGTTGTCATTATCCCATTATAACAATGCATTCTCTCCATGCCCATTATTGATATCCACTGTCTAATGCTTATGTCAATTCATGGACATTGTCTAAAATTTCTAATGAAATGAAATAATTCTCAATTCCCAGTCTAGCCTCACATCAGTGGCAGTAAGTTTTCCCCATGTTACCAATGGGGTAATAATATGGATGTAACCAGTTATCATCTGGGTCTAGCCTAGGACCACCTCCAGCTATGACTGAACCCACTATTATTGTTTACCAAATGGACTGAGCTGTGAAGTCTTCCTAATAACTTAAAGAGCACAATAAACCGATCATTAAATAAACAGCTGATCTGTATATATGTGAATTGTTGGCCCAACAATGCTGCCTATAGCAATGTTATAGTACTTAGATTTATTAAGTAATCATTAATAAATAATTGGCCTAATCTATAAGTCACTGCTATAATTTCAGAAGTAGATTCAGAATAAACACTTTGTCTCTTATGTGCCTATGCATCATGACAACAGACTGCTATCAATATTTTATGCAGTCAACTTTGCTTTAATTATTCATACAACTAAATAAGTTGGGTAATATCTGCTTTCTAAGTTAGACAATATATATATATATATTCACCATAATAATATCTAAATTAAGAAAATTGTATGGAATTTCCTAAGAAACACAAAAACCCTGTTATGGTTTGCTCTATTTTAATATAACAGTCTGTTATGTGTTATTATGCCATGCCCATTGGGATAACCTGATAACCTTAGATGTTGCTATGACAAAAACTCCAATAACAAACCAAAACATTGGTAGTTGTATGTTGGACTTAGTAGTGTTCTTTCCTTACACTAGGTAAGTGTATGTCAGACTTTAAATGTCTGCTGGTCTGGGTATGTATATACCACAATTACAGAGGTATTTGTTTTGCGCCTAGCACACCCAATCATGTCCACAGCCAATAGAGCTGTTTATATCCAATCTAATTACTTACTACTACCCAGTAGGTAGATGGCCACATGTCATATACTATGATTGCATACACCCCCATTCATGTAATGGTGTATATCTAGCCTGGCCACTGAGTGTCAGCATGGTGGCTTGACGGGCTATTACACTAAAATAGCCCTATGTACTGAAGTGGGGTATTGTGTAACCCCAGCCCTTGCTAACTGGCCTGGTGCAATCATGCCCATGATACCTAAATTGGCTGGGTCTGTGCCATTTTAAAGAGAGGTATGTATATGTACATACCTGCATGATTCTGGGGTTTACCTGTTCAACTCCTTCAAGTTCCTAGGCCCCAAATAGGAGTCATACATTTTATGACCATGTAAAGCCATTGCTGGCCATGTGTATATTCAGCCAGTTTTCCCACCACTAATTAGTGTGATAGTTTTGCCAGTAGGCCTATGCCTTGGTTAGCATGGTTCACAGACTTTGTCACTATTTTACTATTGCAAATAGGAAAAACATATAGTGAGTGCAGCTGTATACAGAGCATCTCTGCAATTGTAACGGCCAAATCTAGCCCACTTTCAAGGATAACCATAGTTAATCCTGGTGCCAACCTTATTTCCCATAATTATGACTTTTATGGTTCTTTAATGGCCAGTCGCTGTGACAGCACTGGCAATGTGCATGATCATTTGTCACATTGGTCACCCCGTCTGTGGAGTACCAGTTCACTGACTTCATTTCCACTATTTTATTATGTGTATGCATACACACATAGTGGGTGCACTAGTGTATGCAGTGTCTGTGCATAACTATGCTGAGGAGCGAATCCCTCTAGTTTGTCGGAAGCCATCTCGACTCAAGGAAGTATTTGCATTCCTTGTAATTATAATCAATTTATCATATTGTTACCTTCAAATAACCTATTTGACCACCCTCTGGGACTGGCACTGGCTAAGTGCATGGTCAGTTCTTGTATTGGCTTGGCACTCGGCCTTATTTGACCACCCTCGGGGACTGGCACTGGTATGTGCATGGTCAGTTGTATTGGTTCGGCACTGAGCCTAAGGGTGTCACCCCTCCCAACAATCCTACTGGTGGCTACCGTGCCTCCGGTAGTTTCACATACACATTTTTACTAATTTTAAAAATATTGAATTAACTGAAGTTTGAATAAATCAAATACCAAGTATCAGTTTCACTGTTAAATATTTCGCTGCTCACCTTCTTACACTACTAATCTCAGTCAGTTAGAAAAACAAATTATTTTATTTCACTAAATTTCATGTAAATGTCATGTAGATACATGCTGTCCAAACGTACCCGTCTGTCAGAACACACAGAAAAAAACATACACATTAGACTAATGTGTGTATGTGTTGAGTGGGAAAATGGGTCATGGTGACAGCACTAAAAGTCACCATGAGCACAACTGTCACAAGTTGGCACCCATCCTGAAATACCTTAGATGTAACCAGGATGTAAAACCCCAATAATGAACCAGCAATAACATGGATAGTCAATTGTCATTGAATACAAATCAAATACTAAGTATTATTTCTCATGACTGTCAAATGTACAGTGTCACAAATCCCATGTGTATGCATGTATTAATGCAGTGACTCTGTTTCAGCACTTGTCCTATGTATTGACAGTGTGTTACAATGTCTATAATACCTAATTTTGGCAACCCAAAGCAATGTTATTTTCCCCATAAATGTCTGCAAACATTTTCATCTATAGTGAGTGTCCAAATATAACTTTGAACACCACAAACCCCATGTGTTTCAACACACCATGTATAATGTCATGTATTGACACCCTATGCCTATGTCACATTCTATGTTAAAATTGACATAATAGCCACCAAATATTCCCCATATTATAAAATAATATATATGCCTGCAGACATATCCCAATAAAGAAAAAGAAGTCTAAATGTACTTACATAGTATCAAACTAGTCTAAATGCCAGTGTAAAGAGTAGTCCAGTCCTCACCATTCCATGTCTGCTCTCAGTGAGGTGGGCTCGCTAAGTTGTTCATTGGGTAGCGCTTCCTCTCCCTGAACTATAATTAGCCAGGGGGCTCGAGGACGAGGTGATATATATATATATATATATATATATATATATATATATATATATATATAATATATATATATATATATATATATGTGTGTGTGTGTGTGTGTGTGTGTTTATTTACACCTTTTTTTAAAGCTTGTTTTTATTTAAAGTTGCATAGTCCGATGGTTTTTAATTTCTGTATTTTTTCTGAGATAAATACATTAGATCGATCACTAGTATCTACTTTAAATTAGTTCAAAGTTATTTTAATTTTAAATGGTAAACTTTTGAGATATTTTGAATGCAAACATGGAAAATTAGTTTTGGCAAGCTTGCCAAAACTCTGACACCATAGACTTCTGCAGTAACAGGTTCTGTTAAAATGACTCGGTATTGCCTTCTACGCAGAAACAAATGCTTAATAAGTGCACCAGTATCTAAGTTAGATATGTAAAATCAAATCTAGATAATTGGTTTGGTTTTGAAAATTTGATATTTCATCGGACTATGCAGCTTTAACAATGCCTATAGAGCACATTGTTTTTCATATCCTCGGCTATTGGACGTAAAAGTATGTTTATATATATATCGATAAATGACAAGTTTATTTATTTATTTACTTATTATAAAAACAACAACATATATGCACATATATAGATATACATACTTACATTATATAATTAAACATGTTGATATACACATGTATGTATACGTACACAATCATACATATACACAAATATATACATTTAAAAATAAGAATAAAATAATGGATATATTTTAATATTGACCCCCCCCCCCCCCCACCCTGCAAATCTCAGGCGTTAGATTACTACCATTATCCAAGACGGCACAGTGAGCCGTCTTACTCTACTCGCGAGTCTTTGCTGTCGGCATGCGGAGAGACATGGACAGGACTGTAGTTACCCGACTACTCTTCGGGCGACGCTTTTTCTTCGACTGTACAAGACAAGGAAGTGTGTCACATGTAACCCTAAACACCTAGCGGCAGTCTACCTAGTACACAGGGGCACTCGCAACGGACGAGAAACAAAAAAGGCCGAGGCAGTGAGTGGGGCACGGCGATCGTGAGCGCACGCAGTGTGACTCCTCCCTACCGTAGTGTTGCGAAATAGCGCCGGAGGACAGAGTAATTTTGTTGTTGGTGTTGTTGTTTAAACAATTTATTCATAAGCACATTTTCAGCTCACAGAACAAGTGCTATTCTCAAAGAGCCTATCCCAAATAAACACCGACTCTAAAAAATATATTCTTGATTAAAACTGTATATTTATATGTAACTTTAATTATTGTTATATATAATGATAATATATATAATGATAATACATATAATGATAATATATATAATTTATATATAATTTATATATATATAAATATATATATATATGTACATATATATATGTCTAAGAGTCTTAGATATATATATATATATTTACATATATTTTTTTTTAAGACCCCATTAGTTTAAAATATATGTATAACATGTCCTGGTTTTGAATAAGTACCTGTTTAGAAATAAGTGATAACTTAGAATAAGCACGGGCCCAGAAAATGTGCTGACTTAAAATAAGTGCTGCAACAACTTAGAAATAAGCAATACCTTAGGATAGTCATTGAATGATTGTCTAGAAAATATGGTGATCTGAAGTAAGTCCTGCTCTTCATTAAACAAATATATTTTTTAACATACTCGTCTATAACTATTACTTACAGCAAAGGACACTCCCAAGACATGGAATATTTGACAGTATTTGCAACACTAGGGTGCATATATATATATATAAATTTATATATATTACATATATATATATAAATATATATATATTACATATATATTACATGTGGCCCACCAAAACACAGGTTGGGGAGGTGGACCGGATCTATAGTCCGATAGGTGGCGCCACTGTTCTTACAGTGCACACTCACTACGCATGCGCGACTGATCGCAGCCCCCACGGAGGCAGCGGGGTCGAACTAGCGGTTGGTTAAGGATTGGGAAGGGGTTCCAATTTACTGCTCAAAATGGCGAAACCGGATGCAGTTAATTAATTAATACCGGAAGTAGGATACGTCTAATTTGGTATATTTGTTTTTATGGCGTTTATTTGATTAATGACTATTTGATCAATGACTATCGGCTAAAGAGAGAAGGAACAAAGAAACCGCATCCTAGTTTTGATGCTGAAAAAACAGTTCGCGAATGTCTAGTTTGGTATATGTGCTTCTGGCATTTATCTGATCGATGACTATTGACTAAAGACAGAAAGGAGAAAGAAGCGGCATCCTAGTTTTGGTTCTGAACAAACCAGTTCGACAAAGAAACTGCAGTTGTTTGTCGGGTGTGCAGATATTTAGTTTTATTTGTGACATTAGCCATTACAACCTTTTAGATGTGCTTACAAAACTGAGTATAGTCACAATTTGTTGAATTAAAAAAAAAATTAATTTAAAAAACAAAACATCATGAAAGTTAGCGTGAGGAAATGCACAACTGTGTAAAATTGAACAAAGGTTCAGTTCAGGATTAAAAGAGTTCATTACCATCCAGTATTTTTTATCAATTAATTAATATCTATATTTATATTATATATTATATATAGAATATACATATATTATATATATTAAAACCTCTAATAATTTATTTTAAAATGAACACTAAGTTAGAACCCCAAATAATTTTTAATCAAAGAAGGGGGGGGGGGAGTATGCATGAATAAATTAAAACCAGTATTTAGTTAATTAAACAGACTCTTCACATTGACGGCTCTACATGAGCTACACTGGCTTCGAATTATACTGAATTCAGCAAACTCTAAGGGGAGGACGCTGGTAGCAACAAGGGATGGGGAGGCTGCAAGATGCGCTGGTATGCATTAGATTACTTTGAGCGCTGTCTGTGAGTAGAGCTGTGAGAAATGGATGCGCTGAAAAGGCAACATCACATGATGATGCAGCAGCCAATCAAATGATTGCACGTGTTAACAGCAGTCATGAATGACTAAATGTAAAAAGTAAGACGCTAACTCTGAAAAGATTCTATTAAAATGGAACTATATTTGTATATATATTTACATATATACAGTAAAAACCTCTTTAAATCGACCAACCATGGGCTGACTTTAAATAGTCCATTTAGGGAGGTGGTCGGTTTAGGGAGTTTTTCTTAATCATTAGAATGGTATTGTATGGGCGATCACTTGGGTCCCAAATAAAGCGATCAATATAGGGGAGTGGTCGATCTGTGGAGGTGGTCGGTTAGAGAGGTTTTTATTATATACATAAATAAATTGTTGAATGACTGCAATGTTCTCTCATCTATCTCTCCCTTGCGCCCTGCAGAAATATTCTGTGCGCAAGTGACAGTGGTAACGCCAAGGTCGGGGCCGGTGGTGGCGCCACCAGTCCCCGTATGATTAAGGAGCAAATACATGAAGAGTGCCCATTGGCTAATAATATAATATAATATAACAATATAATAGAATAATCCCTTCCACGACTTTATACTCGCATAATTATATCACATATATAAACAAATCCTCATATGCGAGTGAGGATTGCAGCGTCCGTTAGGGACATCGAGGGCCGGTGGTGGCGCCACCAGTCAAGTGAGAGTACAGGAGGCACAACATAGAATAATCGGTACAATATAATATAAAAAACAATTCCCTTCCGCACATTTATACTCGCGGAATACGTTATGCCTCATATATATATACACATATATTTATAGAGTCAGTAACATATATATACACATATAAACAGAGAAACATTGCAATCAGTCAACTATTTGCATAAATATTCAATTAAATATATAAAGAAGAACATTGAAATCTGTTAATTATTTGTAGAGTTAACAAATATGGTCTAATAATTTACGAATATGAGGCACTCCCTTCTTCAAACATATTTGGGATCCTGCACTGTTTCTTTTATTACATTAAAAAACAATTAATTAGAAATATGCATATATATTTGTTCACCCAAGTAGTCGAGTGTACAGTAGTACCCGTCTTCGGCGACCGTTGTGATCTGCTCAAAATGAGCTGACGCACGCCACAAGCGTCGTCTAGACGCTCACCTGCAACCTGTACTTGTTCCCACAACATGACTACACTCCACAGTGTAGCGTGTTTAGCGCCACATCTGCAATTTCTACTTTTACAATTCCAACTCCTATTTCACAACTTTGTGAAAGCACTGTTCTACTATGTGCAAACAATTTTTCAATGTATGCACTGTATTTTGTGTGTGTTGGGGGTTTCATTTGACATTCCCTCTGATACCAGGACACCTGTTTGTTAGGTCAGGACGATATTGGTGTGGATCCGGAGTTGTCCCTTGAAAACAGGTACCACTACACTGTTTAACGCTTGGGAATTATTAGGCTGCATGTCGATTATTGAACGACTTAATTAATTCACGATGCTGGGACACGACTGGATATAGTTGGTAATTAAGGTCTTTTATTTTTTTAGTTCTGATTGGTATCGATTTAGAGTTTGTCTTGTTCACTGGATCGTTGGGAAATCTGTTCATGCCCCCCCCCCCCCCTCCAGGAGCACATCCTAGCCTCACCGGGGATCAATTCCCTGTGATGGCAGGACTCGAACCCTCAACCCAGGGCATTTGACGGTTCACGAGAGGTGTGGGTTGGTGGGTGAAGGCGACGGAGGTGGTCACTGGTCGGGAGCCGCGGCAGTTGTAGCGGTGCTAGGGCCAGAGCCCTGATATGACCTTAGATGTTGCCAGGACGCAAAGCTCCAATCAACCAACCAACCAACCTAAGGTCAGTTCTTGGTCAGTGGCCGCCGCTGGTGGCGCCATCTAGGTTTAGTTCGGTTTAGTTCTGCGGTTCTCCGCTAGTTGGCGGCATCGGGCCAAATGTGAGGCTTTGTGGGTAATGGCAGAGAGCTTGTATAGACAGATGAGAGGGACAACTCCCGCGAAAATCGGTAACACAGGCTACAGTGGCGCCTCTCGCGGTCATTGTTGAACAAGCCAAAACGAATGATATTGGTATTGTCAATGGTCGAGCAATCTTCTTACAGAAAAAGTTAAATATCTCTAAAACCACACCACCTAGAAGCAAACCACTTGGCAGACAAACAGATAACATGCTTAACAACCAGATTATATTAAATTTATAAGGTTAGGGTTCTGAATTTCTATTAATTTTGAATAAAACTGACTTTTTGCACTGCACGTACCGGATAATGGCAGCGAGCAATCTTCATACAGAAAAAGTGAAATATCTCTAAAATCACAACACCTAGAAACAAACTGATTGGATTACACATAGAAAACATGTTTACCAACAAGATTATATTAAATTGATACGGTTAGGGTTCTGGATTTCTATTAATTTTGAATAAAACTGACGTTTTGCCGGTACGCGTACAGCTGTGTCATAAACTGTTCAGCAAACACCACTTAGAGCGCCACAGTCGGCAGCTGTTACACGATCTAGTATGAGAGTTGTCCCTCTCATCTACACACGCTCTCTGGTAATGGTATGTCATTTCAGGTTAACTTATAGGTGGTGATGATCATAATGGGGGGGAAACTCTAGCCATCGGTCCCCGGCCGCGAATTACCCATGTTAATGTTGCATAGTCCGATGGTTTTGAGTTTCTCTCATTTTCAGAGATAAACGTATTAGGTTGTTCATTATAATCTACCTTACTTTAGTTTGAAGTAACTTTTATTTTAAATCGCAAACTTTTGAGATATTTGAAATGGAAACATGCTAAATTAATTTGGGCAAACTTGCCAAAACTCTATCACCATAGGCCTCCGCAGGAACAGGTTATATTAATTGACTCAGTAGTCCCTTATATGTGCCGGTAAATGTTTAATAAGTGCATCAGTATCTAAGGTAGATATGTTGAATCAAATCTAGATAATTGTTTTCGTTTTGAAAATTTGATGTTTTCATCAGACTATGCAGCTTTAAGAATAACATGCACAATGATACAAAAATGAAAGATGCATTAATATTGCAAAAAGTCATTATGAATAAATGTGCAATCTTCTGAACTACTCTTTATCAGTTTTGACTTTATTTGCCCTAAACAAGACAGGAAAGATAATCCTTCAATAATAATAATAATAATGTAAATTTACTAGAGTGCCCTGCTCAGCAGGATTCATTCTAATGTATTGTACATTCAGATGTAATATGACATTTTTACAAGTTGGTTACAATAGTTGAAGGATAGATAAAGTTAATTTACTGTAAAAAATATATATTTAAAAAAAGACTGTGAAACTAGTATGTCTTCCCATAAGACAGATTAAAATTTACCAAGAGACGTTGCTCTTCTTACATCCTCTGGCAGGCTTTTCCATCAAGTGGGACCAACCACACAGATGGCACAAACACCAATCTGATTTGAGTCTAAATATGGGCACGTGTAATAATATCTGACGGGATGATCTGAGAGTTCGGGATGACTGTTTGAGGGACAGAAGATTGCGCTGATATTCTGATGCTTTACCATTTGTAAAATATTCTGATAAAACTCATAGGTGGGGGAATACAAATGGTCTATTATGGTAAAAGGTATATAGGGCCAGGTGCATACTTGTATTTGTGTAGTTGCTGGTGATACTTTACTCATGGTCAATAATCATTGTGTGTTAGTCAGATAGTGTGAAAGAGGCACTAGGAGATAGTGTGTAAGGGGCACTTGGAGCTCTACCCACTACCCCCTCCTCCCCCCTGTTAGTCACGGATCACCACACACTCAGCTCAGGGCAGGTGGTGGCCAAGCAGCCACGCCGCATGGTGGTGGTGGGCAGAGCACTGTAGTCATGGTAACCCAAGAATGCTTGATGTTCATTGGTGGAGCTTGAGATGTTTGATTCTCATTGGAGAATAAGGTCAGGTGGTGTGCCATACCAGATCCATGTACCACTATAAATAATAAACCTGAGGGCTTGGCTCTCTCTCTACTTTCCCTCTTTATACTCTTCCTTTCTCTTCTTGCCTGTATTGATTTCATTTTCGCCTGCCTACACAACCACAGATTCCAGCCGTGGACTTTATACATTGATAATGTCACGGGCGGTTATAAAGTTGCGTAGTTCGATGTTTTTGAGTTTCTCTAATTTTTCTGAGATAACTATATTAAATTGATAGTCATAATCTACGTTACTTTACTTTGAAGTAACTTTTATTGTAAATGGCTAACTTTTGAGATATTTGAAGTGCAAAAATGTCAAATTAATTTTGGCAAGCACACCATAGGCTTCTGCAGAAACAGGTTCTATTTAATTGACTCAGTATTCCCTTCTATGTGGCAACACATGCTTAATAAGTGCATCAGTATCTAAGTTAGATATGTAGAATCAAATCTAGATAATTGCCTAGTTTTTAAAATTTGATGCTCCATCGGACTATGCAGCTTTAAGTACAAATTCAACCCAATACACTGTTTTGCTGGCAGGCGATACAACTTCCAAAGAACTCGTCCACAAGTCGCAATTTTCAAGAATAGCGATACCACCAGCCACCAGGGGGGAAAGTGGCGCCATCATCGTATTCTGCGGACATGACCGGCGGCGAGTGTGTGTTCTTACTGAAGTTATGTAGTCATGTACACCCCCTGTCAATGGAGGCATTCAACTGGACCTCTCTATGCGAATATCAAAATATTTCCTTATTCGACTGGGACCGGAAGTGGGTTACTATACGTCTGATTCGAATGTGTGTTGTGGCTCCATCCGATCCATCCGTAAATCTTGCGGATAGAAAGGGCCCAGTCGAATGCCTCCATTGTGCACTGTATTCTCCCCAGGCACAGTTAATCATCTTACACATCATTCCTCGTCTTTACAGACATAGGTGCGTGGTGGGGTATCAACCTAATTGAAATGTGTGGTGGATGGTAACAAAATATATAAATTCATGGGTGTGTGGTGCTGTGAACATAAACCTGTCTTTTCTCTCCTTGGTATATTAAAAAAAATAAAAACATGTACAGGTGTTGGTCCTGACAAACAAATAATATGTATATCGTATGGGTGAACATAAGCCTGTCTTTCTTTGCCCCCTGCGCCACACCTCCACGCCCGCCAAAATTAATTGATGGAATAGACCTTACTCCATTTAGCAACGCGAGCGCTTTTAAAATTAGACCCCAATGGCGCGTCATAGTGTCGCTACTAATGAGCCAATCAGAGACGCGTGCTATAAATAGCCCGTCAGCAGCGGACGCTATAAATAACCCTCGGCGACTCACTGTGGAGAAGCGGAGCTAACTTTAGCAGCAGATATTTTCGCATCCAAGTCCAGTGCTGATTACCATGTTGCGGGCCACCTTGCTACTTACTGCCTGGGGACAAGTCTTAATTAATTGTGACGTTTTCTGTGACCTCAATTTTAATTTTGTTTTTGTTTAACCCTCTTCCTCCCCCATCAGTCTTTAATTAATCTTGTTAATAGACATCATTGTCTCACACTGCAGCATATACTAATTATATAGAGGACTTGTGGACTATTACTATTACCCTAAAGGTTGTATTCCTTACACGCGTAATGCGTTATGTGGTATGCGAATGCCATCATTCCTTACACACGTTATGCGTAATGCATTATGCGGCACACGACTGGCTATATTTAAAAAATAAAAATAAACAATTATTCTCCATACTGCTCTGTATATGACCAAATATTGCATTTATATCTATGTAACATTTTGTACGTCACATGGGGGTTCCTACCTTTATTATAACCAAATTATAGATAAGTATTCATATTTTTGTGGCTCTGGTAGCATTTTTACCAACCCGAACCCCCACCACCACCACTACCATATATTTCCACTCAGCAGCCTTGAAGACTGCTTCCTAACAGGTCCGCGCTCCACCTTGTCCCGGCTGTCCGTAAATATCAGTTGCCTCCTCCAGCCTTATATCAATGGACAAATGCGACTGATGATTTTCTATTCGCACCACCTTTACGCATTACGCACCGATCGCTACATGGAGCGATCGGGATAATGGATTTTCATTTGCATTTGCATTCGCATTACGCCTGTAAGGAATGTAGCTCATAGGTGTCAAGGCGTTTCGATTTTTTTGTCGCATTCGCATTACGCATTACGCGTGTATGGAATACAACCTTAAGCCAGTCTTTTGGATTAAATTGAAATATTGATGGGTTGTGGTAACAGATGCATTAACCCTCTTCCTCCCCCATCAGTCTTTAATTAATCTTGTTAATAGACATCATTGTCTCACACTGCATTAGATACTAATTATATAGAGGACTTGTGGACTATTACTATTACCCTAAGCCAGTATTTCGGATTAAATTGAAATGTTGATGTGTTGTGGTACCAGATGCATTTACCGCCCCGACCTAACCACCATTTACACTTCTATTTTTGTATTAACAATTTAAAAAAAAATTAAAATTTTTGTTTTGTTTGTTATTGCTTTGTTCTGTTGTATTTAAAACTGCACAGTGGGATGAAATCATCAGATTTTTTAAACAAAAGCACTTATCCACATTTGATCTGGTGTTCTCATGTGTACTACAATGTGGTTCAGACACAAATTAATCGGATTATGCAGCTTTAATTTGAAAGCAGTTTATTTTATTTAACGACACCTCTAGCACGCACAGATTTTCATATCAATGGCTATTGAACGTCAAGCATATAGTCATTCTCACATATTTCTTTGGAGGATACCCACTGCCGCCACAGAGGCTATTCTTTCCGATAAGCAGCAAAGGGGTCTTTTATATGCACTTTCCCACAGACAGGACATCACATACCACACTCTTTGATGAACCAGTTGTGGACCACTGGTTGCAGGGATGAAAGTAGTCTCTGGGAAAAAAAGCGGAAATGCAAATATTTTCCCATAGGGTTAGAGCCTTGTCAGGGATTTGCGGAAAATTTCCGGAAGTCGGGTTTCATATATATTGGTATACGCTGATCGTGCTGCGCCGTTTGAAGCATTATTACTGATTATTAGTAGCATACACTGATATTGCTGTGGCATTTGGAGCATTTATTAGTAGTATACGCTGATACAGGGATAGTGCTGGAGCGTTTGCACCACGTATTAGTATAGATCTACGCTGATGGTGCTGCGGGATTGAAAAATCCCGGAAATCCGCGGAATCGCGGAGATCTTTCATCCCTGTGGTTGGAACAGAAAATAGCCCAAACTGCAAATGGCTCCACTGAGCAGGATTGATCGGATGATCCAAACCTTCACAGGTGGACACTCTACCGCCTGAGATACGTCCCGCTGCAGCTTTAATTGGACCAACATTTTTAGATAACTTTTAGAAAGTATATGGTGCGTCTATTTATAGCTTTGTGAAAATGCTGATGATTGTGAAGCACCCCTGTAAGGTGGATTGTTTGTTTGTTGTTTTACGTCCTAGCAACATCTAAGGTCATATCAGGACAGGTACTGACTTGTGACAGTGCGCACTCATGGTGACTTTATAGTGCTGTCCCACTGGGAAACCAGGCCGCCGGCACCATGACCTGGTATCCCACTCAGTCTCCTGACACTGAGCACACCAGTCCTTGCCCTGTCCTAATAATGCCGAGCGCCTGGCTAGGAAGCAACAAGTATCAATTTTTAAGTCATTGGTTTGACTCGACCGACGATCTACCAGCATGAATTGTAATGATCAACCTAAGATAGCTACAATGCCCCCCCCCTCAAAAAAAAAGAAAATTAACACAATCGATCTATGCAACATTAAGTTTAATATGAAAAAAAAAGACAATTTACTTGAACACAGAGAGCATTTCAGCTGAATCTGACTACATTAAAACCTCTCTAAATTGACCGACCATGGGACTGGATTTTAATGGTCCATTTAGGGAGGTGGTCTGTTTGGAGAGGTCTTTTTATTTGATCATTACAATGGTATTGTATGGGCGATCGTTTGGGACCCAAATATAGCGATCGATATAGGGGAGTGGTCGATCTGTGGAGGTGATCGGTTAGAGAGGTTTTACTGTATATAGAAGGTATTGCAGCAGAAGAGGTATTTTCTATAGAGAACAAAATGGAAGGGTTTTGTTTAAAAATGAGATTTAATCAAAATAATCTACCACAAAGCCTTTCTGTGCATAAAACTAAAGCATAAACAGGGCACCATATATTTGGTTCCCACATTACGATGGTGATAATTAATTTTCTTTTCGTGGTAGCAAGTTAAATAATTATCGTTGCCTCCATGCGTTAAGCATGTGAGTAATGCTACATAATTTAATCTATCCCATAATGTGTATCAAAAGTATGGTTGTATGATTTTGTGCTAAAGTGAAAATGTAAAAATGTACATATCGACACAATATATTTACTGAACTTTTTTCTTTTCTTTTAATTTTTTTTTAATTACTTATAAGACAATCTTGTTTGGTTAACTGTAATCAATAAAGTCTTGTTTGAATTTGCGATGTATGTTAAAATGATGTTCTGGATGTGTGTTCGATTTCCACGTTACAGAAGTCATATCAATGTATTACTCAATTTGTATAAGATCAAAGGGAAATAGTTTTTCTGTTTGTTTCTGTTTGTTTCTGTTTGTTGTGCGTGTGTGCATATGGCGAACATGTAAACATTCATATGAACACGGATTCTGCTATTATTTGGAATGCTTTTGCTCCGATTATTTGGAGGCTTTTCACTTTGGGTTTCCATGTCACACTTTCATGCCAAGTTTCAGAGAATGACCCAGATACATCACCTCTCACTGAAAAGATGATATGACCATCTAGCTTTGTATCAGGGATGAAAATGATCTCTGGGAAAAAAAGCGGAAATGCTGATATTCTCCAATAGGTTTAACACTGTCAGGGAATCGTGGAAGATTTCCAGAAGTCGGGTTTAATATATATTGGTATACGCTGATAGTGCTGCACCCTTTGAAGCATGTATAGTACTAGTATACACTGATAGTGCTGCGGCGTTTGGAGCATTTATTAGTGGTATATGTTGATAGTGCTGCGGCGTCTGCAACACGTATTAGTATAGATCTACGCTGATGGTGCTGCGGGATTGAAAAATCCCGGAAATCCGCGGAATCGCGGAGATCTTTCATCCCTGTTGTATATAATATGGCAGGTGTGTGCTAGAAACACCAGTGTGCACCGTAAAGTGCAACAAAAATAGGCTGCTTCTATTTTGAGACTTACAGCACACACTATTAAGACGCGGCTAGACAGGCTAGACAGCAGTCGACATCCGGCATTTAACCGTTTCCACTCACACCCTCCACCATATGACATTATATCTTCTGTATTCAAACAAAAATAATTCTAGAATCAATCTTCATGTGCAAACAGCGACTTGTACAAGGAGACGGGGTGGGGGGGGGTGGTATTGGTGTTGAGGGTGGTGGTGTGTGGTGGTGTGTGGTGGTGTGTGGTGGTGTGTGGTGGTGGTGTGTGGTGGTGGTGAAGGTGGTGGTGTGTGGCGGTTGTGGGGATGATGTTAGTGGTTGTGGTTGCATTGGTGGTGAGTGTGATGGTGATGGTGAGTATGATGACACTGTGGTGGTGAGGGTGGGAGTGATGGTCGTTGTGGTGGTGAAGGTGGTTGTGGTTGCGTTGTTGGTGAGTGTGATGGTGATGGTGAGTATGATGACACTGTGGTGGTGAGGGTGGGAGTGATGGTCGTTGTGGTGAAGGTGGTTGTGGTTGCGTTGGTGGTGGTGAGTATGACACAGTGGTGGTGAGGGTGGGAGTGATGGTCGTTGCGGTGGTGAAGGTGGTTGTGGTTGCGTTGTTGGTGAGTGTGATGGTGATGGTGAGTATGATGACACTGTGGTGGTGAGGGTGGGAGTGATGGTCGTTGTGGTGAAGGTGGTTGTGGTTTGGTGATGGTGGTGTGGTGAGTATGACACAGTGGTGGTGAGGGTGGGAGTGATGGTCGTTGCGGTGGTGAAGGTGGTTGTGGTTGCGTTGTTGGTGAGTGTGATGGTGATGGTGAGTATGATGACACTGTGGTGGTGAGGGTGGGAGTGATGGTCGTTGTGGTGAAGGTGGTTGTGGTTGCGTTGGTGGTGGTGAGTATGACACAGTGGTGGTGAGGGTGGGAGTGATGGTCGTTGCGGTGGTGAAGGTGGTTGTGGTTGCGTTGTTGGTGAGTGTGATGGTGATGGTGAGTATGATGACACAGTGGTGGTGAGGGTGGGAGTGATGGTCGTTGTGGTGGTGAAGGTGGTTGTGGTTGCGTTGTTGGTGAGTGTGATGGTGATGGTGAGTATGATGACACAGTGGTGGTGAGGGTGGGAGTGATGGTCGTTGTGGTGGTGAAGGTGGTTGTGGTTGCTTTGGTGTGAGTGTGATGGTGATGGTGAGTATGATGACACAGTGGTGGTGAGTGTGGGAGTGATGGTCGTTGTGGTGGTGAAGGTGGTTGTGGTTGCTTTGGTGTGAGTGTGATGGTGATGGTGAGTATGATGACACTGTGGTGGTGATGTTGATTGTTGTGGTAGCGTTGATGGTGATGGGGGTGGTGGTGGTGATGGTGATAGTGAGGGGCTAGTATGTATGTATGTATGTATGCATGTATGTATGTATGTATGTATGTATGTATGTATGTGTGTATGTGTGTATGTGTGTATGTATGTATGTATGTATGCATGTATGTATGTATATATGTATGGATGTATGTATGTACGTACTTATGTATGTACGTATGTACGTATGTACGTACATACATATAACGTACGTATGTACGTACGTGTATGTGTGTGTGTACGCGCGCGCTGCTGACCCAGTGGGGCCGCGGGCTGCTTACCTCAGTGCGCGCTGAGGCGGGGCGGGGCGAGGCGGTGTGCGAGACGCCCCCTGTGGACGCGGAGTCGTCCTCGTCGTCCTCCATCTGCAGCGTGTTCACGCGCAGGTTGTACTTGTCCTCCACCTGTAACATCGAGAAGACAGTGGCGCCATCAACGGCAAGGCTGCACAACAACCGGGCTTATTGGGCAAACTCAATAGACGAGATTACCGTTCCGAGTGCGCATGCGCTGAAAACGGCGCTGGCAGCAAAGCAAAGGCGTACAGCCATTGAGTTTGCCGATACACGTAGGGCAAAACTTGGATTTTATTCAAAATTAATAGAAATACATAACAATTTGGCATAAACATGTATGCGCACATGCAATATAATGATCCGATGAATATAACTAAGACAAAACTAGCCATATTTTGAGCTAAGAAACATACAATTCCACACAAAACAATCAGTCACTTTAAGGCTGATATCCACATCGCTATTATTAATTCTTGTTCTAAATATTAAAATGCTGAATGTGTCAACAGACACTTGTTTCAGGGAAATATATTTTACCTAACCTTCCCACTGACACATTATTGGATTAAATGAGCAGGGAGGGGGGGGGGGGGCACTCATTCACTGTCACTGCTTGGGGCACAGGGTACAGCGGCCCCTCCTCCCACCACCTGCACACTCACACTTCCTTCTCAGCCAATCACAGTCCACCTTACACTTGGTGATTGACAGAAATCGCAGCAAACCGTTCACCCCTTATTTGGACATTGTGGTGTTCTCTGTGGTGGAGTGGTTAGAGTGTCTGACTTTTTTCTAGGCCGGACTCCTAATCTGAAGGTCAGTGGTTCGATTCCATGTGCCCCCACCTCTACTAATTTGGATTTCCACCGCTGTGTATAACTTACAGCGTCATCAAAGGCCAGTTGCTCTCATACCATGTCTATGTGGTGTGGGAGGTTAAAAATCCCTTGGGTCGGTAAAAGTGTAGGCTCTGGCTTTCTATCGACAAACTGTCTAATGGTAAAAACAAGTCTATTCAGACTTATCCATGATAGGCAGTATAAATCTTCAAGAAAAAAAAGAGAAAAAAATGTGCCCCCCCCTCACCCACGCCCCCTCCCACCACCACTGCACTCCTTATTTGGGCATGTGTTAGGTCATGACGTCAAACCGGGATCACATTTTCAACTGTGAACGAGGTGAAGAGCGTGCTATAAAAGCATGAAACTGTTTCATGTCTTAAGGTCAAATGTCAATCTTAAACCAGCCTAATTGAACTGTGGCTAAAAAAAAAGAAGAAAAAAGGAGTGGATGGGTGGAGGTTTGGACAATCTCCAAACTGATTTCAGATTAGCAATTTAATAGAGCAGTTTACCCATATCCTGTATCTTCCACCGACAGGTGATTGGCAGGCTTCCCGTTTGGGAGGTCGTGGGTTCGAACCCTGCCCAAGTTAAAGCAATGACGTACAAAATTGATGCTTGTCATTACCTAGCATTAATAGGATAGGGCATAACCATGACATGATATCCCACTCAGTCACATTATACTGACACTGAGCCAACCAGGCGGGATGGCCGAATCAGTTGAGCGTCCGTCTCCTGTTTTGGGAGATTGGCGGATCCGAACGCATGGGATCATGGGTTTGAACCCTGGTCGAGTCAAACCAATGTCTTAAAAAGTGATACGTGTCGCTTCGTAGCCAGGCGCTCGGCATTATTAAGATTGGGCAAGGACTGGAAGACTCAATGTATGTATGTATGTATGTATGTATGTATGTATGTATGTATGTATGTATGTATGTATGTGTGTGTGTATGTATGTATGTATGTGTGTGTGTATGTGTGTGTGTATGTATGTGTATGTATGTATGTATGTATGTATGTATGTATGTATGTATGTATGTATGTATGTATGTGTGTGTATGTATAACATAACACACATAAACATACTAGAATAAATACAAATTTGGACGAAGTCACGAAACCATACAACAAACAACATAAGTTGCATAGTCCGTTGTTTTTGAGTTTGTGTATCTTTTTTCTTTATAAAGATCAACTATATTAGGTTGATCTTTAATACTTACTTGGAAGTATATATCTGATTGTATGTAAAAGAAAAGAAAATCAATTGCTGATTTGTTTTAACAATGCATCTTGTTGTATAAGTGTGAACATTACAGCAACGAATGTCTCCTAAAATAGGAACAAATTGTGCAAAGGCTATTGATGGCATACTATTGTATAACTTTGACATCACTTGTCCTGTAGCCATACGTATATACATACATGTGAGATGTTTACATATATATGTATACATACAGGGACATATCTGACTCTGAGTAAAGATTACAATTGTTGATTTGATATAACAACGTATTTTGCATAAGTATGAACTTTAATTTAATGTAACATCGTGTAAAATATTCCACATATGGGGGAATGCAAATGTTCTATTACTGATCGGTGTAAGTGACCAGGTGCATGTATGTATATATATATGGGTTGGTGTCTGAGTGGGATGTAAATAGACATAGGCAGGTCTGAGTGTGATTGCACTCAGGGCCTCCCCCTTCTGCTGGGATAAGGATCACCACACTCAAAGGTCAAGGTTGGTGGTGGCCATGGAGCCATACAGCTTGTGGTGGTGGGCAGACCACTGGTATCCATGGGGACCAGGAATGCTGGATCCCTATTGGTAGGGCCAAGAATGCTTGTTTCCCATTGGGGGAAAGGGGTGGGGTGATACTCTACAATGAACCCATGTACCATATAAATAATAAACTGGAGGGCTTGACTCTCTTCTTCTTTACACTTTATACTCTTCCTTTCTCGTTGTCTGTATTGATTTCACCATAGCCTGCCTACACAGCCACCGATTCGAGCCTTAGCCTTTACAATCGGTTGCTCGACTGGAAAATCACTCCATTGGGGAAGCCATAGTCACCGTACTACATATTTGTGGTTAAAAAAACTCAAAAATAAAGCTAAACCTTCTACAATTGAAGGTCTTTTTGCAGGTTTTGCTATTACTCACCATTGTGCATGTTCACACAACTAAAAGGTTGGCAGATATGTCTGAGAGGACTTAACATTTAATTGTTTAAATAAAGTTTGCATTATTGTCCATGGTCAGAATATTAATCTGAAGGTCGGTGATTCGATTCCCTGTGGCCCCACTTCTGCCAATTTGGATTTCCACCGCTGTGTTTAACTTACAGCGTCATCAAAGGCCAGTTGCTCTCATGCCATGTCTATGTGGTGTGGGAGGTTACAACATCCCTTCGGTCGGTAAAATGGTAGGCTCGGGCTTTCTATCGACAAACTGTCTAATGGTGAAAACAAGTCTATTCCGACTTATCCATGATAGGCAGTATAAATCTTCAACAGAAAAAAAATGGTTTGTTAATAAGACCGCCCCTGAACAGCGCCACCTTTGGCCAGCTCTTGACCTATTCCCAGACCTTTAACACTAATCTTTCTTTAATTCACACCTTTTTGAAATCCTATTGAATTAACGCTTGCAAAAAAAAATCAATTAACAAACAAAAAAAGGAGAAAAAAGGTAGTCAAGTTTCCATTAGCATCAGGTGTGAGTGGTGTGCTACTGCTAGCCACCAAATAGTTCTGTTTTCTATAAATATGTGAATTGGCTGCAAAAGGCGCTTCGAAAGTGTACAGCACAGCTATGGTTTAAGACGATGGCACACTACAGGTTGGCAGATTGGTGGGTCTATGTTTGTTCATTGCAGTTTTACGCCCCAGCAACGTGTACGGTCACATCAGGAATGGGCACCGACTGACTTGTGGTGGTTTGCACAGTGTTGCACAGTGTTGCACCGGACGTGGTGGCCAAATTGGTGAGAGCGCTGGCTTCCTGTGTGGAAGGTCAGGAGTTCGATTCCCGGTTGAGTCAAACCAATAACATACCAAATTGATACTTGTCGCTTCCTAGCCTGGCGCTCGGCATTAAAAGGATGGGGCAAGGACTGGTTAGCTCAGTGTCAGGATAATTTGTCTGAGTGGGATATCGGGTCATGGTGCCAGTGGCCTGATTTCCCAGTGGAAATAATAGAATGCACACACACAGTAAAACTCTCTAACCGACCACGTCCACAGATCGACCACTCCCCTATATCGATCGCTTTATTTGGGTCCCAAACGATCGCCCATACAATACCATTGTGACGATTAAACAAAACTCCCTAAACCGACCACTTCCCTAAATGGACCACTTAAAGTTGGTCCTATGGTCGGTCGATTTAGAGAGGTTTTTACTGTATTTTTAATATAAAATAAGATGAACTATTTGCACTTAGTCAGGCCTCCTGGTCATCTCGACCTTTCAGGTCATGCTCTGCGCCTCTGAGGTTGACGGACAAGGCGACATGTGAGAGAACGTAGTCAGCCAAATGGCAGAATGGGTGGCCCGGGCCACAGGAGGTCCACAGGAGGACCACAGGAGGTCCACAGGAGGACCACCTTAATCATGTCGGCTGTAATCTGACATACAGCAGGGCCTAATTAGACACAGCCTGACAGTTTGTTTGTTGTTGTTTTACGTCCTAGCAACATCTAAGGTCATATCAGGATGGGTACTGACTTGTGACAGTGCGCACTCATGGCAACTTTACAGTGCTGTCCCACTGGGAAACCAGGCCACCAGCACCATGACCTGGTATCCCACTCAGTCACATTATCCTGACACTGATCACACACAGTCCTTGCCCTGTCCTAATAATGCCGAGAGCCTGGCTAGGAAGCGACAAGTATAAATTTTTAAGTCATTGGTTTGACTCGACCAGGGTTCGAACCCACGACCCCACCGTCTACCAGCACAGGAGACAGATGCTCTAACTCATTCGGCCATCCCGTCTGGTTACACAGCGTGACAATAGTCCCAACCATGGCCATCCTAGTAGACAAGCTCTTTAATTACTTTAATTACTTTAATTACTTTAATTACCGCGTGGCCAATTAGCCACGACCGTGTTTTCTTTTAAAGTTGCATAATCCAATGGTTTTTAGTTCCTGCTATATGATTGGTTGTTGGAGTTTTACGTCCTGGCAATATCTAAGGTCATATCAGGACGGGTACCGACTTGTGACAGTGCACACTCATGGTGACTTTATAGGGCTGCCCCACTGGGAGACCAGGCTGCCAGCACCATGACCCGATATCGCACTCAGTCACCTTATCCTGACACTGAGTTAACCAGTCCTTGCCTTGTCCTAATAATGCCGAGCGCCTGGCTAGGAAGCGACAAGTATCAATTTTATAAGTCATTGGTTTGACTCGACCAGTGGTTTGAAACCCATGATCTACCAAAACGGGAGACGGACGCTCAACTCATTCGGCCATCCCTTCTGATCGACCAAGCAATCAATAAACGCCAGCATTTGCTCATTATATTTGCACCCTTTACTCATTATTTATGTGTGTTTTATTTGGTAGTGGCTAGCTATTTGATTGAACATATTTGGATATTTTCCAGTGGGACATGATTAGCCCTGAGTTTTTCTTTGTTCTTGTGTTGCTGTCATTTTGATTGCGATGAAACTAAGAGAAACTGCTGCTACGCAGGGCCAGCTGAAGGTACCCGCAACTCGAGCAGTCGCCAGGGGCGCCACGTGCTAGGGAGCGCCACATCGGTGTTAAAAAGTTATACTTGTAAAGACGCCAAAGTTCAGCTTGCCCGGGGCGCCAGCAATCCTAGGGCTGGTTATATGGAGCAGCAACTGATGAAATACCAGATTCGGGAGGGAATGGGGGGTAAATGTTGGTTGATTGTTGGAGTTTTACATCCTGGCAACATCTAAGGTCATATCAGGACAGGGGTAAAATGTAGTTACACTTACAGCAGTACCAGACGGGATGGCCGAATGAGTTAGAGCGTCCGTCTCCCGTCTTGGTAGATCATGGGGTCGAACCCGGGTCGAGTCAAACCAATGACTTAAAAATTGATACTTGTCGCTTCCTAGCCTGGCGCTCGGTATTAATAGGATAGGACAAGGACTGGTTGGCTCAGTGTCGGGAAAATGTGACTGAGTGGGATATCAGGTCATGGTGTTGGCGGCCTGGTCTTCCAGTGGGGCAGCACTATAAAGTCGTCATGAATGTGCACTGTCACAAGTCGGTACCCATCCTGATATGACCTTAGATGTTGCTAGGATGTAAAACAACAAACAAACTTACAGCAGTACCACACTTCATTTTGAAGATAGGTTAGATTGGCCTAAGAAGTAGTACTGGTAATAGGATAAAACATCCTGATTTCCTCCTAGTTGGGCTCATTAGGCTATTTCACAACTGCTCAGGCTATAAAAACACCTAGTTTTTGCGTTTAGCATAACTTTTTCTCGAGTGTACTGGACAACTTCAGTCCTGTCTAATTGGATCCATCCTCCCCTTTTCTTTTCTTAACTTTTTTTGAGTTAACTTTTTAAAGTGGCCTTTAAATTACACACCCACACACACATACACACCCACACCCACAGCGTGAATCCCATTACAGTATAACCCCGTTAAACCAAACTTGAAGGGACCCTAGAAATTTGTTTGGATTAACCGATCATTGGTTTAACCGAGCTTTGACTTTGACTTGGCTTTGGCAAAAATGGGGTGTATTATGAATGTACAATGTATGTGCACACCATGATTATTGTTTTATATATATATACAGTTTAACCCCATTAAACCAACCTCGGTTAAATCAAACGATCGGTTAATCCAAACTTTTTTCGGCGAGCTGGCAAAATACTACCATTTATCATATAAAAAAGTCTCAGAGGACCTTAAAACCACATGAAAGGTTGGTTTAACTGTACCGGAAGTGGCATGGGCCGACAATTTTGTTTGGTTTAACCGATACTTTGGATTAACCGACTTTGGTTTAACCAACTTTTTTATATGATAAATGGTAGTATTTTGCCGGGCAGCCGAAAAAAGTTTGGATTAACCGATCGTTTGGTTTAACCGAGCTTGGTTTAACGGGGTTGTACTGTATATGCTTTGGACGACCGTGAAAATGTTGGAAACTTTGGATCGCAAGCAGTGGAATTAGGTAGACCAATTGTCTGCGATTGATAAATCCCCCACTTAATCAACTAATGTACAAATAAAAAAAAAGTTCGCCAAAAACCTCAACATTTTATTCAATGATAAAAGTTGTACTTGACTGACAACCCCCGACCCAGCCCTTTAATCTTTGCACGACTGTAAAAATGTTGAAAACTTTGGATGACCACTTACTGAAAAGCATGATAATATACATAAACGAGGAAGACCAATTGTCCGGGATAGAAAATTCTCCTGCTTAATCAACTAATGTACATTAAAAAATAAATAAAAGGTTTGCCGAAAAATCTCAACATTTTATCCAACGATAAAAGTTGTACTTGACTGAGACCCTCCCCTCAGCCCACTGCCCAATAATCTTTGTACGACCGTAGAAATGTTGGAGACTTTAGATGACTCCTTACGTAAAAGCGTATAAAAAATACCAAAAAAAACAGGCAGGGTTCCTACAAACATTTGACACTGAAATTCAAGGGTGTTTTGGGGACTTTCCATTCACAAGGTTTTCAATGGTTTTTCAAGACTTTTTCACATGTTCAAAATGTACCACAAGATGCAAGTTTTCCGATGTTTTCTTGGCAACATATGTTTTAGATTACCATATAAATAAGAAACCAAATAATTTTCCGCGACAAATTTTACATTGGCAGCGTAAAAGGTGATGCTTGCTGGAAATTGGTATTTTTAAGGGTTTTCGAGCACTTTTGAAATTCAAGGGTTTTCAAGGGTTTCGCTGATCTGTGCGAACCCTGTAACAGTCATGGATGTGGGGCCTAAAAAGGAAATTAGTGCATGATTCCATCAAATTTTATGTCAAACTCCACCGACTACGAATTTCACCAACCGAAAAATTACAATAAACGGGCTAGAGGTAATTTTCTAAGAGCAAAGGCTGCAAGGTCATCTGATGTAGTCTGTGTGCACTCACAACCATCATTCAAGACCTAACGCCTAACGATTCTTCAAATGACCCCATACCCCGACCTCACAAAGTGACAGCATAAACTGAGTATCCCTACTAACAGTAGCCAACAGTAATACCAAAATGTCACAAACATGGCACCAAAAAAACTAACATAATTAAGGCTCGCCACTAACAGCTAAGATGACAAGGCAACTACCAAATTGATACTATTCTATTCACCGATGAAAACAAGCCACAATACGACTTACTCGTTATGGACAGGGTAAATAAGGTTGGCTATTGGAATTTTATGTCCTGGCAACAGCTAAGGTCATATCAGGATGGGTACCGACTTGTGACAGTGCGCACTCATGGCGACTTCATAGTGCTGCCTCACTGGGAAAGGAAATCAGGCATCATGACCCGATATCCCACTCAGTCACATTATCCTGACACTGAGCCAAACTAGTCCGTGCCCTCTCCTATTAATGCCGAGTTCCAGGCTAGGAATCAATTTTGATAAATCATTGGTTTGACTCGATCGGGAACCGAACTACCGACCTTCCTCAAGCGAGGCCCGCGCTCAAGAGGTAGGTAAATGAGCCATCACAAAAAAAAAGACAAAAAAGACAAAAAGCAATTACTCACGTCCTTTTGCCACTGTGGCTTCGGCATCTCCTTCATCGGAATGGCTTCGGTGCTTGCCGCCAGGGAGCGCGCCTGTTGCGGAGTGTGGGCCGGGCGGGGCGAGCGGCTGGGCGCCAGGTGGGGCGACGGCTGGACCAAGTGGGGCGACGGCTGGGCCGAATGGGGCAAAGCAGTGCTGCGTGGCACCTGTGGCGAGGGACGCTGGAAGATAGACGCAATTTACTAATGGCACCAGGTTCCCGCCATTCAGCTGTCGACATTTGTCGTCTGCTGGGAATAAAATCCACTAAATTGTGGTGGTTGGGGGGGGGGGGGGGCTTGAGCGGGAGAGGTTTGCTTGAATCAAGATGATACATTTTCACTAGGCAAGGCCTCAGTCACACTATGGCTTGCGACCACATTGCGACCAAAATCCGGTGACCTCCTTGCGACCAAAGCACACACACAAAATGCAAGAAAAACAATGGCTGGCGACCAATCGGTGAGCGGTCGTCGATCAGTGAGAGCCAGGTGTGAGTTTGACTTGTATGAGTATGAGGGTGAGCGTTAGGGTAAGTGTGGGAGTTAGGGTAAGTGTGGGAGTTAGGGTAAGTGTGGGAGTTAGGGTGAGTGTTAGGTTGAGTGTGAGGGTGGGAGTTAGGGCGAGTGTTAGGTTGAGTGTGAGGGTGGGAGTTATGGCGAGTGTTAGGTTGAGTGTGAGGGTGGGAGTTAGGGCGAGTGTTAGGTTGAGTGTGAGGGTGGGAGTTAGGGTAAGTGTGGGAGTTAGGGCGAGTGTTAGGTTGAGTGTGAGGGTGGGAGTTAGGGTAAGTGTGGGAGTTAGGTAAGTGTGGGAGTTAGGGCGAGTGTTAGGTTGAGTGTGAGAGTTAGGGTAAGTGCGGGGGTTAGGGCGAGTGTTAGGTTGAGTGTGAGAGTTAGGGTAAATGTGGGGGTTAGGGCGAGTGTTAGGTTGAGTGTGGGAGTTAGGGTAAGTGTGGGGGTTAGGGCGAGTGTTAGGTTGAGTGTGAGAGTTAGGGTAAGTGTGGGGGTTAGGGCGAGTGTTAGGTTCAGTGTGAGGGTGGGAGTTAGGGTGAGGGTGGGAGTTATGGTAGGAGTTAGGGTGAGTGTTAGGTTGAGTATGAGGGTGGGAGTTAGGGTGAGGGTGGGAGTTAGGGTTGATTGATTGATTGATTGATTGGTGGTTGCTTTACGCCGTGTCGGCAGCATAGGCCATATTCACGGTGAGAAATGTTTGTTTTTGGTTCAAACCATCGCTTTTACATGTAAAAGCAGACAATCAATTATGTGCCAATAGACACTAATTAAATTAGATTTGTTTGTTTGTTGTTGTTTTACGTCCTAGCAACATCTAAGGTCATATCAGGACAATTAAATTAGAAAGCTCACAATCATATATTTGTGGTCAAGGGAAAGAAATTCCCATAGAAAAAGAAAAGTATTATTTATAATTGATAGAATCCATTTAGTAAACTATATAAGGTGGTACAGTCCAGCTGCCCTCAAAAAGGCTAAAATGTTTTCCTGTTTTACCTTAGTAAAAAGGTCATGCATACTGTCTGCAGTGTAGAACCGTTGGCGCGGGGCCAAAAAAACAACGCAACTTAGTAAAATGTGTTTGAGTGTCAGTGGGGACTAACACCCAATACATTCAGGGGGAGGTTCCCCCTTGAGCAGAAAAGCATGTGTACGCCATGAGTGGCCAATACGGCAGTGGCTAAGGACCACTTGGTCCCACCGACCTCCCGCATGAGTCTGTGGTGGCTTTCCCACAGATGGTTCAATTTCTTTAAGTTTATTTATGTTTTCATCCCACTCATGTTGCCATTTGGATTTTATGTGGGTGGCTATTAGTGGTTTCAGATCAGAGTGAGGGATCAGACACGGTTCAAGATCACAGTTTAGGGCCTTCTTCGCAGCCCGATCAGCTTGTTCGTTTCCTTGTATGCCGGCATGGCCAGGCACCCAGCACAGGTGGATATCATACCCATCCATTGTCAGTTGGTTCATTTTATAAATGACCGTTGCTAGAATAGGGTGATTCGTTTCCAGTCCAGCAACAGCCAGGAGGCAAGAGAACAAATCACTGTATATAACATAGTTAGTGTGGTTGGATACCTCGATACACTCCAAAGCGAGAAGGAGTGCTCAGGCTTCTGCAGTGAAAATCAAGCTCTGATCGGGCAAACGTACACCAAATTTGTCCCGTCGGCAGACTGCTGCAGCAGCTACCCGGCTTTGGTCTTTCGAACCGTCAGTGTATATGGAGAGGTGGTCTGCAAACTGGCCTTGAATCTCTGCATGCAGTCCTTGGTACTCGAGTGGATGTGTCCCAGACTTCCTCAGTTCCGTGAGTCGGAGGATAACCGATGGCTTTCTCAACGACCACGGGGGATGTTCTGGGACTTTGGCATCCTCCAACACATCCAAATCCACGCCCAAGGCCTCCAAATGAGGTTTCATTCGGAGCCTCAGTGGCCGGATGTAATTCGGCCTGGCTTCATACCTGGATTCGTCACGTTGCTCGAATAGACAATTGTGTGCAGGATTCAATGCATTAGTTTTTATCTTGACTACATATTGCATGGCCAGTTTGATTCTCCTGTTGTTAAGTGATGGTTCATTGGCTTCGACATAAAGGCTCTGAACTGGTGAGGTGCGGAAGGCCCCAAGGGCCAGGCGCAGTCCCTGGTGGTGGATCGTGTCTAGCAGCCCAATATATGATTTCCTTGCGGAACCGTATATTATGCTGCCGTAATCCACTCGTGAACGAACCAAGGTTCTGTACACGGAGAGCAGAACATCTCTGTCCACTCCCCACTCTGAGCTGGACAGCACCCTCAGAATATCCAGCGCTTTCAGGCATCTTGTTTTCAGGTACTTTATATGTGGCACAAAAGACAGTTTTGCGTCGAGAATGAGGCCCAGAAATTTGGTTTTCTCAACGACTTTAATGGGATCCCCATCCAGGGTCAGCTCCGGTTCCGCATGCATTCTACGCAGCAGGAAGAAGTGCATGCAGACTGTTTTGGTCTTGGAAAATTTGAAACCGTTCAGAACTGACCATCGATGGATCCCATTTATGCTTGGTTGTAGCTGTCTCTCTATGACATTCATGTTAGCACCGCTGTAATATAAAACAAAGTCGTCCACGAAAAGACTACAGGAGACCCCCTGCTTTCCAGCAGCAGCAATACCATTGACCTTGACCCCGAAAAGGGTCACGGCCAGTATGCTGCCTTGAGGTACTCCTAGTTCCTGTGAGTGTAGGCGGGAATAGGTAGTCTTGACACGGACGCGGAAATGCCTGAAGGCTAGAAAGTTCCTGATGAAAATTGGCAAGTGGCCACGAAGGCCAATCGCATGAAGATCCTCCATGATGCCACGTTGTGTCATAGGCTTTTTCGAGGTCGAAAAAGACAGCCACAAGATGCTCCTTCTTAAGGAAAGCATCTCTTATGAAGGTCCCCATGCGCACCAAATGGTCGAGGGTGCTGCGGCCCCGTCTGAAGCCACATTGAAGGTTGGACAGGTGGTGTCCTGACTCCAGTAGCCAGACGAGGCGGTTGTTTACCAGGCGCTCCATGGTTTTACAGATGCAGCTTGTAATGGGAGTTAGGGTAAGTGTGGGAGTTAGGGCGAGTGTTAGGTTGAGTATGAGGGTGGGAGTTAATGTGAGTGCGAGGGTGAGAGTAAGTTAGGGTGAGTGTGAGGATGGACCGTATAACTAAGGGTATGCATGGGAGTCAAGTGTTATGGTCGGAGAGCAGTCGCAACAGTGTTATGGTCACCAAGCAATTGATGACCAAAATGCACCCACTGAACGTGCGACCAGTCACAATCGCTAAAATTGTGAAAATGGTTTTGGTCGCAAGGAAGTTTTTGGTGCAGCAGCTGCAAACTCCTTGCGACCAAAATAGTCACCGCCCTGTCGCAAGCAATCATAAGCGTAGTGCGACTGGGGTGGTAATATATATACAACTAGCATTCAAAGGGCAACTCTGCATCCAGGCCGATGTCTTAATATAGCAGGGCCCGTTCAGGTTACGCCTCATAGTCGACTCTGAGACGGCACTGTGACGTCTTTTTGGCCAATTTGCATTCAGGTGCACCTCAGAGTCAACTCCGAGATGTCGCGCTTTTCAGGTAAGAGGCAAAAGGCGGCTCCAAAATGGTTTTGCATTTCAGTGGTTTCATCCAATCATAACTGTTCTTTCAATTGCAAATGGCTGCATTTGTATGTCATTGGTTTGACTCGACCGGGAATAGAAACTCCCAATCACCCACACCGCTGTGTGTGAAAAGACACATTCATGTGTGTCTCACAGGGTAGGACAAATAAGGACTGCCTGGTTGCCCGGGGCACCGAACCCACTCGGTCGGGCAGGTGAAGTTCTCAGTGACCTACCTGAATAGGCAAGTCATTATTTTTCTGATCTGCAGTAGCAGATTTCAGTTTCAATTGGCTGACTTGGGCTTAGGCATAGGCTTAGGCAAGTAGTTTTGTCACTTGGGCAAGTAGAAAATTCAGTCACTTGCCAGATCGAGCAAGTGGGAAAAAAAGGTTACTGTCCTACCGTGGTGATAGTGTGGGGAAAAGGCAGACTTACTGGTGATGCCTGCATGCGGTTGAAGTAGGCGTGCTGCTGCTGTTGCTGCTGCTGGGCATAGTAGGCTGGGCGTGGATCCTCCCATGATGTCGTCTGCGTGGAATGGTTGATGTAAAAACTGAAAACCAAATTAGCATTTCAGCTATTTTTCTCTTACTGAGCATAAACTGAGTATCCCTACTAACACTAGCGCGGAGGGTAGGTATATACCAAAATGTCGCAAACATGGCACCAAAAAAACTAACATAATTAAGGCTAGCCACTAACAGCTAAGATGACAAGGCAACTACCAAATTGAAACTTATTCTATTCACCGAGGACATTTTATTCAGCAGCGTGCGGTGGCGAATTGTCGTCTGCTCACTTTCGAGGGTACTACAGTAAAACCTCTCTAACCGACCACCTCCACAGATCGACCACTCCCCTATAATATATCGATCGCTTTATTTGGGTCCCAACAATACCATTGTAAGGATATTCTAATTCCCTAAGCCGACCACCTCCCTAAATGGACCACTTAAAATCGGTCCCATGGTCAGTCGACTTAGAGAGGTTTTACTGGATACTATCTATATTCCTCACTTGTCCATCTAAACCCGTGTAGATTATCAATATTAATTGATCAGTTGAAAGGTACCACGCAATGTCGTCTGCTGTAAAAATATATGAGCCTGTCTCAAAAGGTGATAACTCTTCTTCTTTTTTTGACCATTGTAATGATTGACACAAAACAGCACAGAAACGGTTACACTGAAAACACAAGGACATTTGCTTCAAATCAATATGTATTCAAATCAATATGTATTCTATTGGGATTATGAAACACCATGTAAAAAACAAATCAGTTTATCCTGAGCAAATGCATAGGCAGATAGTATGTTGATCATTACAATGGACAAAGTTTTGTCCCATATTGCTTAGCACCTTTTGAGACAGTCTCATATATATAGTATAGTTATACGAGTCTTACCTGGGTATAGATGATGGATAACTGTTGTTTTCCCGAGGTATAAGCCTCGGGTAGACGTGGGCTAGGGAGAAGGAAGCACATCCGGGTCCAGCAATCTTTACCTACTTATTCAGGATAAAAATGATCTTTCAATACAATGGATACTATGATTTTCTCGTAATGGTACACCAACGGAATAGACGTGGTAGGGTGTGGTGGGCGGGCCCACCTTTTGTATAATGCCTTTGTCAAAAAATTGTTGTACCTGTTCAGTTAGTGCCTCTCGTTCAATTGGTTCAATTTGATAGGGAAACGGAACTCTCCCTTGTACAGGTATTTGTATGAAGGGAATTTGAACACCTTTAACTATTTGTAAAATATCCTGATCACTGGTAATTTGGTCCCATTCAGAAATATGATTATGAATATTCCCAGCCACAAAGTTGCTTACAGTTTGTGTGGTTTTAGAGGCGGCGGGGACTTGTAAAGTCTGTGTTTGGGCCTCTACTTGGACCCGCCCCTTTGGAAGGGTCTCGGCGAGTTGAAGCCGCGGCCCAGTGGCCGTGCGGTGTTGTCAGTCCAGCCTGGGCGGGCGCCCCGGCCCCGGAAAGACTGGCTGAAGTGTAAGCCCGGTCTGGAACCCCTGCCGAGCCGTCGTGGGCGAAAATCCCCTCGTGACCTTTTGAAGCGTGGGGCTTCCTGCTTCTTTTTGCCATCCATATTTTTGCCACTTTTCGCTGCGGTTTCTACCTCTTTATAGAGGTATTGTAGTTGGCCGCCAAACATTTTCGTTTTGTCCAAAGGCTTCCCTTTGATCGGCTCTGGGGCCAGAAAGAGCGTATACTCTTTCCCATCATTGTCCGTGACCTTCTTTGAGCGAGCCACCTCTTTGCCAGCGTCTGTGCAAACCGACTTAAAGACATTCTCATATCTTCGGTAGGACAAGTAATTACCTGCCGCTGTTAACAGTGCAATGCCTTTGTCCATGGTTTTTGCCAAGGATGAGAACTTGTTTTCTCTTTGCATTTGATTTGCCACCGGAGTGATGGCCGTTAACGTACCGAGCACCGCCTTATGCGCTATGTGTAACACGCTCTCAAATTTCTTACGGTCTTCCGTCATGTTGACATCTCGATCCATCTCTTTAATGATGGAGTTGGGGACACCTTTAATGCCCGTCAATTCATCTCCTAGCTTGGAGATGATTTCCGCCGGTTTGAAGGTACGGAAATGACCATTTATGGTCTCGCGCATAAGCGTGGTAGTTTTAACCCGCTTAGCTTTCGGCTTCTCCACCTTCTTAGACACTTTGCCACCAATGGCAGCATAGACACCTTCATATTGTGTGTCTGAGTCTGATTCCGTGGAAGTAGAATCTGTGGAGGAATCAGAAGAAGAAGAATCTTTCCTCTTCTTCTTCTTCTTCTTCTTGGACTTGGTCTTTCGCTTCTTGCGAAGCCCGGTCTTGTTACGTTCTTTGGTGAAGTCATCACCAGAAGAAGTAACGTGTTTCTTCTTCTTACTCCGTTTAGGAGGAGGAGGAGGAGGAGCCCTCGGCTCGATCGCCGAGTCTGTCTCTGAGAAGTCTTCCCAGTCCGACTCGTCTTGGAACCCCGGCCTATGTCGTTTAAGAGACGGCGGTGGTTTGAGAGACAGAATATGACTCTCCATAGCCGTACACCGAGCCTCCCAGTCAGGAACTGTGGGGCCATCAGGCACTGTCTCTTCCTCCGGCTCGGAGAGTATATGCGCCCCGGGCTGTGGTGAGGGCATTGCCGACAACACTGGCGAGGAGTTGTACTCCTCGTCCGAGGCCCTGGGAGCACGTCCCTCGGCTGCTGCTGCCACGCGCTTACTCCGCTTCGTGGCCATCGGGATCTGGAACCAAACATGTTGGTCAGTCTCGGTATTTATAAATGTCACAATTTTGTTGTTTAAAACGTAATTGGACATCTAGTGGTGTTAGAGAACGTGTTTAGACCGTTATAACACAGGCGTAATAAGCTAAATTTGTGCGTGGATTGTGGGTCAAGCCCAAATCTTACGCGGGGTCGGGACCAGTGTATCGGCTCGCCCATCTCTCTGTTCCGCACACTTCTCCCCCCTGCGACTACTACGCCAGCAAGTTGGAGAAAATGCTACGAAACTCGGAGAAACGCCTGAAAATATTGTGGGGAGTCTATAAAAGAAACCCAGGAGCATCTCCAACATCACTCTCTATTAGAGTCCGAGAGAATTTCCACAGGAGATGAGGCAAAGCCCACATCTCTACCCATGTTCACACGGGTGTTGACAGAACCGCTAAGAATCGGTTTCGTTCCTTCGAGAAGGAATCTAGAGCGTTCTATCCTTGGTTTTTTATAACCGACGAAACTAGTCCAAAAAGGACCAAAGAAAGTTCTAAACTTTCTATAACGATGCTATAATGCATCATGATTAAGCTAACCACAGTTTTTATTATACTTACTGCGTATTTGCTTGTGTGTAGACTAAATTTGCGGGAGCAACTCAACGAAACGTAATTCCAATCGTGAGTTGTTTATGCTAATTGCTGGACCCGGATGTGCTTCCTTCTCCCTAGCCTGAGGCTAGCCTGAGGCTGTATACCGAGGTAAAAAAAATATATATACTGCAGGCAACATTTTAATTTAGTTGTCGAATTGGGGATCACTGGTCAGACACAAATACTGAAGGGAATAAATCATGACGTTGTTGTGGTGATGGGATTATGGTTTTTGAATGAATAATTCATTATTATTGCGGCGAGTTGAACTCTAGACAAGCATGCTTGGCCTTTAAGTTTAATTCTGCACAGCTGAATAGAAGCAAGATTCCAGTTGAAAGAAAGAGTTGTGCACACAACAGATGACAGGATATCGCCCAGTTATTATGATGGGAAAAGCTCTTCTTTTTTTATCAATATCAGAATTTGTTTGTATGTTTGTTTGGGTTTTACGTCGTAGCAACATCTATAGTCATATCAGATTTGTGTGTTTGTTTAGGTTTTATGCCCTAGCAACATCCATAGTCATATCAGGATTTGTCTGTTTGTTGAGGTTTTACATCCTAGCAACATCTACAGTCATATCAGGATCTGTGTTTGTTGAGGTTTTACATTCTAGCAACATCTATGGTCATATAAGGATTTGTCTGTTTGTTGAGGTTTTATGTCCTAGCAACATCTATGGTCATATCAGGATTGGTCTGTTTGTTGAGGTTTTACATCCCAAAATTTGTTTGTTTGGGTTTTACATCCTAGCAACATCTATGGTCATATCAGGATCTGTTTGTTTGTTTGGGTTTAAGTCGTAGCAACATCTAGTCATATCAGGATTTGTCTGTTTGTTGAGGTTTTACATCCTAGAATTTGTTTGTTTGTGTTTTACGACGTAGCAACATCTATGGTAATAGCAGGATCTGTTTGATTGGGTTTTATGTCCTAGCAACATCTATGGTCATATCAGGATTTGTCTGTTTGTTGAGGTTTTACATCCTAGAATTTGTTTGTTTGTTCGGGTTTTATGATGTAGCAACATCTATGGTCATAGCAGGATCTGTTTGATTGGGTTTTATGTCCTAGCAACATCTATGGTCATATCAGGATTTGTCTGTTTGTTGAGGTTTTACGTCTTAGAATTTGTTTGTTCGGGTTTTACGTCGTCGCAACATCTATGGTCCTAGCAGGATCTGTTTGTTTGGGTTTTACGTTCTAGCAACATCTATGGTCATATCCGGATATGTCTGCTTGTTGAGGTTTTACGTCCTAGAATTTGTTTGTTTGTTCAGGTTTTACGTCGTAGCAACATCTATGGTCATAGCAGGATCTGTTTGTTTGGGTTTTACGTTCTAGCAACATCTCTGGTCATATCCGGATATGTCTGTTTGTTGAGGTTTTACGTCCTAGAATTTGTTTGTTTGGGTTTTACGTCATAGCAACATCTATGGTAATATCAGCATTTGTCTGTTTGTTGGGGTTTTATGTCCTAGCAACATCAGTGGTCATATCGGGATTTGTTTGTTGGGCTTTTAAATTCAAGCAACATCTATGGTCATATCAGGATTTGTCTGTTTGTTGGGGTTTACATCCTAGAAACAATGGTGGTCATATCAGGGTTTGTCTGTTTGTTGAGGTTTTACGTCCTAGAATTTGTTTCTTTGTTTGGTGTTTTACGTCATAGCAACATCTATGGTCATATAAGGATTTGTCTGTTTGTTGGGGTTTTATGTCATAGCAACATCGGTGGTCATATCGGGATTTGTTTGTTGGGGTTTTACGTTCAAGCAACGTCTATGGTCATATCAGGATTTGTCTCTTTGTTGGGTTTTACATCCTAGAAACATCGGTGGTCATATCAGGATTTGTCTGCTTGTTGAGGTTTTATGTCGTAGCAACATCTATGATCATATCAGGATCTGTTTGTTTGGGTTTATGTCCTAGCAACACCTATGGTCATATCAGGATTTGTCTGTTTGTTGGGGTTTTACATCCTAGCAAAATCAGTGGTCATATCAGGATTTGTCTGTTTGTTGAGGTTTTACATTCAAGCAGCATCTATGGTCATATCAGGATTTGTCTGTTTGTCGGGGGGGTTTATGTCCTGGCAACATCTAGGGTCATATCAGAACGGGTACTGACTTGTGACAGTGCACGTTCATGGTGACCTTTAACTTGGTCCCACTAGGATATCAGACTGCTGGCACCATGACCCGATTTCCCACTCAGTCACATTATCCTGACACTGAGCTAATTAGTGCTCGCGCTAGTCTAGTAATGCCGAGCACCAGGCTAGGTAGCGACAAGTATCAATTTTGGACGTCATTGGTTTGACTCAGCAGGGATTTACAACTCCAGACCTTACACACACGAAGCCTGCGCTGTTACGGATTTGGCCATCCCGTCCAACATCCCGAGGCGTGAAATTAATTAAGTTTAATTAAACAAATATATATTTAGATAAATATAATAGGATAATCGTTGCAATCTACCTAATTTTAGTTTGAAATAACTTTCATTTTAAATGGCTAACTTTGAAGTTATTTGAAGTGAAAACATATCAAATTAATTTGTGCATATATTGTAGAAATACTGGCCATCAAAAGGTTCAGCAGCAACAGGTTCTATTAAACAGGCATGTGATTGGGTGCAGGAAAAAAACCCTCAATGTTTGTTTAGGTTATCGTGGGGACACACAGCATCCCACTGAGTCGCGAGAGGGATGCAAATAGTGTGTTTCAGGTGTTTCGATGGCCAGAAAAAAGGAATTAAAAAAACGACAGAATTCTGGTTTCGGCAGCCAGGAAAAAAACCAGAATCCCAGTTAGAACCGGAGAAATCACATGCCTGATTAAATTTAATTGACTTAGTATTCCCTTATATGATGTAATACAATTTTAATAAATATACCTATCCAGATATGTCGGGTAAAATCTAAGTAAGCGCTGTGGTTTTCAAAATGTGATGCTTTTATCGGATTATGCAGATTTAATATCTGCAAGTTATGCTCCCGCATCTGCCCCCCCCCCCAATCCAAAAACCAGGGTTCGAGTGGGTTTCTCTATTCTATAATTAGTGCATGGCTGGTTATGTGTGCACATCTAATAATCATGTTAGCGACAGTATAAAGAAAATTAATACATCCACAAAAATAACAGATCAAAGCACGCTGCTAGATGGGTTGTATTTTTCCACATATTAGGATAGGGCAACGACTGGTTGGCTCAGCATCAGGATAATTTGACTGAGTGTGATATCAAGTCATGGTGCTGTGCTTGCGGCCTGGTCTCCCAGTGGGGCAGCACAATAAACTTAAAGTCGCCATGAGTGTGCACTATCACAAGTCGGTACCCGTCCTGATATGACATTAGAAGTTACCAGGACATCAAACTCCAACAACCAACCACCCAGAGACAGCTCCTTGTATTCTGCCCTGTGTTTGCAGTTGTGAAGAATATAAGTATATTTTCAGCTAATTAATTCAGCGGATTGACAGCTGAGGGGCGGGGATTGTCCAGCGTTGAAAACAAGCACCCTGACAGGAGCTTATACGTTATGGGCAGAGTAAATACCTCGTCAATAAAAAAATTAAAAAATGGTCCTATTCAATGAACTAACAACCCCTCCCTGCTCACAAATTAATTCAAATGCAATATACTGTAGTATTCTGTACGTGAGCTCCACTACCACGCAGAGACTACGCCGCACACCTATGCAGTTACATTGAACTGCGCTATAGTCTGGGATCCACAACCAGAAAAATAATTTTGATGTGACACCCCTGCTATAACATTTTTGGCAATTGGATTATGTCTATAGGGGTCTTGGACATCTGAAAAGTGAATTTGGACACTTTGAATGTATTTCGCAAATTCGGTAGACACCCTTTTTTGACGATAGGGTGTGACAACACCAGCCGCCTAATTCCGGGGTAGGGGAAACTAAATCTAGTATATCATCACAACGCAAGACTCTACTGCAACAAATTACCACTCATTCTTTTGGTATGGATGTAGGCTAAAGCAATAAGCAGAGTAGATTCTGATTGGATGAACTTCAAGGTCACTAGAGGTCAAAAGGTCACGAAGGTTGTGGCATGCCCAAAATCTGGGACTTCCATCAAAGAAGTGCCTATTAATATACCGGATCATAAGTTTTTTTCACTAAAATACTGTTTCAGTCAACTCCTTAGATCCCCCTGATGATTTTAGAAAAGGGATGTGAGGATTGGCAAAGAACTAATGGCCCCCTGTACATCTTTTACTAAGCGATATTTCAGAAAAAAGCCAAATTCAGTGAATTTTCCTTCGTACATTTTATTGATATAACTCTCATTATCCAATAGTTTTTTGTTATTATTTGTGAAACTATCAGTAGAAAACGTCTGAACTATCTGGAGATAAGAAAAAAAAACTTAATAAGCAGTATGTTGTCATCCCGAGTTCATCATTCTAACAATACCATATAATGTTCCGATTACAACTACACCTAGTAGATTGATTGATCAATCAATCAATCAACACCTAGTAGAAAATATACTTTGTTCTTGGTTACCTAGTCCTCATAACTTTCGTTGTCTTCAGTCAGTCGCCCACATTTGTTTGGTCCCCATTGCAGGTGCATGCAATAATGCATGCCGATCCAGCCTTTGCACACAAACAGTTCCTTAAACAGCCCTTCTTGCACTTGCAGTACGTCAGTTTTGCCACTGCAGGTTTGTTTGGCTTGCTCTTCATGACAGGAACTAATCTTCCTTTGTCCATATATCTGCCGTACTGTTCAGGTGGGAGAAGAGTTGGATTGCTTAGATGGGCCTGTTTGTAGAGGCTAATGTTGCAAAGACTCCTGAGAATATGGAAATGAAATGCATCTTCAGTGGGAGGTAGAGAGTGGAGGTCCCGTTTGCTTGACGCAAATAAATGGGCTCGTAACCTATCTAAAGATGAATATCCTGCCCTTCCGTACAAATCACATAAGAAATCATGTGCTTCTTTGTACAATGTATCATCTAGGCACACAGTGTCGTGAGCGAAATTTGTCAATGCTGGGATTGAACCGACATGCTGCATTGCTACAATTGCTGCCCTTTTTTCCCCTCTTCTGTATGGATAACTCACTGAGTCACAGCCGGACATGACATACAAAGTCAGTAATGTGGCTGTTAGTTCCATTAAATTTGTTCCCACCACTTTCGCCAATTCCACAACCAAGTCATGAATGGGCAGGAAGAGTTCATTCTTTTCCACCCATAGGTTTACAATGTGTGGAAGCCGAGGATAATGGTACATAGCAAGCATGATGATATCTGTGTCAGTTGCGTGGATAACAAATATGCTCCTGTCTTGGCAGCTAGCAAGATGTGCGATGATTCTCGTGTCGGCTTCCTCGTGCATTTGGCAGCACAGCTTCTCCATCACATTGGAGCCGCTGTTGGTCACACATATTCCCTCTTTGTTAACTCCTATTATACGGGTAAACCCATCTGGCAGGGATACAGACTGCGACCAAGAAGATGATAGGTATGAGAGCAGGTTTGCTTTGTTTTTAGGGTTCGAAAGGAATGTTTTCCACACAGGTATTTTCATGTTATGAGCAGGAATATACTCCGGTGATTTTGCTCCCATTTCCCGTCTATGGCACTCATCACTCTTTAGGCTCATTGAACCAAAGTCATATCTATCGCCGACAAAATGCACTTCTGAACAATGTTTGGGTATCATACTTAGAATCTTGTTTTTGTACCTCTCCTGAAATTCGCCAAAATCACTTGCCCTAAGGGTCTGAAAACGTTGCACGAATGCCATGGCATCAATAACATACACCAGTTCCGATTCGGAGGGAGGCAACACTTTCATTGGTTCCCATGAATCCTTAACCTTGTTTTGAAGAGTTCCTATAAAGTCAGATTTAGTTCCTTTGCGCATGGTAAATCCCCCAGTCTTGTCTGGCTCAAATAACGATGGTGGATAGTCACTCCATTCGTAACTGAAGGCTTCAATTCTTGCCTCGTTACTCAACTCATGCGTAAAGCAAAGGGCCCTAGTAACCGAGCTTTCCTCAGAAATTAATTGTTTTACAGAGTCCTGCTTTTTTTTGCCTTGCTTCTGTTGTGTGGCAAAAGTCATTATCTTAGGGGTGATAATTTGGTCAGCATCAGTTTTGCTGGCAGCCGTCATTGCCTCTAACCCAAGTTTTTTGGCGTCCACGAGTAGTGTTGAAACAAGCATTTCTCCCGTTGCAATGTTAACTAACTTATCATCTGTGAGGGAAGCAGCAAACAGATTTCTCATTTTATTTGCCACAGTGTCTCTGATTTTCAGTACCTTTACCATATCATCTTTATTCATTTTCTCATGATGATCTGATTGAGAAGACTCCATATGTACCATCTGCTTCACACTCTCAGAGATCACTGTTAGGAATGGCACGGTTTTGATGTATTTCTCTCTTGTTAATTCTGCCTGGGTAATGCCCTTGAATAGGCTTGTCTTCCCTTCCTTGTTGTAAGTTTGTTCCAATGCAAGGTCTGTCCATACTCCATTAAAGTCTCCATCCATCTTGTGCACTGCAAAATGTCCCGCTTCAAATTCCTTGTGTACTTCAGGCAAAGTGTTAGGGAGGTCATTCATTTCACTTAGATAAATTGGCAGACAGGACATGTACTTGCTATGTCCAGAACAGACCTGTACGGTAGCATGTGTTGTGCCTCGAGCAGATATTGTTTCCAAATGCCAACTCTTTCAGCATGGATATAACGTTTCAAAATGAGCATCATTTCAATATACATTCCCCATAACCGAGCTGTTATACCCAATGTATTCTCAAAGTTCTTCCAGTGAGATTGAACTAATCTTAGACTTGTCATGACATCACCAACAAGTTTTGTAACACTGTCTTTGTCCTTCATTTCAAAGGCTGCCCTGAGACATTCCAACACAGATGACAAAGATGAGAGTAAGTCAAGTTCATCTTCTTGCAACAACCATTGCTCAAAGGCTTCCCACTTGAGCATAAAGAATGCCTCACTGAGCAAGGAATGGTAACGAACCATTTTATAATAGTCCTTCCCTGCCATCACGTCTTCAATGCCGCTTTCTTTTCATGAAGAAACCAATGGACCCCAAAAAGTTCTGTGCAATATGGAATCCAACCAATCGTACTATAACATCTTTATATCTGGCAGGCTCCTTTTTCAGCAAGCCTTTTATGATATCATATATTGCCTGGTCACATGTTACCAGTCTTTGACAGGCCCGATTTCAGATTCAGTGTAACAAAGTAGTCAAGAGAGGTTTTGACAACATCTGGATTTGTAGGAGTTTGAGGATGCATTGGACCATAGCCAATTTTTGTTTTCTGTGTCTGTTTCCTGGAATAAAATTCAAAGAATGCATTCCAATTTGGTGTACAACAAACACTTTCATCTTCACCTATCATCATCTGGGTTGGGAACATCCGAAGTAGAAACCAGACAATGTTTTCATCAACCAAATCATCACTGCTTATATTGCTGTCACAGCTAATCTCTGTACCACGTAACGATCTAGCCTCTTTTCGGTCCTTCAGTGATAGATTACTTACAACTGGTTCAAATTTAACAGCTTCCTTAATTGTTACTTGTCTTGTTTTCTGAAGAGGAACTTTTCCAGTCCCAACATTGTTCTCCTTATCATTTGTATACTGATAGATAATATTTGTAGTTGCATCAAGACTATCACCATCCTCGGTTTCTGAATGAAAGTTCAGGTTATCAAAAGCATACTGCGCAAATTGACCATGAACAACATTGGAAAATACCTTCTCTTTCTTCCCATTCAGTAACCTCATTTGCTATGGTTGTCCGATTCATCACTGGCTATTAGATTTCGCTGCTCGATTTTCGCATCTATGTGCGTTCTTGAGTTGCCCTACACATAAGAGGCACTGAACGCACATGTATACATGTGCATTCTGCATGGTATATTTTTCCATGTGTTGATGGGTGTCATGGCCTATTCAATGCTGTGGGTTGTATTCAGGCACTTATTGGTAGCTAGAACTAGAACTAAAATGTTATTACTAGTACTTACCAATTTAAAAACTGTAGCACTGGTTATATATCATTCCTGAAAATTATTTCTTTTTAGGAGAATTTACAAACCCCTTTTAGACCTGTCCTAGTATGCTATATTAGTTAATGGCTGAAATAAATGGATTATTACGCACATTTTATTTGACTTAAATGGATCCGTCAAAAACTAATGTTTTTAGATATTTTTCCAAAACATAACTTAGAAATATGTCTACAGGACATTTATTCTATATGAGCCTTGACACCCCTTTCCTAAAAACATCACAGGGATCTAAGGAGTTGATTGAAACAGTATTTTAGTGAAAAAACTTATGATACAGTATATTAATAGGCACTTCTTTGATGAAAGTCCAGGATTTCTGGCATACCACAACCTTCGCGACCTTTTGACCTCTAGTGACCTTGAGGTTCATCCAATCAGAATCTACTCTGCTTATTGTTTTAGCCTACATCCATACCAAAAGAATGAGTGGTAATTTGTTGCAGTAGAGTCTTGCGTTGTGATGATATACTAGATTTAGTTTCCCCTACCCCGGAATTAGGCGGCTGGTGTCGTCACAGCCTATCGTAAAAAAACGGTGTCTACCGAATTTGCGCAATACATTCAAAGTGTGCAAATTCACTTTTCAGATGTCCAAGACCCCTATCGACATAATCCAAGTGTCAACAATTTTATAGCAGGGGTGTCACATCAAAACCCTTATTTTGCACATTTTCTGGTTGTGGATCCCAGACTACTAGGTGGCGGCATGCTAGCCACCGGGCAGGGCCCCAACTGTACTTCCCTCTACTGTGTGGCTAGCACCCCCACCCACCTATAGAGGCGATGTGGGACCTAGTGAGTTAGTGGGGCGGGTCACTTGACTGTTGGCACCACGGAGAGCAGATAGGTTTTGTAATAAACCAGTAGAAGCGTACTGTCATTAAATCTTGGCGTTCTTCTGTGAGTTAACATCGTGGACTACCACAATACTAACAGAAACGGTAGGTACTCCAAACTGAATTTTTCTTTTCACAAGGTTAATTTGGAAATGGTACAGTTAGAAAGCTCTTATTATTCTGATTACAAATATATATAATAATGGAAAATTGGTCTAATAGTCCCTGAGTCATGAATTTTTTAATATTTAGCTTCCAAAGTTTTCAAACCTAAATTTTTCAATTTCTTCCTGCCTGACGTCGGCCATAATAGATACGAAACTAAAGGTAGTGATCTCTACTTTACTGTGAAAGTAGTTATTTTTAGCTCTGATTTACTCACTCACAGCACACAACATTCAAAGAAGGGTAGCATGCTTAGAGCAAGTCTCCTATTTTTTCCAATGGCCAGTCAGCATCAGCAACCAGTCCTATGTTTGGAGTACCTACTACCAGGTGAAATCGATTGTTTAAAAAAAATCACTTGGGACACCTACTAACACCATAGGCTAGCTTCAGTAACACAAACAGAGTATTTCCTTCTATGTAGCAACAAGTGCTTTGTTAATAACTGCACTAGTATCTAAGTTATATGTAAAATCACTTTCCAGCATTTAACAGTGCTGCCAACTCTCACGAAATTCCCATGAGAGTCACTGAAATTGAAGGTTCTGATCAGTCACCTCATGAGTCATGGATTAACCCTAAAATCCCACGAATTTCTGTACTTTTGTACAAATTTCTGTACTTTTGATTAAATACAAGTAAATATCATGCTATGCATTAGATAAATGATGCACCCATATATTATGTGTGAATAACAATGTAGTCTAAACACGTGGCAAAAATTGCTTTAGTATGGAAGAGGAAGTGGAATTCCTGGTTCCGGTATCCAGTGTCTAGCTACATTGGCATAGAGTTGGTGAAATGACAAGAGGATGTAAACAAGCAAGATGGTGACCACAGAACGCTGTCGATTTCACTTTAAAAGTCCATTAAACTACATGTTTCATTATATTTTTTAAATAAAAGAGTAGTAGGTAAATAATGAGATATACATGAAGAATATATCTTGCTTCTTAAATTAAGAATTTATCTGCTCATTTCATTAATGCAGTATGTCAATGTTTTTCGCCAGCTTTTATACGGGTTTGTTCTTCACCTCATCTCAGGCTACTGGAGTACTGGGTGAATCTTTTATCTAGTTATACATATGCTAATCATGAGGCTAACCTGGAAAGGACAAAGTGACAAATAAGGAAATACTCGAACGGACGGGGCTGCCCTCTATGGAAGATCTTCTGATCAAAAAGCATCTCCGGTGGACTGGACACCTCATGAGGATGTCATCAGACAGGCTACCAAAGCAGATCCTCTATTCTCAACTGTCTTCTGGTTACAGAAAGAGAGGACGCCCTCGTCTCCGGTTCAAGGATACCGTCAAGAGAAACCTGAAGCTGAGAGACATTAAGACCGACTCATGGACGCAACTCTCATGGCAGAGAGCTAAATGGAGAGCGGCAGCCAAGTAATGAAAGCAGTCTTTGTCGCATCGCGACCGACAGCATGATGATGATGATGACATATGCTAAAATATCAGCCTAATATCAGAAATATCTAAAGACCCTGGTGATGAGTTCATAGCCAAATGCATGACCAGGAAAACAAGAAATGAAGTCAGAAAGGCCAAAGCAAGATTCCTCCAAGACCAACTATACAAACATCGAAACAATGCCAAAAAATGCTGGCATGTACTCAAACAGATTGAACCAGAAAGCCAGACCAAAATTAGTAGCCTTTCCAATGAAGAATCTGGCAACGTAATACCGGATAACCTACTTCCTGAAGAAATCAATAATTATTTCATCGAGATAGGAGAAAGGCTAGCCAGTAAATTTAACCAAGGAACAGCCCAACAAAAATGTTACCAAGCCAAACTAAATAACCACAACTATGATCTCCAAGAAACATCATGTGATGAAATCCTAGACAGAACAAATCAAATATCATCCTATAAATCGTCTGGTATAAAAGACATCAGTACTGCCTTGATAAAGATGGCAATAACAACACTAATTAGGGAATTCACACATATGTACAACTTAATAATTAAAACAGGCATCTTCCCCGATGCATGGAAAGTAGCTACAGTCACCCCAATCCCCAAGACCAATAACCCAAGATACTGCAGTGAACTGCGACCAATTTCAATCCTCCCACTTCCAGGAAAAATCTTTGAACAGATTATACATGACCAAGTTAAAGCATTCCTTGAATCATCCAACTATCTGACCTACCAGCAAAACGGATTTAGGAAAAACAAATCCACAACAGGGGCTCTGGCATCTCTACTGGATGAACTTTTGGGCAACATGGATAAAGGTGAACTAACAATCACTGTCTTCCTTGACTTCAAGAAGGCATTTGATACAATTGACCACGAGATCCTGATGCAGAAAGTAGTAAGAGCTGGATTAGGCAACAAAGCACATCAGTTCTTCACAAATTACCTCAAGAACAGGATGCAGTGCACAAAACTAAACAACAATGAGTCCACCACCCGTAGGGTCAAGACCGGTGTGCCACAGGGCTCCACCCTAGGACCCCTGCTATTCCTAATCTTTATTAATGACCTACCACTAGTATCTGATAGAGCAACATTTACATTATTTGCTGACGATGCAGCACTCACAGTACACAATAGAGATATTATGGCAGCGGCAGCCCAGACAGACATGGTGTTAGATAAGGTGAATACATGGTGCTATGAAAATAAACTAACAGTAAATAGTGCCAAGACAGAGTATGTGATCTATGGGACGAAAATGAGAAAATCAAGAGCCCCTCAAATCCAACTACATATGGGTGGAACCTTACTTCGTGAAGTGGACTCCTACAAATACCTGGGCACAACTCTTGACTCCACTCTAAATGGGAATCGACAAATGGCGAGACTGAACCAAACGCTGGCACTAAAACTGACAACTTTTAGGAAATTAAGGAAATTCATAAGTGAAAACACTGCACTACTCCTGTACAAGACTACAATATTGCCTGTTATAGATTACAATGACATCATATATGAGCTCTTAACAAAACAACAAAAGATCAAACTGCAAAGAATTCAGAACCGAGCACTGAGAACAGTTTACCAAGGCAAGACACTCAGTGTGGCTGAACTGCACAAGAAAGCAAAATTGGATACTCTCTCAGAACGAAGGGACCTACACCTGATGGCACTAATGCACAAACGCGCAAAAGACGAAAAATTCATTGACCGCACAAATAGAATAACAAGAAAAGGAGCCTCCACTCTGCTCAATGTACCACACCCTTCAACAAATAAATATATCGGAGCACCAATCTACAAAGGTAGTGTCATGTGGAATGACCTCCCTATCAGAGTCAGAGAAACGCAAACAATACTTGCCTTCAAAAATGCATATAGAGCCCACCTGGTTATTCAGGCCCTTAAATGACTACTGCAGTAATTACTAGCAAAGCCCTCAGCTGCTGCCACCCCGGATCCTCGCTTGCTCTCCGGTGGGTTTTTTCCCCCGTACCACCCACCCCAATGGGCCCCCCTCCCCTGCCACCACCCTTAACCATCATGAACAAACCATCAACACACCGAACATCCTACACAACTATCAAACTGTTTAAACACATCGAACATTATATAAGACAGACAAAATGTCTTGTCAACTCTGAACTTAACTTGTTTTATAAGAAAAAAAATGTAACCCACAACGATTATTTGAGTTGCCCCGAGTATACACCTTCTACTCGGTGCTGCTCCTCATTTTTGCATGAACTACAGGGACTGTTGCTGTACATTATACAGCATGAGCCACTCCCTTAATTCTACAGGATCGGTGCTGTAACTAATACAGCACAGATCAAACTTATTCTAATAATAAGATGGCCGGAAGACCAGTGCCCCGGCGCTGACAAATGTCATGTTCAGATGAATAAATACTTTACCAAAAAAAAAAAAAAAAAAAATAGTAATACCCCTTGGAAATGCCTTCAAATAGCCCATTAAACAAATATATTCTGAGGGGCATGCCCTGGACCCCCCTAGCAAGCTTGCGACTGTCGTCACTTGAGTTCCACACCCGCAACAGAAAACCTCAAGGAATCTCAGTACCTCCAGGTTGGCAACACTGATTTAATTAATTTTTGTTAAACCCTAATTCCTGACACTGTGACAGGTCACTATCTGCAAATTTGCGAGTTACTGTGAGTGGCTGAATCAACAACTCACTCACATCTGATGATCGGGTCAAGCAAGTCAAGTGTTGTGCCAACAATTGGTTAATTATAATTTATAGCATTTCAGGTGAATCAACACTAGTTAGGTATGCGTGTGGTCACCACCATCATGATGCATTCTAAATAGTGTGCTTTCCTGAAGTACAGGCTTTATGCATGACCACAACTAACTTACTCCCTATGCATCCTCTGTGGGAATATTTGCTGCGACACTTCTGGTTTTGAAAATAATTTTGATTCAGATACATTTTGATGTTTTTTTAAAATTAAATATTTCTGATTTGACTACTGAAGAATTGACTTTTAAGTTTTCAATCTGGCAACAAAAGAAGGTACGGCACGATTAAACTGAATTTTAAGGCCATAAACCGATTTATCAGACCTTGTTTCACATAAAATGGGTCACTCTGGTCAACTGATTTCACCCGTAAATTTCAAGCAGCCTTCCAAAAATATACAATGTGGATTGTTCTGCAACCATGATAACTCTAAAACTGTCTATATTTAATGAATGTTGATTGCAACATATGAAAGAGCACCCTAAAATACCACTAGATACAAATTCTCATTGTCCTAAGTGCAAGCATTAAGAATATATCAACATTTGCCACCAAATTCTATTCATACAAGTTGGATCTGTTGGCCTACCGTAATTACTTCACCATTGTCCTACAAATCCTATTAGAAATTGGTGTCCCATTTTCAATCTTAGAATCTTTATAACTTTGGTTCTATTGAAAATATTGATATAATTTCAACTGTTCTGAGTTCTGGTTTAGTCTAGCTACCTAACTATCATAATTGTATGGCATTATGATTTATTTCATTTTTGTATGTATCGTACCTAAACTGGTTAATTATAGCATGTCAGGTGAATCAACACTCTACTCTAGACTAGTCTAGTCTAAACTAAAACTAGACGTTTACGTCACTGTAACTTGTAAGTCTAGCCAAAAGGCAAAGCGAACCCAAAAGGCAAAACGCCTGTCTATCGTTCATCTTCTGACAGGAACTTGCCAGTTAGACTATGCGAATTAATCCAAGTTTGTCAGACATTGATTGTGCCACACCCTGCAATAAATGTATCCGATAGCTATTCTCGATGTCGGACATCCGGGCACTTTTGGCGTTCACACCACGCAAAGGGTAAAACAAGTGCCACTGTCATACAGACAACATTAAAACGACCCTCGCATTGGTATCTTGTTTTGTAACAATATAACACCCGTGCGTTTCCAGGTTTAATTACCGTAGCCATCAGTAATTTAGCCATCTATTATATTGCACCATCTGCTTCAGCAACTTCTTTAAGAACCTATTTAAATTGTTTCATTGATCCCAACTGGGGCTCTTTATTCCTTATAATTTTCTTCAACAATAGAAGTCACTCCAACCATATTGTTCTTTTCATCCTTAATCATAATCTTAAAACCTACACCTGCCTGTCGATCAATTGTTTTTTTAAAAAACCTTGTAATTTCATCCGCCCTCACTTAAGTCTAATTTCACAGGCATTTATCTGTTAACTTTACCGATCTAAGTTTTCATCCTTATTTTATGTCTAATTTCTCCGAACTGTCTTGCTCAGGATCACCCTCTGTACCTCCCCAGGGTCTTCGATCGACTTATGGTAAAACTTCGCACAACTCACACTGTCCCTCCAGGAAGCATTTCGCATAATTGCGTTCAGATTTGCCCCGATGGCCTTCGCCGAGGACGCCGACGCTCCTCTAGTACTGTGGCCCTTATATTTTGTAGTGTCGATGCCCGCTAGCCTCAGAACTTCAATAGTCCAACGAGCCAGGGTTGCCCTGGAAATGGGCCCATGCGGCCCTATGTAAGATAGTAAGAGCTGAGTATTTTTCCCCCTTACTTTCTCTGTCCTTGACACATAGCATTTTAGCGTTTTAACCACACACAGTCGTCTGTTAGCCGCATATTGGTAAAACCTCACCGAGTCAAGCGGTTGACCCAATTGGTTATGCTTTAGTAATGTCTTCATCTTAAACACTATAGAACTGTCCTCAACTCTCATTCTGTCTATATTCAGATTTAAGATAGTCTGGCCCCTCTGAGAAGAGACCTGTAACAATAACACAACCAGTTTATATGACAGTATCTTTAAACTTAACTTAGAGTTTTCTTGGAGCTTCAGAATCCAATTCAGTACTACCTCCACACTCCAGAAACTGTCGTATCTGGGTTGTGGAGGTCTCTGTTCATGGCAGCTCATACAGAACCACTTAACTAAGTAATGTTCACCAACTGTCTTTCCCTGAGAACGTGGTAAAATAACACTCAGTGCACATCGTGCTACATTTAACGCTCTGTATCCTACTCCAGTTTCAAAGTATGTGCGTAGGTAACGTAATACGTCAGAAATTTTGGGATTTAAGACCTTTATCCCTTTCTCTAACGCCCATAAGGTCCATCTATTTATGTGGGCATGATAACTCTTCCGTGTCGAATGTCTCCACGTAAATTAAAAATATTGTAGGGTTTTGTTGTCTACTTCGTATGCCTGCAAAGTCCTGGCCAGAAGAGGTACCCCGTCAATTTTATGCTGCTTAAATCCGCGTCTGATTTTTCTATTTTTTGGGGCCCTGTCCCCGCAAGGTTTCCCTCTTTCTTCGGGAAGTGCTGTTGATCTACCGACTCTTCCTGTAGCAGCGGGTGCCACGGTTGCGCCGGCCAGTGTGGGGCGACAACGATCGCCCTCGTCCCGTCCTTTCGGAGTTTTCGTATAACTCTGGGGATGAGGCTGAATGGTGGGAAGCAATAAATAAAAGTATTATTACCCCAGTTGAACGAGAAAGCATCTGTCTTCCAGTTGTCTGGTTCTGGTTCCCAGCTCACATAGGTGGGTAGTCGGGTATTCAGCCTAGATGCAAACATATCTACACTTGGTGTACCCCACTTTTCACAGTCTATTAAATATGTCACCTTTTAACTTCCATTCCAAATGATCCGAGAATTTTCTCGAACGTAAGTCTGCCAAAACGTTCTCGACCCCTGGTATATGGGTGATAGTTAACCAATTTATATGAGCTTCTGCCCATTCCCAAACTTTTATTGCCTCTACCAAGCAGTCTTCTGATTTGGTTCCCCCCATGTTTTTTATATAAGCTAGGGCTGTAGTATTATCTGTTCTTATCCTTATATGCGTATTCTCTACCCTACATAAACTTTTTAGGCCAAAATAAATCGCCTTCAGTTCTAACACATTTATATGAGCAAGCTCTTCGGGGTGCCAACGCCCTCCCGTTTGCTTGGTTGCTGTATGCGCCCCCCACCCCATAAGGGAAGCATCTGTCAGTAGTTCGACCTCTGGTTCATCTCTCCTTATCTGCCTTGGTCGCTTCATATTCTTTATCCACCAGTAAATATCTGACCTTCCTTCCTCTGAAATCCACATTGTATCATCAAATTCGCCTTTGCTTCTTTTTAGGGCTTTAATTTTATCTCTTTCTAGCTGTTTAAAGTGTGCCCCAGAGTACTCTACTGCTGGTGAATAGGCCACCATCAGGCCTACTAATCCCGCCACCTGCCTTATGCTCGGGAAGTCTACGCCTAAAATTTCGTTAATTACTAATGTTAGCTTTTCCACTTTGTCTTCTGTTAGTGAAACTATCATTTCTGAAGAATTTATATCAAACCCCAGAAACTTTAGGCACCGAGTAGGTGTCAAAACAGATTTTTCTTGGTTAACTGTGAATCCTAAAGATACGAACATGTCTACCAACTCTGTTATTGCCGTCACGCAATCCCCGTACGTACATCCTATGACAAAGCTATCATCCAAATAAGGGAAACTAATGTGCCCCCTTTCCCCCATCTCTGAGTAGATTGGCTTCAACAACTTTGTGAAAATGCGTGGCCCTGGTGCCAACCCATTTGGCAGGACCTGGTACTCGAGTAACCTATTTCCCAACCGGAACCTTAAGTATTTTCTTTGTGCTTTCTTTATGTTTAAAGAATAATAAGCATCCGTTAAATCGGCACTCGCCATCCACATGTCTACATCCAGTAAATCTAGTGCGGTTTTTAAATTAAACATCTTAAAGTGCTCATAATGAATTATTTTATTTAGCTCAGTTAAGTCCAGTATCATGCGGAACTTGCCATTAGGCTTAGGTCTTAGAAAAATATTTGAAATCCACTGGTCCTGTACTGGATCCACTTCCAAAAGGACCCCCTTTTTTAATAATCCTGCCACTTCTAGAAACACAAATTTTCTTTCTGTACTGTCCATCCTAAACGGGAAGGGTTCTCTTATTTGTACAGGAGTCTTTTCAAACGGCATAGTTAGACCTACTACACAATTTAAAATCCATTTATCACTTGTTAATTTTGACCAGTTTTTAAAACTATTTATGATGTTTCCTGCTTTAAATAGTGCTAAAGGTTTCTTACCCTCAATCAAAACTGTGGAGACACCCACCTGGTCAGGGTGCCTCACTTCTGAAAACCCCATATTGGAGTTTCCACGGCCTCGTCCCCCTCTCGGGATTGATGGCACACTGTTATGCACATAGTCCTCTGCCGTTCTGCCGAATTTTCTGTCATGTTGCTGCGGTCTTCCACTCCAGTTCGTGTAACCTCTGGCCCCCCTGGGTCTGAATCTTCCGTTTCCTCTAAACGGCCTGCTATACGGACCTCCGTAACGCCCTTGATGTTCAAACGCGTTCCTGCGTTTCCCTCTATAAGCCAGGTTTGTGTTCATGCAGCTGTCCGAAGCTCTCACCGACTTCAACAACTGCTTGTTCCTCTCTCCTAGATTTTCTCCTAGTAGGAATTCGGTTTCCACAGGCAGATCCCCATAAACATCGCGTTTATCTCTAATGAGTTCTTTCCCCAGCTGTGAATGAACTACCTTTCGGACACTCAACTTTCTGTCCAACCTCATCTGCACATGTGTGGCCACCACAAGCTTTATTGCATTCAACATGTGTACTGCCTGCTCATCTAGCTCTGGGTCAGCTGACCCCCTTTTCAGAATAATGTCCATCGTGGGCGCTATCACCGTTAACACCCCCACTACTCCTTTAGACGCCGTCAACAGAGCATTCTCACCTTCTTTTCTACTTTCCGCGAAACATATTTCCTCGTTCAACACCTGGACCCTTGCCGACGGGACATCTGTTAGGCCGGTATACATTCTGGAAATCTCCCGGATTGTTTTTAAGTGTTTCTGCGCTCCTTCATTTGGGCCACCATAAAAATGCTGGATAGCCCCAGCCATACTTTCACTAATCGTTATGCGTGGATTCACCGGTTTCTTTACCTTCTTATAAGTTTCCTGGAGCTCTGTCAACAACGCTCCCTTGTGTAGGTTTAAATCTAACTTAAATTCGCGTCTAGGCTTTGTTTCCATACGCTTTGTAGTAGCATCCTTTTCATTTACGGTCGTCACCGCCACCACTTTTGGAATCTCCGACACCGTCTGCGGCGGCTGTGGGACCCTAAACTTCCCAAACGGCGACACACTGCTTTCATAAGCCTCCGTCACCTCCGCGACCTGTGGCTTAGTCGCTTGCACGTCTGATTTTAACACTGCCAACTGATCAGCCATGTTCAACGATGCTACCGACACACTTTCGTCGTCATCTTCCCAGTACGGTTCCTCCTCTGGCTCATAATCCGCCCACGCACAATCACCATCATCATGACCTAGATAATCCTCGCGATTGTCCTCGTAACCAAGGTAACCAACGTCATCGCCGCCATCTTGGCCCACATTCGATACTCGGTCCGCTCGCCATTCCTCACGAATGCGTACCGAGTCAAGCTGAAGACCTTTCGCTTCATCCCTCAGCGCCACCATCTCGTAGTACATCTTTTTAAATTCCGACAAGTCAGTTTCCGACGCCTTCTCAGGTACCGACACGGTGCAGCACCCGGCACTCACTTTTCCCCCGTCACCATTTTGCGTACGTGTATTTCTCTCTGCCGCCATTTTCTTTCTCGGCTTAGATTTTGACAGCCTAACAGGTTCTGCCGACTCGGGCTCCGATTCACTTAGCGCATGTAGTGAACTCGGTGGCTTGTCTTCTGTAGACATCATTCTTGCCATATTTAGGTATTTCAACCGAATTAGGGTCAAGTTTTCCCCTCAGTAATGCGACCACTCCGTCAACGACAGCCTAGAAGCTTCGAACGATCGGCCGAGAATGTGGCAGTGCACCCGATCTCGCAGTCTTACTGGTCGTTCTGAAACGACAACATTGGGCATTAAGCACCAACTTCACCATAAATCAATAAAATTCGATTTAATTGTAATTTTCTCTCAACAACTTCTATTTTCCTCCTTTAAAACGCTTACCTTTGGTAGCCTCCTCCAACTCGCTGTTGCCACTCCGCTGCCGAGTTTCAAACTGAGGCTACTTCCGGCCTGCGCGAGCTTGTCCTCTCTCTCCCCGGGTACTTAACTTCCGGTATTCGGAAGATGAAGTAAGAATCACAGTAATTTGTGATTTTTGGTGCTATGAAAGCAAATTTCTCTTGTTTCTATTAAATAGTTCAGATCTTTCTCTACAATTTCACATTCAGCTTTTTTTTTATCAGCCAATTGGAAGTTCTTGAATTTATTTTGCGAAAGTAATTTGTGATTTTTGGTGCTTTGAAAGCAAATTTCTCTTGTTTCTATTAAATAGTTCAGATCTTTCTCTACAATTTCACATTCAGCTTTTTTTTCATCAGCCAATTGGAAGTTCTTGAATTTATTTTGCGAAAATAATTTTTGAGGCCGTGATCTGGTAAGGCTAACAGTAACACTGGCACTGACACTCAGAATATCCCAACTTTCACCATTATCTCTGTTTTTAATACTTTCAGCATAAATTGCTCTTCGGTTACATTAAATACTTCAGATCTTCCTCTTCAATCGCGCATTAAGATATTTGTAATCGATCTAATGAAAGCTTTTAAATCTATTTTACAAAAATAAATGCTCCGCATAGACATAGCATTGCGGCAGCACACATCACTGGGGTATTTTACCCTTCGCGGGCTAGTTTCCGGGGTTGTGACGTCATGCCGACATCGAGAATACTACAGTATTGCCAACAGTACAGACTGTACTCACAGTCACAGTACTGTGGCTGTTCAAAGACTTTTGTCACTCAGGATACACTGTCACTGATACACTGATACTCACTGCAAACTCAGTCATGATAGTTGATACTGTCATACACTATAAATCATACAGTCATAGTCATAGCGACGGCCCTCGCTATATCAACACACATCGCGGGACGTAGCAAAAATACGCACGAAACAATATCCTCAGATGTTTGTGCAACTAATAATACTCACTAGCGTCTCTGTCCCGGGTCATATTTTGCTTCCCACCCAGGAGGGAGTGCCTGACCGTACGAGCCACCAGCAGGAGTCGCCATGTTTGTTGGAAATGTTTATGCAGCCTCGATCTCGATTACGTTGATCCCAGTGATTCCGGCAATAGACGCCAGAGGTCCCCACGCTGGATTTTTAATGCCCACGTTTTCCACTGGTGGCGCCACTAGGCGGTTTTCTGTCCAATGCACTCACCGTGATAACAGATTTTATTATATTATACACAGGCTGCTCCAGGAGAATCTTTGATGTGATGGCCACGCCAGAGAACGAGTTCTCTGTCAACGCATATCAATCTACCAATAGAGGATTTGCGCCCCCCCCGCCCCCGTAAAAGTGTGATGTTGGGTGGCCAGACGTTTGGCCAAAGTTTAAGCCGGATGGTCTGGCTTTTGACTTTTACAGATTACCTTACAGATCCTCTTCTGGCTGATCTAGGCCCTAATGGGCCTCTGATGCCAGCTCGTTATAGCAAAAAAAGAACTTTTTTTTGCACACATATGTGGGTCGATGGTTCCGTGAAGTCATATAATTGTGGGTATCCTCTCCAATGTGTCTGTCCAGCCTTCTCTCAAATGCTTCTACCTTTGGTGCTTCAACCACTTGGTCTGGGAGACTGTTCCATGGATCTGTCACCAGGTCACTCAAAAGAAAAATGAGTGCTTCCTGACCTCAAGTCTGGGCCTCTCCTTGAAGATCTTATACCACTGGCCTCTGCTGTTACTGTTTATTCTGAGGTTGAGCAAACCTGTTGTGACATCACTGTCATAGACTCCAGTTATAATCTTTTGATGCTTCTGTTCTCCATTGTCTGTGCTATCACTTACTTATATTGTTTTAACTCACTATTTATAATCAGGGTGAATGGTTAAATATATATATAAATATCGTCTTTTCCCCCCTCAAAATAGAGACATATATAATATATATATTGTTTTAGGTCACTATGTATGTATATATATAAATATATATGTGTAGGCACCTATATACATACATAGTGAGTTAACAAATATATATTGTATATATCCCAATAGACGCGCACTGCTCAAGTGCAAACGCATGGATGCGCGTCTATTCAAAGTTAAAGAATTTCATGGATTTGTTTTTGCCGTGCCTCTGAAATAAAGTGGGATGGTCTTATTTTATGTGCATTCATTCTGAATATTTAGTAGTCTGCACTGACCTCTCAGGCAAGTAACCACATAGACAGGTAGGTGTGGGTAGTGTGTTGATATCAGGGAGCCTAGGTGGTGTAATGGTTAGTGTAGTATATGGTATGTACACAGGCCGGTACCAGCAGCGGTGAACATGTATGCGCATGACTGAACGTCTATGTGGTAGATCGTAGAGCAATAAATGCCACTTGATACTGAGACATCGAAGGAGTCACATCGCCTCATTCGCTACATGGTGTCAGATGTTCGAGAACGAACACCATGGCCTTGGAAGGATTGAAACCACCGGCGCCCCTGAAGTTGGAGGGAAATTGGCTTTAAACTGGCGAGTATGGCATGACTCGTATGAACTTTTCGCAGGCGCTACGGGGTTGGCGTCTAAGCCGGAAAAAGTGCAGTGTTGCGCTTTTCTCCACATTGCTGGGTTGCCAGCACAGAAGTTGTTTCATACGATGAACGTAGGCAGTGGGGAGCGCGAGAAGATAGCAGTGTTAACGGAGGCATTTAGAAGCTACTGTGAAAGCAAGTCGAATCGGACAATAGTACACTACAAATTCAACAGCTATGACCAGGGCTCAGAGGGTGTCGAAGAATATATCCGCGAGTTGCGATACAGAGTTGAATTATGTGAGTATGGAAGCAATGAAGATTCAATGCTATGTGACCGTCTGGTATGTGGCGTACGGAACCGACAGTTACAAAACAGGCTGCTAAGGATCTCTAATTTGACATTAGAAAAGTGTTTAGAAATGTGCAGTCTGAGCGAGCATGGTGAAGAACAACTAGGAGGGGGCGGTGCCGACAGGTGTGAAGTGGAGGTACACGTGGTCAACCGGCACGACGCGTACAGGACACGCCCCCCAGCACCTACTCAACCACCGGTGCCCGAGGGTGGTGGTAGTAGGGGGAGGGGCAACAGGTGGGGCAGCCAAGTGTGACAAGCCTCTCAAGCTACTAATTGCAGCCGGTGTGGGTATTCAGACGCCCGTGACCAGTGGGCAAGCAATGTATTACGTGTGGGCGAATGGGTCATTTCGCCAAAGTGTGTAGAAGCGGTCAAAGGCCTACAGCGCCCGTGAATGCAATTAATGTTGATGGAGACGACAGCGAGAGTGAACCGAGGAGGGACGACAAAGAGGACGACGACTCTGACGATTTGTTCGTGGGGGCAATTACTGATGTGAGTGAGCAAGCAGGTCTGTGGTTCAAAACCATAGAGGTGTGCGGCGAGCAAGTGGCGTTTATTGCTCTATGATCTACCACATAGACGTTCAGTCATGCGCATACATGTTCACCGCTGCTGGTACCGGCCTGTGTACATACCATATACTACAGTTAGCACACTGGCCCGGAGTGCAAAGAGATGTGGGTTCTAGTCCTGCTCTAGGCGCAATATTTCCCATTTTCATCACCCCCATGACACTGGTTGGCGTGACCATGATCCTGTACAAGCTACGCACTGTATGATTGTTGAACCTACCCTGTGTATCTATCTATGTGTAAGTGCATTGCCTGTATGTATGTAATTGTAAGCATTAAATGACCATTTAAAAGACTTACAATTCCAGGGGGATGAGTGTAGTAGGCTGCACTGACCTCTCAGGCAAGTAACCACATAGACAGGTAGGCATGCGTAGTGTGTTGATATCAGGGAGCCTAGGTGGTGTAATGGTTAGCACACTGGCCCGGAATGCAGAGATGTGGGTTCTAGTCCCGCTCTAGGCGCAATATTGAAATATTTCCCATTTTCATCACCCCATTGCAATATGATCGTAAATTTGTATTTGTTTTTGTCGTGCCTCTGAAATAAAGTGGGATTGTCTTATTTTATGTGCATTCAGTCTGAATATGATCGTAAATTTGTGCATGCTTCCAATCTTAAAATGGGGTGTGTGCTTCTATTGGGTAGTGTCCTTCTATTGGACATACACAGTATACTTATATAGGTGTATATATATTCGAAAACAATATGTTGTATAAGCAATTATGTGAGTATAACTATCCCGAAGCCGATCAACTATGAACTGTCTCCACAGTTCATTATCTCTATCATTCCAGCAGTCTTCTACTAGTTCGCTCTTGCATAACTGACACTCCACCAGCCAGCTATTGGCCTTGTGTTGCCACCTTGATGCGTCTTCTTCGCTGACACTCGTCTCACACCTTTAACACTCTATATATACCAACTGACCAGCACTCCACTATCTTGGCCGGTTGTCTGTGGTCCAGGCCTACTTGACCTACTTCTCAGCTCGCACCTGGCTCACCAGGTTGCTCCAACAACTCAATAGAAGCATATAACATATCCAACAACTCAATAGAAGCATAGAACATATCAAATGTATCTGTATCGGATTACCAACCAACAGATACCAACGACATGCTCAATAATATTCCCATCAATAATATTTATACTACACATAAAACTCAGTAAAAGCCAACACAACAAACATCATATACATGATGAATACAAATACCCAACACACATTTCTATAATAAACATGACCTGTTTATTGGTTGAGAATTGTGAAGCATCCCAATTCTGGTGTATCGCTCCGCCGTAGTTATATGTAAGAAAGTAGTCCACTCCAACATGAACAAAACACTATAGGGGGGGGGGGAAACAAAAAACTACCATGGAAAACCTAGATGCCAGAACAGACAGTGGGGAGCTACAACCAACATAGACTGTACAGTACTGTACTTGCATAACGAGCCAACTCTATACACAATACCAAACATGGCTTACTTACACTTTGAGATGTTAGGGTTAAAAGTAGGGCTGACATATTATATATAGGCAAAAGGTCGGAACTAGACACAAGGCGTAATATTGCTACAGGAAATGATTGTACAAATGAATCCATTTCATGAAGACTTTTTTAAAACAAAATGATTCTTTAATTTAACAGTAGCTTTTTATTAACCTCAAAAGGATTAGAATCCTTTAGAAAATAAAATATTATAAGAAACCTATATCATGGTAATCATATATAGATATACATATACCATATATTTACTATGTGCATACCGTATATATGTATAGCTGTATCACTAGTGCATTTGAGAGGAGACACTAGTAATTAATTAAGATAACTCATTCATGACTAACTTTTTGTCATCTGCTCTATGAATAAAGAAAAGGTGTTATTAATGTGTTGTCCTTTCGAGGGCTTGGGTTCGATCCCACCGCTGTCACCATGTTGTATTGACTAGTCTGGATGCCATGTTAGTAGTCAACCTTCATTGGTTCTCACAGTGAACACCAGGTGGCAGCACCACGCTATTGTCTGCTAATACTACAAATGAAACTGTCTGATAAGTGGTACAAAAAAATGACACCCACAAAACTGACTAAAACACAATAGAGTAGTCTGCAAGGACCAAATGTCACCTACTGTCCGCAGTTGACATTTAGTGCAGAGAGACGCTACTGGTCAGTTAGGTGACCACGTGACATAAATAATCCAATAGCATGTGAGGATTGTCAGCATGGAGCGCAACACGTTGCTGTGGTAGGCGCATATCCGAGCCGTAACTAGGAACTTTTGTTTCCATAGCCATAGCTAGGAATTTTTGTTTGGGGTTTGGGAAGATAAATTCCTGGAACAGACGAGTGCTGAAGGCGCACAGCACTATGAGGGTCTGGTAGTAGGGAGTATGCCCCGTCCGACCTAGGAAATTTTGAAATCTAAAGGCTCTGAAATGCCATTTCCAGCCATTTCAGGGAGGTTAGGCCTACATATTGGGATTTTATTTGATGGGAGTGGCTGGGCGTGGGGGTGGGGGTGGGGTGGGGGGCTACGTTCCACATTTCCTCACTCGCTAGCTACGGCCCTGCATACACACACTATATTGCCTTACATCCTGCCACCTCCAATTCCAATCGCAGTTTGGCTTTATTGTTGAAGCAGGGTTTGCCAAACCATACAGACATTTGAACTGCGTCGGTAACAATGCTATCATATAGGGGAAAGGGGAGGAGGTGGTGGGCATGACAATTGATATTGTTAAAATTTTTAGTTTCACAAGCATAGCAGGTAGGGCTTTGGACCACGTTGGCAGTAGCAGCTTATTTGCATAAAGTAATATTTACTGATAGGTTCGCAGAATATATATAAATACAGCCGTTATTATACATGGCCTCCTTGATTAGGTTGTGTCCATGTATTCTACGGTAATAGTAGCAGCAGTCCTATATACCCCGTTCAATATTCATAAACATTGTGTATGCGCACGCAGTTTGGCTGCAGAACGAATGCACTCTGCCCTTGAGTTTGCCGGTATGCGCAGTGCAAAACGTCTATTTTGTTCAAAATTAATAGAAATGCAGAACCCTAACCTTATAAATTTAATATAATCTGTTTGTTAAACATGTTTTCTATATGGTTTCCAAACGGTTTGTTTCTAGGTGGTGTGGTTTTAGAGATATTTCACTTTTTCTGTATGAAGATTGCTCATGGCCATTGACAATGCATTGAGTATGCCAATACGCACAGTTCAAAATGTAAATTTTATTCAAAATTAATAGAAATGCAGAACCATAGCCTTATAAGTTAATATAATCTCATAGTTGAATATGTTTTCTACATGTGTTCCAAGCAGTTTGTTTCTAGGTGGTGTGGTTTTTGAGGTATTTCGACTTTTCTCTATGAAGATTGCTCATAACCATTGGATTTGCAGTGTGACAGTGTGTCGTCCTGCAGCCAAAGAGCGCACACACTGACCTAAATACCTATGCTGACGTCATATGAAATAGGTCTATTAAGAGCTCCACTACCACAAGGTGGCGGTCTCGACTGCGCTGACCCTTGCGATGTCAGAAGGACTGGCTGAGGGTAGCACGCTAGTATATCGGTCCCGATAGTGGGCCAGCCCACCCATTGCTAGCGGCCACCCCTCCAGATGGTGGCTCCGCATTACTTGGCACGCTGTGGTAGGTCTCTCTATTCTCCTGCCGCGATGGAACAAACCCAGGGAACTGAAGCAAGTTATGGTGCGTCATTCTTCTATATTTCGCATAGGAGAGTAGTTACTGGTGCATCATATTTTCTCGGTCCCGATAGTGGACCAGCCCACCCATTGCTAGTGGCCACCCCTCCAGATGGAGGCTCCGCGTTACTTGCCCACTCTGTGGTAGGTCCCTCTATTCTCCTGCCACGATGAAACAAACCCAGGGAACTGAAGCAAGTTATGGCGCATCATTCTTCCATACTTCGTATAGGAGAGTAGTTACTGGTCCATCATATTTTCTTTTTCTCTCTATATTTCTTTGAATCAGTATCAGCATTAATGCAATCCATGATTCTATTTTCTTTTAAAATCAAATTATATGGGGTTAAACTGGGGGGAAAGCAATGATTTCTCTAAGAATATATCCTACATGAGAAATTATCATTAGCAATTTATTTTTCATGCACAATTTGATGATCATTATATTATAGTGTTCTAGTATACTCTGATAAGTATGAAGCACACACACATATATAGATGACATTTCTAGATGGATTGATGTACTTTCACCTATGTAGATTAGTAAGTACTCTCTATTGACATGGGTCAATGCTGTTAGTTTTCTAATAGGCCTAAGCTTAAAATTCTTTTTTCTTGTTTTTTAAAACAGCTTGAACAAATCGTAACACAACCCCGTCAATGAGAATATATAGTTATATATATGACAATATATATTATCCAACTTAAATACTAGTAAACACTTTCCATTCTTCCTTTGGGAGGTAACCCCCCCCCCCCCCACCCCCGCTTTAGAGAGGCATAGTCCGATGGTAGTATAACATTTTCAAAACCCAAACATTTAGTTAGATTTTATTCTACACATCCAATTTAGATACTGGTGCACTTATTAAGCGTTGTTTGCTGCATAGAAGGGCTTACAAAGTCAGTTTAATAGAAGCCGTTATTACTGATGCCTATGGTGTCAAGAGTTTTGACATGCATGCCAAAATTAACTTTGCATCTCCAAAGTTAGCCATTTAAAACAAAAGTTACTTCAAACTAAAGTAAGGTAGATCATACCGATAAACCTAATATACTTATCTTAAACAAATTTAACCGAAACTCAAAACCATCGGACTATGCAACTTTAAGAATGTTTAAAACTAGCTGGCTTTGATATGACCTAGTTAACATAGCAATGGCATATTACACTTAGGTTTAACTCGTGTGCACAACGACATTAGGGATTACAATAGTTAACCTGATAAATAATATTGATATAATCTGTTGTATTACATACCACATATAACAAACAAAATATAAATTTGTAAAAACAAACTAATAGATTATACAACTTTAAATTGCAATCAAGAGTCAATATTTCTTTATTGCTAAACCACTTGGAACTGCATACACATAAATCAATTCTTCTTTAAAACAAATTGTATTTACTCTTTTTAAGTCCTATTTAATTGAGCATGAACAGTCTTCAAATCTTGTGATTTTAATCAAATATCGGAGGTTGACTGCAATAGGGTCAATTAAGTCTTTATGGTGTGTAGGCCTACTACTATTCAGCCGATTTATCTGTCTGAAGTTGATTGTCAATTAGAAAAGGAGGCAACAGCTTCCTGATATGACCTTAGATGTTGCCAGGACATAAAACTCCAACAACCAACAGCACCAATTGGGGCGCCGCTGACACTTTTAGCCTTTGTCGCCTTGGTTAGAGGCCGGCATTGCACCGCCATCATTACACCACTATTGTGGCTATATATTACAGCAAAACCCTGTTATAGCGCAATTGTTGGGGTCCACACAACGCCTTTGTGAAAACAGCGAGTTCATGTTAAATCAGGGTTCAGTTTACTGTATTACCTTTGAATTAAACAATTCTGGGTCAAATGAATCATCGCGTTATATCCGAATTTGCGTTAAATTGGGACGCATTGTTTCACTGTACCATAAATATTTATACTTTGCCTATTTGTTGTTGTTTTACATCCTGGCAACATCTAAGGTCATATATGTATATATATAAGCATATATATGTACATATTATATACATATATTTATATATATATATTATGTATATTATATTCTCCGGGAGAGGAAGTCAGGCGGTGAAGTGAATTGTGGGAAATTGTAATATATGGCAATATAGAGTATAGATCCTGAGTGATTGAACTCTGAACAACAAAAAAAGACAAAAAAAGAACTCTCAACCCCCATCAGCATCCACAACATTCACAACCAAGTGTATTGTCCTGTCCTTGTCACATTACCGACGCTAAACAATGATGGCGTCGGTGTACAATTCGATTAGTATTATCATTTAGGGGGGTGATTTTTCCTTTCATTGCTTTGTTTTCATCATAGTCATTGGACGTATTCGACTGGGCCTTTCTATACGCATATCAAAATATTCTTTACAGATTCCTATTCGACTGGGACGGGAAGTGGGTTTCTATACGTTTGAATTGAATGTGTCTTGTGGCTCCATCCATAAGGTCACATGGTGTATTTCAAGATGGCTGATATGGAAAGGTTGAAAGATTCAGTAGCTTCAGCCAATCAGAGCTGTTCTTTTCGATTGCAAATGGATGCCCTCTATGGGCGCAGCCATTTGCAATGGAAATGAACAGCTCTGATTGGTTCTTTTCGACTGCAAATGGCCACCCCTATAGAGGGCAGCCATTTGCAATGGAAGAGAACAGCTCTGATTGGCTGAAATCACTAAAGCCATTTGACTGGTCCTCTTTGCATTCGAAAACCTAGTTCACTGCGCAGGTGGGCAGAGCCTATATCTTGTGGATGGAAAGGTCCCAGTCGAGTGCCTCCATTAGAAGGGTAAACATAGCACCAATATGAACTCGTGTTATTATGATTATTATTATCATTAGGGGGGGGTGATTTTTCCTTTCATTGCTTTGCTTTGTTTGTCATCCTAGTCATTAATAAGGTAAACATAGCACCAATATGAACTTATGAATTCTCACGCTGCCCATGACATATCTGACATTCTGACCTCTCCACCCAACTTCCGGTGCAGACAGCTCTGATTGGTTCTTTTCGACTGCAAATGGCCACCCCTATAGAGGGCAGCCATTTGCAATGGAAGAGAACAGCTCTGATTGGCTGAAATCACTAAAGCCATTTGACTGGTCCTCTTTGCATTCGAAAACCTAGTTCACTGCACAGGTGGGCGGAGCCTATATCTTGCGGATGGAAAGGTCCCAGTCGAATGCCTCCATTAGAAGGGTAAACATAGCACCAATATGAACTCATGTTATTATGATTATTATTATCATTTAGGGGGGGGGGGGAGGTGATTTTTCCTTTCATTGCTTTGCTTTGTTTGTCATCCTAGTCACTAATAAGGTAAACATAGCACCAATATGAACTCATGAATTCTCACGCTGTTCATGACATATCTGACATTCAGACCTTCCCACCCAACTTCCGGTGCGGAATGCGGCGACTGCCACCAGGTGGCAACAGCCCCCCATAATGTGATGTGCGTTTAGTTGCGGTGTTGGCCACGTGGTGGCGCCCCGACTGCTCTATCAACTGAAGCACACGGGGCCTATCTCGAAGCCGAACTGTTGCCATGGTTTTCCGTAGTCCTTTGGCTGGAAGTCGACGATCGGCAGTCGGTTCAGCCTCTTTGTCTGCAGCGTGAAGGCCGTGTAGCTGTTGGAGCGGCGGTTCTGGAAGAGAGAGTGCAGGTGTTAGCGTGGTGTGTGGGGGTGTATGTGGTGTGTGGTGGTGGGGGGTGAATGCCGTATAGCTGTTGGAGCGGCGGTTCTGGAAGAGGGAGTGCAGGTGTTAGCGTGGTGTGTGGGGGTGTATGTGGTGTGTGGTGGTGGGGGGTGAAGGCCGTGTAGCTATCTGAGCAGTGGTTCTGGAAGAGGGAGCATAGGTGTTAGTGTGGTCTGTGGGGGTGTATGTGGTGTGTGGTGGTGGGGGGTGAAGGCCGTATAGCTGTTGGAGCGGCGGTTCTGGAAGAGGGAGTGCAGGTGTTAGTGTGGTGTGTGGGGTGTATGTGGTGTGTGGTGGTGGGGGGTGAAGGCCGTATAGCTGTTGGAGCGGCGGTTCTGGAAGAGGGAGTGCAGGTGTTAGTGTGGTGTGTGGGGGTGTATGTGGTGTGTGGTGGGGGGGGGGTGAAGGCCGTATAGCTGTTGGAGCGGCGGTTCTGGATGGGGAGCGCAGGTGTTAGTGTGGTGTGTGGGGGTGTATGTGGTGTGTGGTGGTGGGGGGTGAAGGCCGTATAGCTGTTGGAGCGGCGGTTCTGGAAGAGGGAGTGCAGGTGTTAGTGTGGTGTGTGGGGGTGTATGTGGTGTGTGGTGGGGGGGGGGTGAAGGCCGTATAGCTGTTGGAGCGGCGGTTCTGGATGGGAGCGCAGGTGTTAGTGTGGTGTGTGGGGGTGTATGTGGTGTGTGGTGGTGGGGGGTGAATGCCGTATAGCTGTTGGAGCGGCGGTTCTGGAAGAGGGAGTGCAGGTGTTAGTGTGGTGTGTGGGGGTGTATGTGGTGTGTGGTGGTGGGGGGTGAATGCCGTGTAGCTGTTTGAACGGCGGTTCTGGAAGAGGGAGTGCAGGTGTTAGTGTGGTGTGTGGGGGTGTATGTGGTGTGTGGTGGTGGGGGGTGAATGCTGTGTAGCTGTTTGAGCGGCGGTTCTAGAAGAGGGAGTGCAGGTGTTAGTGTGGTGTGTGGGGGTGTATGTGGTGTGTGGTGGTGGGGGGTGAATGCTGTGTAGCTGTTTGAACGGCGGTTCTGGAAGAGAGAGTGCAGGTGTTAGTGTGGTGTGTGGGGGTGTATGTGGTGTGTGGTGGTGGGGGGTGAAGGCCGTATAGCTGTTGGAGCGGCGGTTCTGGAAGAGGGAGTGCAGGTGTTAGTGTGGTCTGTGGGGGTGTATGTGGTGTGTGGTGGTGGGGGGTGAAGGCCGTATAGCTGTTGGAGCGGCGGTTCTGGAAGAGGGAGTGCAGGTGTTAGTGTGGTGTGTGGGGGTGTATGTGGTGTGTGGTGGTGGGGGGTGAAGGCCGTATAGCTGTTGGAGCGGCGGTTCTGGAAGAGAGAGTGCAGGTGTTAGCGTGGTGTGTGGGGGTGTATGTGGTGTGTGGTGGTGGGGGGTGAAGGCCGTATAGCTGTTTGAACGGCGGTTCTGGAAGAGGGAGTGCAGGTGTTAGTGTGGTGTGTGGGGGTGCATGTGGTGTGTGGTGGTGGGGGGTGAAGGCCGTATAGCTGTTGGAGTGGCGGTTCTGGAAGAGGGAGTGCAGGTGTTAGTGTGGTGTGTGGGGGTGTATGTGGTGTGTGGTGGTGGGGGGTGAATGCTGTGTAGCTGTTTGAACGGCGGTTCTGGAAGAGAGAGTGCAGGTGTTAGTGTGGTGTGTGGGGGTGTATGTGGTGTGTGGTGGTGGGGGGTGAATGCCATGTAGCTGTTTGAACGGCGGTTCTGGAAGAGGGATTGCAGGTGTTAGTGTGGTGTGTGGGGGTGTATGTGGTGTGTGGTGGTGGGAGGTGAAGGCCGTGTAGCTATTTGAGCAGCGGTTCTGGAAGAGGGAGTGCAGGTGTTAGTGTGGTGTGTGGGGGTGTATGTTGTGTGTGGTGGTGGGGGGTGAATGCCGTGTAGCTGTTTGAACGGCGGTTCTGGAAGAGGGATTGCAGGTGTTAGTGTGGTGTGTGGGGGTGTATGTGGTGTGTGGTGGTGGGAGGTGAAGGCCGTGTAGCTATTTGAGCGGCGGTTCTGGAAGAGGGAGTGCAGGTGTTAGCGTGGTGTGTGGGGGTGTATGTGGTGTGTGGTGGTGGGGGGTGAAGGCCGTATAGCTGTTGGAGCGGCGGTTCTGGAAGAGGGAGTGCAGGTGTTAGTGTGGTGTGTGGGGGTGTATGTGGTGTGTGGTGGTGGGGGGTGAATGCCGTATAGCTGTTGGAGCGGCGGTTCTGGAAGAGGGAGTGCAGTTGTTAGTGTGGTCTGTGGGGGTGTATGTGGTGTGTGGTGGTGGGGGGTGAATGCCGTATAGCTGTTGGAGCGGCGGTTCTGGAAGAGGGAGTGCAGGTGTTAGTGTGGTGTGTGGGGGTGTATGTGGTGTGTGGTGGTGGGGGGTGAATGCCGTATAGCTGTTGGAGCGGCGGTTCTGGAAGAGGGAGTGCAGGTGTTAGTGTGGTGTGTGGGGGTGTATGTGGTGTGTGGTGGTGGGGGGTGAAGGCCGTATAGCTGTTGGAGCGGCGGTTCTGGAAGAGGGAGTGCAGGTGTTAGTGTGGTGTGTGGGGGTGTATGTGGTGTGTGGTGGTGGGGGGTGAATGCCGTATAGCTGTTTGAGCGGCGGTTCTGGAAGAGGGAGTGCAGGTGTTAGTGTGGTGTGTGGGGGTGTATGTGGTGTGTGGTGGTGGGGGGTGAATGCCGTGTAGCTGTTGGAGCGGCGGTTCTGGAAGAGGGAGTGCAGGTGTTAGTGTGGTGTGTGGGGGTGTATGTGGTGTGGTGGTGGGGGTGAAGGCCGTATAGCTGTTGAGCGGCGGTTCTGGAAGAGGGAGTGCAGGTGTTAGTGTGTGTGGGGGTGTATGTGTGTGTGGTGTGGGGGTGAAGGCCGTATAGCTGTTGGAGCGGCGGTTCTGGAAGAGGGATTGCAGGTGTTAGTGTGGTGTGTGGGGGTGTATGTGGTGTGTGGTGGTGGGGGTGATGCCGTGTAGCTATTTGAGCGGCGGTTCTGGAAGAGGGAGTGCAGGTGTTAGTGTGGTGTGTGGGGTGTATGTGGTGTGTGGTGGTGGGGGGTGAATGCCGTATAGCTGTTGGAACGGCGGTTCTGGAAGAGGGAGTGCAGGTGTTAGTGTGGTGTGTGGGGGTGTATGTGGTGTGTGGTGGTGGGGGGTGAAGGCCGTGTAGCTGTTGGAGCGGCGGTTCTGGAAGAGGGAGTGCAGGTGTTAGCGTGGTGTGTGGGGGTGTATGTGGTGTGTGGTGGTGGGAGGTGAATGCCGTATAGCTGTTGGAGCGGCGGTTCTGGAAGAGGAGTGCAGGTGTTAGTGTGGTGTGTGGGGGTGTATGTGGTGTGTGGTGGTGGGGGGTGAAGGCCGTATAGCTGTTGGAGCGGCGGTTCTGGAAGAGGGAGTGCAGGTGTTAGTGTGGTGTGTGGGGGTGTATGTGGTGTGTGGTGGTGGGGGGTGAATGCCGTGTAGCTATTTGAGCGGCGGTTCTGGAAGAGGGAGTGCAGGTGTTAGTGTGGTGTGTGGGGGTGTATGTGGTGTGTGGTGGTGGGGGGTGAATGCCGTATAGCTGTTGGAGCGGCGGTTCTGGAAGAGGGAGTGCAGGTGTTAGTGTGGTGTGTGGGGGTGTATGTGGTGTGTGGTGGTGGGGGGTGAAGGCCGTATAGCTGTTGGAGCGGCGGTTCTGGAAGGGAGTGCAGGTGTTAGTGTGGTGTGTGGGGGTGTATGTGGTGTGTGGTGTGGGGTGAATGTGTGTAGCTGTTGAGCGGCGGTTCTGGAAGAGGGAGTGCAGGTGTTAGTGTGCTGTGTGGGGGTGTATGTGGTGTGTGGTGGTGGGGGTGAATGCCGTGTAGCTGTTTGGAGCGGCGGTTCTGGAAGAGGGAGCAGCAGGTGTTAGTGTGGTGTGTGGGGGTGTATGTGGTGTGTGGTGGTGGGGGGTGAATGCCGTGTAGCTATTTGAGCGGCGGTTCTGGAAGAGGGAGTGCAGGTGTTAGCGTGGTGTGTGGGGGTGTATGTGGTGTGTGGTGGTGGGGGGTGAATGCCGTGTAGCTGTTGGAGCGGCGGTTCTGGAAGAGGGAGTGCAGGTGTTGGTGTGGTGTGTGGGGGTGTATGTGGTGTGTGGTGGTGGGGGTGTGAATGATGTGTAGCTGTGGAGCGGTGGTTCTAGAACTTAGAAGAGGGAGCGTAGGCTTGTTTGTTGTTTTACGTCCTAGCAAGATCTAAGATCATATCAGGAGGGGTACCGACTTGTGACAGTGCGCACTCATGGCGATTTTATAGTGCTGCCCTACTGGGACACCAGGCCGCTTGCACCATGACCTGATATCCCAGTCAGTCACATTATCCTGACACTGAGCCAACCAGTCCTTGCCCTATCCTAATAATGCCGAGCACCAGGCTAGGAAGCAACAAGTATCAATTTTAAAGTCATTGGTTTGACTCGACCAGGATTCGAACCCACAAACTCATGGGGTCGGATCTCCCGATCTCCCAAAATAGGAGAGAGACGCTCTACTCATTCAACCACCCCGTCTAGAGTGTAGGTGTGAGTGGTGTATGTGTGGTGGGGTTGTGGAGGTGGTGGTGTGTGGTGGGTTGCGATGGGTGAAGGTCGTGTAGCGTAGGTCTTAGCGGGGTATCTGTGTGTGGTATGGTGTGGTAGGAGGGGGAGGTGAGTGGTGTGGTGTGTGGTGTGGAATGGTGTGTGGTGTGGTGTGTGGGGGTGGTGTGTTGGTGGTGTGGTGTGTGGTGTGGCATGGGATGTGGGGTGGTGTGTGATGTGGAATGGTGTGTGGTGATTGGTGAGGTGTGGTGTGGTGGGTGGTGTGGTGTGTGCGGGTGGTGTGTGGTGTGTGTGTGGTGTGGTGTGTGGCATGGTGTGTGATGTGGAATGGTGTGTGGTGAGTGGTGTGGTGGGTGGTGTGGTGTGTGGGGTGGTGTGTGGGGGTGGTGTGGTGTATGGTGTGTGGGGGTGGTGTGTGGTGTGGTGTGAGGTGTGTGGTGTGGTGTGTGGGGGTGGTGTGAGGTGTGGTGGGTGGTGTGGTGTGGTGGGTGGTGTGGTGTGGTGTGGTGGGTGGTGTGGTGGGTGGTGTGGTGTGTGGTGTGGTGGGTGGTGTGGTGTGTGGGGTGGTGTGGTGTGGTGGGTGTGGTGTGATGGGTGGTTAACAGACCAACATTTAACAAATTAACTAAAGAGAGAATCACTATTGAGAGAAACAGATACAGACACACAGACTGAGAGAGCCACTAGAGAGACACACTAACAATAGAGGTACCAGAGTGAGAGGAATTAAAGAGAGAGAGAGTCACTAGAGAGAGACACTAACAATAGAGGTACCAGAGTGAGAGGCATTAAAGAGAGAGAGTCACTAGAGAGAGACAATAAAAATAGAGGTACCAGAGTGGGAGGAATTAAAGAGAGAGTCAGTAGAGAGAGACACTAACAATAGAGATATACCAGAGTGAGAGGCATTAAAGAGAGAGAGTCACTAGAGAGATACACTAACAATAGAGGTACCAGAGTGAGAGGCATTAAAGAGAGAGAGTCACTAGAGAGAGACACTAACAATAGAGGTACCAGAGTGAGAGGAATTAAAGAGAGAGAGCGTCACTAGAGAGAGACACTAACAATAGAGGTACCAGAGTGAGAGCCATTAAAGAGAGAGAGTCACTAGAGAGACTCACTAAAAATAGAGGTACTAAAGTGAGAGGAATTAAAGAGAGAGTCACTAGAGAGAGACACTAACAATAGAGATATACCAGAGTGAGAGGCATTAAAGAGAGAGAGAGTCACTAGAGAGATACACTAACAATAGAGGTACCAGAGTGAGAGGCAATAAAGAGAGAGTCACTAGAGAGAGACACTAACAATAGAGGTACCAGAGTCAGAGGCATTAAAGAGAGAGAGTCACTAGAGAGAGACACTAACAATAGAGGTACCAGAGTGAGAGGCATTAAAGAGAGAGAGTCACTAGAGAGACACTGACAATTGAGGTACCAGAGTGAGAGGCATTAAAGAAAGAGACACTAGAGAGAGTCACTAACCATAGAGGTACCAGAGTGAGAGTCATTAAAGAGAGAGAGTAACTAGAGAGAGACACTAACAATAGAGGTACCAGAGTGAGAGGCATTAAAGAGAGAGAGTCACTAGAGAGAGACACTAACAATAGAGGTCCCAGAGTGAGAGGCATTAAAGAGAGAGAGAGTCACTAGAGAGAGACACTAACAATAGAGGAACCAGGGTGAGAGGCATTAAAGAGAGAGAGGCACTTACTCGACACCCGTCGAAAGGCACGTCGCGGGGTTTGAAGTGGGACCCCTTAAACTCATAGTCGTTCTCCCCTGCGAAGACGAGCGCGTCCTGATGGGACTTGGTTTCCGTGTTGTACCAGCCGACCGAGTTGATGCAGAAGTACGTGAACTTCTGGGCAGCACGCGTATGCAGCAGGCGCAGGAACGACATCTGGATCTCCTCGATGTAGTGCATCTAACACAAAGGGAGCAATTGTGATTCATATGTGTGTACAATAAAACCTCTCTAACTGACAACCTCCACAGATCGACTACTCCCTTATATCGATCGCTTTATTTTGGTCCCAAACAATCGCCAATACAATACCATTGTAACAATAAAAAAAAATTCCCTAAACCGACCATCTCCCTAAATAGACCATTTAAAGTCGGTCCCATGGTTAGTAAATTTAGAGAGGTTTTAATATATATATATATATATATATATATAGCGAGTGGAGGATTGGCCCCACGCAGGAGGTGGAGCGCTGCATGCTGGTACCCCACCCCAACCCCCACCCCGGATAGGAGGTAGGGGTGTAGGACACTTCAGGCATTATTACACGCGATAAAGGGTTTATCACTATCCATATATATATATGTGACCACCTCCACAGATCGACCACTCCCCTATATCGATCGCTTTATTTGGGTCCCAACAACACCATTGTAACCATATTCGAACTCCCTAAACCGACCACCTCCCTAAATGGACCACTTAAAGTAGGTCCCAAGGTCGGTCCATTTAGAGAGGTTGTGCTGTATATATATATATATATATATATATATATATGTGTATCGAAATTACATATGTAACCTTTTTTTCTTTAGTAAACAATCTTTGGTTATTCAGTAAGCAACTTATTTTGTCAGCGCCGAGGCATTATTGATCGGACATGTAGCATTAAGGTTTTGGGGGTTGGGGGGAGGGGATGAGTGGAGGAGGGGAGGGGGCTGAGGAGGGGGAGGAGGGGAGGAGGGGAGATGGGGGAGGATGGGAGGAGGGGAGGAGGGGAGGAGAGGAGGATGGGAGGAGTGGGGGAGGGGAGGAGGGGAGGAGGTGAGGATGGGAGGAGGCGAGGAGAGGAGGGGGGGGAGGAGGGGAGATGGGGAGATGGGGGAGGAGGGGAGGAGGGGAGGAGGTGGAGAGGAGGGGGATGGGAGGATGGAAGATGGGGAGATGGGGAGGAGGGGAGATGGGGAGGAGGGGAGGAGGGGAGGACGGGGAGGGGAGGGGATGAGGGGAGGGGGTAGGAGGCGGGAAGGAGGGGAGGAGTGGTGAGGGGAGGTTGGGAGCAGAGGAAGAGGGGGAGGGGAGGAGGGGAGGAGAGGAGGAAGTGAGAGGAGGAGGAGGAGGCTGTTGCCTTGTCCTCCCCCAGGCGCCCATAATTCTAAAGTTTGAATCTAAGAGGCACCCACCTGCAGGCTATATGAAACAATTTGCGGCAGAACATGAACTCCAGCAAGTAATTAAACAACCGACTAGAGTAACAAGGACCACACAAAAGACAATAGACCTTGCTTTCACTAATATCAAGTACTGTACAAAATCGGGTGTATTGAACTACAATATAAGCGACTATAAACCAATATATATAATAAAGAAAAAGCCCAGAAATGACAAAAGAACGACCATCTACTGGGGCCGCACCTACAGGAATTGTAACTTCAATGATCTCGCAGCCACTTTGAGGGAAAACAATACAGCAGAACTACTATCAGAGGAAGATCCAAACAAATGCTGGGACATGATACAAGAAATGATTGTCAATGCTGCAAACAAACACTGTCCCCTGGTTAGACTTGACATAAGAAACAAAACAGCTGGTTATTTGAACAATGAACTGCTAGAATTACAACAGGACAGAGATTATTTCATTCAGAAATCAGATATAACAAGAGACCCTGGGGATCAATTCATAGCTGAATGTATGGTCAGGAAGGCCAGAAACGAGGTGCGAAAAGCCAAGTCTAGGCACTGTTTAGACCAGATAAATAAGTATAAGCAAAATCCAAAGAGACTCTGGTATGAACTGCAACAAATTAACCCGGAAGCAAAATCCATTATCAGCAACCTCAGTAATGAGGACAATGGGGAGAGAATACTAGATAGCCTCCTGGCAGAAGAGATTAACAACTACTTTATTGATGTAGGTGAGAATCTTGCCAGAAAATTTGACCAGGCTGTAGATAGTCAGGACACCTACACGGTCACCACCAATGATCAGACGTATGATTTGACTGAGATAACACAGGAGCAAATCCTCAGAAAGGTCAATGCCGCATCAGCATATAAGTCATCTGGCATTAAAGACATCAGCTCAGCCCTAATGAAGGTTTCAATTACTGCACTTATAAATGAATTCACTCACCTGTATAACCTAGTGGTCAACACTGGTATTTTTCCGGAAAGCTGGAAACTAGCTACAGTTTCACCCATCCCAAAGACGAATAACCCAAGATACTGTAGTGAGCTGCGCCCAATATCTATTCTCCCTCTTCCTGGCAAAATCATAGAACAAATAATACATGATGAGATAAAAACATTTTTAGAGTCTTCCAATTACCTAACCACCCAACAAAATGGATTTAGAAAAGACAGATCAACAACGCGGGCATTGGCATCTCTTATGGATGAGTTATTGACAAACATGGACAAAGGTGAACTTACAATTGCAGTATACCTCGACTTCAAAAAAGCTTTCGATACAATTGACCATAGAATACTATTGCAGAAAATCCAGAAAGCAGGACTAGGGAAGAAAACCTGTACATTCATGGCCAACTACTTAACTAAAAGGAAACAATGCACAAAACTTAATGACACTGTGTCAACCATCAGGACTATTAAAACTGGAGTTCCTCAGGGTTCAACCCTGGGCCCCCTTCTGTTTTTAATCTTTATAAATGATTTACCCCAAGGATCAGAGGATGCAACATTCACATTATTTGCAGACGATGCAGCACTCACAGTACACAATAAAGATTTCCAAATAGCAACCGATCAGGTTCGGACAGTGCTGACCAGGGTTAACCTGTGGTGTAGTGAAAACAAACTATCCCTTAACACCAATAAAACTGAGTTTGTCATTTATGGCACCAAAGCAAGGAAGGCAAGGGCACAACCCATAACACTGCATATTGGCGGAAACCAAATTAAGGAGGCAAGTGCATACAAGTACTTAGGAACAGTGATTGATTCTACCTTACATGGGAATCAACAGCTGGCTAGACTAACTCAATCATTGGCACTAAAAATGACTACAATCCGAAGATGCGGAGCTTCATAAGCGAAAACACTGCCCTACTGCTATATAAATCAACAGTTCTACCAATAATAGACTATTATGATATAATTTATGGATTGCTCACAAAGCAGCAACTGACTAAGCTACAAAGGATCCAAAACCGGACGTTAAGAACAATTTATCGGGGCAAAACACTAAGTGTACAGGAAATGCATGACAAAGCAAATCGAGATTACCTAATGGTTAGAAGAGATTCACATCTCCTATCACTTATGTACAGAAGAGCCAGAGATACCCAATATATAGAAAACACAAAAAGGAATACTAAATGGGCTGATTCCACTCTACTCAAAGTCCCCAAGCCTTCCACAAACAAACTAATTAAAGCACCAATTTACAAAGGCAGCATGATGTGGAACAACCTACCAACCAGAACCAGGGCAGCATCCTCTTACCTAGAATTTAAAAACTCACTAAGAGTACATCGGATTGGGCAGGCCCTTATGCAGTTGCAGTAAAGTATGTTCCATGGCATCACCATACCGTAAGTGGCAGACCACCAAACCCTCAGCCTCGGTTTCTCTCCCCCACCCCCCACTTTTTTAATTTGTTGCTTCCTCTGTTATCTCCAGTCAACCATATACGATGACAGAAACAGTCCAGGTAAAAATGTAAAATTTAAGACCTAAATGCACTGGGATTGGTCCCACTGCTTCACTGGTCACACACAGCTGGTCCGTGTATTATTAACAACCCCACCCCAACAACATAATCCATAAACTCACATAACTAACTACATTAGAGTTACACTAGAACTTTCCTAACAAACCAACATTTATATAACTGCAACTGAACATCAAAACTTACTACAAGTTTACTAACTGAATACAGAAGATAACTTCTGCTTACATTCCAAATACTATGTAAATACTCACATTGATCTGACTAATATTGATCTGGTTATATGACATTACTGTACCATATTGTTATGGAACATTTGGGTTTCAGAATTTCATTGTGTTACATGGTGCAAATTGTGTATTCAACAGGTATTGTACACCTTATTCTATATACCTTTTGTGTAAATAACCCTGAATTGAAAAATGGCTGGAAGACCAGTGCTTCGGCACTGACAACAGACTTATTCAGCAGAATAAACAAATTTACCACAAAAAAAATATATGTTCATTTGAGTACGTGTGGAGGTTCTTACCTTAAAGCCACTACTAAACTCGGAGAACCATTTGTCTGCACCTGATTTAGGCCAGTATTGGTGAATAACCTGCAATAAGAATAACAGAACAATAGTCAATGCGACGGACTACTCCACAATGTTGAATTAATTATTGACAATAAACTACCCAATTTTCAAGGTGTCATATAATAATAAAAAAACAAAAAACGACAACATATGAAACCCCAATAACTAGTGGTACTTTGAGATATAATAGCTTGCAATGCTTACAATAACAATTATAATTATCCAAAGGGACAAACTTTTAGCCCCTGCCTTTAAAGGCAGAGGCTAATAGTTTTCGATTTGGAAGACTTAGCAGTTTCATAAGCATCATTTAATCTGAAGACGTGGCGCTCTTCTCATAAAGTTGAAATAGTCTGTAAGTATGGAAGTCAAACCAATGACTTAACAATTGATACTTGTCGATTCCTAGCCAGACGCTCTGTATTATTAGGATAGGGCAAGGACTGGTTGGCTCAGTGTCAGGATAATGTGACTGTGTGGGATATCAGGTCATGGTGCTGGTGGCCTGGTCTCCCAGTGGGGCAGCACTATAAAGTTGCCATTATTGCACACTGTCCCAAGTCGGTATATGTCCTGATATGACCGTAGATGTTGCCAGGAGGTAAAACTCTGTCTGGTGGATCAACTCTACATAATATGTGTTTTAGTTTTGAAAATATTAGGCTCTTATCAGATTATATAACTTTAATGTATGTATGAGTAGGATTCTCTGGTCAGCAGATTAAAATTGTCGCAATGTGGAAAACGGGCTTTACTCTCTAAAGGGGCTGTCACACTACGACGTATGGCCATAGCGTATGCCGATGTATGCGATTTTCGACCAACACATTGACATATGGCGGCATAGGTCGTCTTACATCGGCGTGCATCGAGCTGCTAAAAAAATGTTGTGCACATTCAAAACTTTCAATGTATGTCGACGTGCGCCTCGTACGTTGAACGTATGCTGCGTGTACATTCAGATACATCGGCATATGTTGGGAGTATGTTAGGGATATACATTGGAATACGTTGCTACATGTTAGCCATATGTTCAGCCTGTTGGGAACATACAGTCCGCATACTGCCAATGGATGCATAACATACACCAAACGTACTTCAAATGTATGCCTGCCATATCTCCAGCATACTTCTACCGATGGAGTAAAGTACATACGTAACATTGGTCAGCGTACCGTCAGCGTATGCAAACGTTTTGTGAACATTTTGTGAGGCACACGAATGCTTTCAATAGGTGAGATATATGTTTTGCATAAGTGACGTATGTTGTGTGTACGTTGTGTGTACGTTGTGTGTACCCCCATTTTTATCCCTCGCAGCACGAAAAATTTGGCGTATGCCGACCTATTTTGATTTGAAATTTATTTCAACATGTTACCCACACGTCATAGTGTGACAGGGCCTTAATCCATATCCATGTCTTAGCAGCATAGGCCATATTCTGCTGACTCGGCGTAAAGGAGCCACCAATCAATCAATCAATCAAGCAAGCAACTCACCATGCGCGACTTGTAGTCTGGGTAGACGCACGTCTGTCCCTTGGCGGTCAGGTTGCACCACACTTGGATGGCGTCCTGCCTCACGCCTAGGTTAGGGTCGATCCAATACCAGCCTGAGACAGGAAATACACAGAGACATGGAGAAGGTTAGAAAGGGAAGAGAGGGGGGGAGGGGGGGGAGGAGGGGAGGTGGGCAGGGGAGAAGGGGAATACAAGAAGGGAGGAGGGGATGGGGAGGGAGGGGGAGGAAGGGAGAGGGGAAGAGGGGGATGGGGAGGAGGGGATGGGGAGGAGGGGGGGGGGAGGGGAGGGAGGGGAGGTGAGAAGGGGAAGACAAGAAGGGAGGAGGGATGAGGAGGGAGGGGGAGGAAGGTAGAGGGGGAGGAGGAGGGAGGGGGAAGGGAAAGGGGATGAGGAGGGAGGAGGAGGAAGGGAGAGGGGAGGGACGGGAAGGAAGGGGAAGGGGAGGAGGGGATGACAAGAGGGGAGGAGATGAGGAGGGAGGAGGAGGGAGGGGAAGGGAGGGAGAAGGGAGGAGGGGAGGAGCGGAGGGGAGAAGGGGACGACAAGAAGGGAGGAGGAGATGGGGAGGGAGGGGGAGGAAGGGAGAGGGGAGGAGGGAGGAGGGGAGGGGTAGGGGGGAGGAGGGGGAGGGGAAAAGGCGAAGAAAAGAAGGAGGAGGGGAGGAGGTGAAGAGAAGAGGTGAAGAGGAGAAGAGGTGAAGAGAAGAGGTGAAGAGAAGAGGTGAAGAGGAGAAGAGGTGAAGAGAAGAGAAGAGCAGAAGAGGTGAAAAGGAGAAGCAGGGTCTCGGCAATCTGCCATTTCGTTAGATAAATATCTGAGGTTGCTCATTATAATCTACCTCACTTTAGCTTGAAGAAACTTTGATTATCAGCGGATGCCTTTAGAGTGACGCTTGAAGTGAAAACATGCCAAATTAATTTTGGCATGCACATATAAATGCTGACCCCCCCCCCCCCCCATAGCCTTCAACGCTTCACAGCTCCAAACAAAATTAGCTTAGTATTCCTGTTGTCCAGCAACACATGAAGAGTTCAGGCGCAAAACCAAGTAAACGCCAATCCAAAAATGGAGATAAACATTGGAATCAAACCTACAAAGAGTTAGTTTTTTTATATTCCTATTTTGTGGTTCTTTATTGCTCCCTACCCATGTGATCATTTGAAAAGTGAAATTAGGGAGAATTATAATTATTTTCATGTAAAAAATCTTTGATTTAAACTACATTGTTGGATTGGCGTTTACCTGGTTTTGCACCTGAACTCTTCACATGTTCAATGAGTTAACCAGTAATTAAGGCAGAGATGTAGTATCAAATCTAGCTGATGACAATTTGATGCTTTCATCAGACTATGCAGCTCTAAATCTAACCAGCCAATCAGTGACCTCAAGGCTCCAGTGCTGCCGCCATTCCCCTGGTCACGTGACTCACCGTCCTTGTACTCGCGGTGAGCCAGGTAGATGTCGCGGCAGGTGCGTGCCGGGTTGTCACGTGACCCTCGCGGGTACTTGATGGCGTCCATGTCCGAGTCCAGCTCGTCGATGTGGTTGAAGATGCGCTCCACTACCTGTGGACACAGAACACAGCCCCGATAAGATACCCCGACCGACACTCGCCACCGTCATCACCACCACCATCATCACCATCATTGACATCATCATCACCATTGCCACCACCACCATTATCATCGCCATCATCACCATTGTCACCATCCACCATGATCATCGCCATCATCATCATGGCCATCATTGTCACCATCATCATTATTGCCATCATGGCCATCATTTCCACCATTGTTGTCATCATCATCACTATCATTGCCACCATCATCATCATCGCCATTATCAACTTGACCATCATCATCGAGCGTCCGTCTCCCGTGCTGGTAGATCATGGGTTCGAACCCTGGTCGAGTCAAACCAATGACTTAAAAATTGATACTTGTCACTTCCTAGCCAGGCGCTCGGCATTATTAGGACAGGGCAAGGACTGGTTAGCTCAGTGGCAGGATAATGTGACTAAGTGGGATACTAGGTCATGGTGCCAGTGGCCTGGTTTCCCAGGGGGACAGCACTATAAAGTCACCATGAGTGCGTACTGTCACAAGTCGGTACCCGTCCTGATATGACCTTAGATGTTGCTTAGATGTTGTAAAACAACAACAAACAATAACAAACATCATCACCATCATCAATCGCTTAACCCCGCGAGTCGTTTGGGCACCACAGATGACTTTGCAATCATTTTCTCCAGTTTCCGCTGTTCTCCACATGTCTATACGCATAAATCAATCAATGAATAAATAAATCAATTAATTAATTTGGTCAAAATCCCCAGTCACATTGTGCTTACGACCACTTTACGACCACACATAATCGGATGGTTGGAAAATGGTCCGCCAAAATGCTGGACACCATTGTCTTCAGCTGTAACACTAACATGTTCAATTACATTAAATTGACGTTCTATTCCCTTCTAGGCAGCAACAAATATTTACTAAATATCTATGCCACAAATGTAGGAGGAAATATAAATCAGTGTTCTGGTTTAGAAAATTTGATGCTTTCATCGGTCTAGGCAACTTTAAGTAAATTATTTAAAAAATGAAAAGATCCAGGTCACATAGATTGGTTGGTTGTTGGAGTTTTACATCCTGGCAACATCTAAGGTCATATCAGGACAAGTAACGACCTGTGGCAGTGCACACTCATGGTGACGATAGTGCTGCCCCATTGGGAAATCAGACCGCCGGTATCATGACCCAATATCCCACTCAGTCATATTATCCTGAGACTTAGCTAACCAGTCCTTGCCATACTCTATTAATGCTGAGCGGCAGGCTTGGAAGCGACAAGTATAAATTTTATAAGTCATTGATTTGACTCGAGCGGGAACCGAACTCTCGATATCCCCCGCACGCGAGGCCCGCGCTCTACTGATTCAGCCACCGCCCCCGGTACGTTACATAGAAACAAGCAGTTTTAGGCCTTTTATCTGACATTTATCTCAAAGAGTGAGTGGCAGGTGATGGAGAGATGGCCCTTACCTTGGTCAACGTGGGGCTCATGCTGTTGGATTCTTCTCCGGTCAGGACGGTCCCCGCGTCTCCCTTTTCTTCAGGAAGCGGATCCGGAAGTGAGCGTCGCTTCCGGATCCGCTGCAGGAACTCCGGCGGAACCTGCACCTCGGCTGGTGGACCGGGCGGGCCAGGATTACCCTGCGCAGACATCATGGAATTACTCAATTCAATTCAATTAAATAATTTTATGGTATATTCTGGTATATTCAGTGTTGCCAACTCTCACGAAATTCCCGTGAGAGTCCGATCAGTCACCTCAGGAGTCATGGATCGACCCCCAAAATCCCACAAATTTCACGCTAAGGCAAGTATAATGATGAAATAAAGAATGCTTTGGTTACTATTTTTGCTCTTTTCTTCTTCTAATTCATATCCTGTACTACAGTGTACTTAAAAATAGAAGATTAAATACAAGTAAATATCATGTGTTACATATTTTAAAATATCAGCCTTGGAAATGCCCTCAAATTGCTTACAGCCATTAAAAAAAAAAGCGAGGCATGCCCCCAGACCCTCCTAGCAAGCTCACGGCTGCTGCCACTCAGGTTCCATGCCTGCAACGCAAAACCTCAAAGTTTCTCGGTACCTCCAGGTTGGCAACACTGTGTATTACAGCCATCCTATAACAAACCAGAACGAAATGGTTTGAAACTATATATAGATGTCATACATCGCCAGAGATCACCGCAATGATGATGTGCATAATGTATCGCTATTCACAATGCACTTAGATAAAAGCTTCACCCCTTAAGGCCTCGTCACATACACGTTAGTGGACGTAGTTGAACGTAGTGGAGGCTAACGTAGCTGAACGTAGTTGAAAGTACCGGCATCTATACTTCTCCGTTGGTAATAACATGGGTGGGCCATGAGTTTCGATTTAATCTTTGGACATGTTCAAAAGAGCGATACGTTAGGGGCTGAATTTGCATCCGTGATGCTAATGTACTCTAGCATACTCTAGCGTGCTCTAGCATACTCTAGTGTACTTGGACAAAGCCCTGGTCACATAGCCGTTAGTGGATGTAGGTGAACATAGTGGAGGCTAACGTAGTTGAAAGTAGTTGAACGTACCGGCATCTGTACCATAATGTATTTATCCATACCGTAGCGTATTTATCCGTACCCATAAAGTATTTATCCATACCAAAACCTGCCGTACCTTAACGTATTTCAATATAGTTTAATGTACTTACACCACGTTTGACCCACGTTAGCCTCCACTACGTTCACCTATGTTCAACTACGTCCACCAACGTGTCTGTGACCGGGGCATACACCAGAGTAGGGGTGAAGGACAATTCTGGCTAAATCTCGGCATGGTACTAACAACACCGTAAGGAGGACAGTTGCTGTGACCCAGCACTGTGTGTTAAAATGTTGTTTGACCTAAATATCCCCATTTTATTGCATGCTGCCTATGAAGCTCACCTTCATACCGATTTCACCCGGAGGGCCTGCCATTCCCTGCAAAATAAGCATCAGGTCATGGTCAAGGTCAAGGTCATCTTTCCCAATAGACGTCATGTGGGTTCACAAGTGGGAAATCCTATTCAACGCTTACTTGCAAGATGTAGTCAGTGAATCAGAACAGCGGGCACATAAACAAAGACCTGGGTCATGTATAGGCAAACAAAGTTCAAATGTGGATAAATCCTGAACCTGCTCAATTAATGACTAAATAGTTTTGAAACAGTTTGAAGTTTGGATAGAATCTTATCAAAAGCAGTGTGACATTGTTAGAAAATAATTCTTGCGTTACTTTTTGTATGTGTGTGTGTGTGTGTGTTTTTGTTGCTGAATAGGTTCTTTTGTCAGCGCCGAAGCGCTGGTCTTCCAGTAATTTTTTCAAGTCAGGATTATTTACACAAAAATAGTATATCACGTATATCTGTATTAAAGTGAGATAACAATAGCTGTTAAATACACAATTTACAGCGTATAGCACAGTGGATTTCTGATAGCTACCTACAAGTGGCATAGAAATATGGCAACAGTAGTGTCATCTGACTGCCTCAATATTAGATGGATCCATGTGAGTATTGTCATGGCATTTAGACTGGGTACAGAAGTTATCGTCTGCATTCAGGGTTATGAGTGAAGTTGTATTAGATTTTAATGTAGGACATGGTTTGGGCAATCAGCCATTCCGTTGGAGATAGACAAGAAGTATATTACTGTTTGTTAGATAAGAATGCTCTAATGTTACCCCATTGTGGTTAGTTATATGAGCTTGTTATATTTAATATATAATAATTGTTTCCCCCCAAAGATGTTATGAGATGAAACAAACATTATACCTATTATATGTGACTTACCGATTCTCCTTTTGGTCCCGTTGGCCCCTCTGCACCCTGTGTGAAAATAAATATTGTAATAAAGAAATTTGAGGGTATTTACTTGATATAATCAGGGATGAAATACATAAAATAGTCAGTAGGGCTAAACGACTACCATGTTTGAAGTTGCAGAGTCCGATGGTTTTGAATTTCTGTATTCTTTCTGAGATAAATATATTAGATCGATCACTAGTATCTACTTTACATCAGTTCAAAGTTACTTTTATTTTAAATGGTAAACTTTTGAGATATTTTGAGTGCAAACATGGAAAATTAGTTTTGGCAAGCTTGCCAAAACTCTGACACCATAGACTTCTGTAGTAACAGGTTCTGTTAAATTGACTCAGTATTGCCTTCTACGCATAAACGAATGCTTAATAAGTGCATCAGTATCTAAGTTAGGTATGTAAAATCAAATCTAGATAATTGCTTTGGTTTTGAAAATTTGATATTTAATTGGACTATGCAGCTTTAAATCCGGGTAAACAAGCTGTGGAGAACCTGGTTCCAGCAAGCAGTGTTTATCTATATTGGTGTAGAATTGATGAACTGTGAGAGAATGCTACCATACCGAGATGGAGCACATTGGAGTCTCCCCATTCAGCTTTTAAAGACTATTAATCTACATGATTTCATTAATTCTGCACTTCAAAATTAGTGAGCTATGATAGATACTTATTTGAACAATATATTCAACATGTCAAATTGCAAATTCATGTGGATACATCTATAACCCAGCCTTCCGACACTTTTTTTCTATCAACAGGCATGTGATTGGGTGCAGGAAAAAACCCTGGAAATCTTTTTAGGTTATCGTGGGGACACACAGCATCGCACTGAGTCGCGAGAGGGATGCAAATAATGTATTTCAGAGGTTTTTCGGTAGCCAGAAAAAACAGGAATTAAAACAAAAATGGAATTCCGGTTTCAGCGGCCAGAAAAAAAATCGGAAATCCGGTGAAATCACATGCCCGTATGAAGTTGTCTAGCAGCCCTGTCACAGGGCAGCTGGTGTTACTATGAGCCCTTATGAGTTTTCAAGCTGTTCTATGATGTTTTTGATAATATTAGGGATTAAGTAGATCGAGACAATACATAGAATTTAAATTAGAATTAGAATTAGAATTAGAATAGTCCAAATATTTTAGAAACACCACAAATCAGAGATTACAAAAATGTTCTTATAGATATATTTTTTAAAATCAGTTTACACATACACACATTCGTTGATTAAGCAGGGGAAATTTCAACTGCGGACAATTGGTCTTCCTCATTTCACTGCTCCTTGCCCGATCATAAGTAATACCAATCGCCAGGCTGGGTATCGACAAGTATACATTTTTAAATCATTAACTTGACTCGGCCAAGGTTTGAATCCCACGACCTGCCACACGCGAACAATTCATTCAGTCAATAAATCTGGTTAAACAGCAGATAGTAGCGCAGTCTGGCTTACCGGAACTCCGATGTTACCCAGTTCTCCTAGCGGTCCGGTTGGCCCCTCAGGTCCCTGAAAAACAGAGTATGCGACTTGTACATATATAATATGCCTGCAGGTACATGAGGAAGGACTGAAGCTGCGAAATCCTACTTTTGTGCAACCAAAATCTTAGTTTTCCTCCACTAGGCCTAATTAAAATATGAAAAAAAACAAAGCTGTCAGACAATTAACAATATATATTCTGAATAAAGTAACTTATTTCATTACCATTCCAAAGAATTTATGACATTCAAGTTAAGTTTTGAACAAGAAATTTAAGCAAAATCCGGTGGATTCATTCAAAAATAATGCAAAATAATCGAAAATCAGACTTTATCTGACAAATACGTGCATATCTGATGAAAGTTGGACAATCCGACTTTGTACAAACACTGCCTGCATTCAACAACAGGAACAAACAATGCCTAAATAATAAGGCTGAAAATGGGTTGAAGATAGTAGGTTGTTGGAGTCTTATGCCCTGGCAAAATCTAAGGTGATATCATGACAGGTACTGACTTGTGACAGTGTGCACTCATGGTGACTTTATAGTGCTGCTCCACTGGGAATTCAGGCCGCCAGCACCATGATCCGATATCCCACTCAGTCACATTAGGCGTATCCTGACACTTAGCTAACCAGTCCTTGCCCTATCCTATTAATGCCGAACACCCGGCTAGGAAGCGACAAGTATCAATTTTGTAAGTCATTGGTTTGACTTGACCGGGAATCAAACTCCCGACTTACCGATTCGGCTACCGCATCCGGTGGTGGGTTGAAGAGAAGCTTACAGGATTGGTTGGTTGCTTGTTGGAGTTTTACGTCCTGGCAACATCTAAGGTCATACCAGGATGGGGGGTTTATAGGAAATTACTAGTTCATAGGAAATGTATAGGAAATCACTGGTTCAAGCGAATTCTAGGTTAATTTTCAAATCTGAATCCAACAACTTCTTTCGTTTTTCAAATTGACCGAATCAAAGTCATGTGCAAAAGATTAGTAGGTAGGGATACCAAATTGATTTGGAACCAGTTATTCTTTTAATCTTTAAAATTGTTCATGTTGCTTCGATAACATGGGTAATTCCATAAGCATATTCAGCGCTGAAAGGAGAAAGACAACCAGCTATGTTCGAACTCGTTTGAACCCGCCTGAACCCATTTGAACTTGCTAGAAATGGGCTTTCCTCTTCTAGTTTTTGCGAGAACTCAGTGTCAGCCAATCAGAGTTGTTCTTTTCGATTGCAAATGGCTGCCCCCAGAATCAGAGCTGTTTTTTTCGATTGCAAATGGTGGCCTGCATAGGGGGCTCAAATTATGGAAAGGTCCCAGTCGACTATACGTCCATTATTTTTTTTTAGTAGTTTCTTGTTCAGACATACATTTATGTATCCTTTTCACGGATTAAAGTACTTGAAGTATATTTGAAATTTATCTACATCGACTTCTGTTTAAATCACACAATATCAGTACTTAAAAAATGGGAAACTCATCCTGCAAGGGTATGCTCAATATGGGACAGTGGTCACCCGCTTTTCCTCCTTTCCTCGCTTTGGACCCTTCTCGGTAATTCTCATGTGGCAAAGAGCAGACTGGCGACCTCTGGTTTGAAACCACATCGATGGTGGCGCCATCTGTTGTATATGGACAGAACCTTGAACCTCGGACCACTGAGACCTGACATCATTTCAGGTCGCCCTGCCACAACTGCACTTATTTCTCACCAAGACGCCTTTCCGAGTAGTCAGACCGTTCTCCTCAATCTTCCACCCACCCACCCGCAGATCGATGTATCTTCAGTAGGGTTGAGCGCCTGGGCCCCATTTTGGACTTGAACCCCCGACTTTGACATTAAAAACATTGTACCAGGGAAAATAAAAGCCCATACAAACAGTAGGCCCCTTGTTCGCATTGTGAATTGTGTAGATATATGGTATTGTGGTGTTCTCTGTGGGGGAGTGGTTAGAGTGTCTGACTTTTTTTCTAGATTGGACTCCTAATCTGAAGGTGAGTGGTTCAATTCCCCGTGCCTCCACCTCTGCCAATTTGGATTTCCACCGCTGTGTATAACTTAGTGTCATCAAAGGCCAGTCTCATACCATGTGGTATGGGAGGTTAAAAATCCCTTGGGTCAGTAAAAGTGTAGGCTCGGGCTTTCTTTCGACAAACTGTCTAATGGTGAAAACAAGTCTATTCAGACTTATCCATAATTGGCAGTATAAATCTTCAAGAAATCTTCAAGAAAATGTTGATGAACATTTCCTTTTTTCTTTCTTTAAATTAAAAAAAAAAGAAAGAAAGTTAACTTAGAGGAAAAGAATAAAGTACGGAATTACAGGTTGACTTACCGGCTCTCCCTTCTTGCCATGCTGGCCAGGTTCCCCGGTGGGGCCTGGCTCTCCCTTCTGGCCAACCTCCCCCTTTAAGCCCATCAGGCCTATGCTGCCAGGGTGGCCCTGAAATACATAGACGCAATACTTAGAGTTACATAGTCCGATGAAAGCATCAAATACACAAATTGTCAAAAGTAAAACCTTTATCTAGATGTGAATCTACATAGCCAACTTCGATACTGATGCAGTTAGTTTTTAAGCATTTTGTGCAACATATAAGGGCGTACTAAGACAATTTAACAGAACCTGTTACTGCTGAAGCGTATGGGGTTAGAGTTTTAGCATGCTTGCCAAAATTAATTTGGCATGTTTTCACTTCAAATATCTCCTAAGTTAATCATTTTAAAGGAAAGTTACTTCAGACTAAAGTAAGGTAGATTATAATTAATGATCAATCTAATATATTTATCCTCAGAAAATGATCGAAACTCAAAACCATCGGCACTGTACAACCTTAATTAATGCGCATAGCAGTTTGGAGACCTTTAGACTGCTGAGTCACAACGATAGAAACCCCTGTTTAACAATGGAAGATTGCACTCGTTCTAACAATATATGTAAGATGGTAGATAAACGATTCACCTTGTAAAAATATACGGATTTTCGGTAAAGAATTATATATTGGCAGAGAGCATTATTATTCTTGGGCTTTGGAGTGGGGAGAAGGTTATGTAATCTAAAAGCAATGGTGCCCACACTCACATGATGACATGATATAAACTATGTGAGATATGTGTTCATACATGATGCCTAAAGTTAATGAAGATATGTTCTTATATGGGAAGCAGTTCAAGGTTGATGAAATGTTCCTCTATGTATTCATAAAGAATGCAATTGGAGAAAAAGGACATTTTTGGTATATACATATATATATCTAATTGTAACTGTATACAACTACCTGTCCCTACCGGACCCAGGGCCAAGCACACTAGCCATACCACATTCCTTAGAGCCACACCCTGCAGGCTGGTTTGGGTGGCAACTCCCCCATATTAGGGCATTGCACTGACCAGTCTGTAGGGGAGTGTCTGATTGGCTGGCTGTGGGAGATCCGGTCACCTGACCCCCTTTGGCCTATCATGGCCACACGGGTCTCATTCTAACTAATTATTCAAGAAACTTCTCCAGACACTCTGGAGAGGGATCACTCTACTCCTGGCTCTGAGACAGACCTACTCTTGAGCAGGAACTCCAGACACTCTGTCTGATGCTAGCCAAATTCACCTATTCAAATTGAGTGTATACACAGCCCTAGGACTCCTGTCCCATGGGCTGTAGGCACTGCTTTCAGTATACAGGCTAAGTTGGTCATGAGACAGGGTGTGGACAGTAGAAGGTGAGGGGTTAGGTTGATAGGTCACTGGTAGGTGAGCAGGAGTTGGTGTCATTAAAGCACAACACCCTCACTGTCTATCTGTGTGACTTGTCTTCCTTTCTTCCTTAGTATTGGTTAGTGTTGGTTGATAAGTTGATACTATTGGTTTAGTATGACTGCATCGCAGGTGATATGAAGGGGAAGAATTTTGTAGTGGCATGGGGTGCTCAACGCGGCCGAGCAACCCTCATGTTATTATAACCTGTATTACAGTAGCATGAGTAGGGGTGAAGAACAATCCATTAGAAAAAGTGGAGAAAATGTGGGTAAATGAAATGAGCACATCAATTCTTGATGCGCGAAAAGGAAGACACGAGGCGGGAGTGGGAAAGAGGCGTTTATTGGTGCGCCTCGGGAAACATACAGGGCAATATACAGAGACAAGGACAGTGAGAAATGCATACAGGAATAAGTACAGAGGCAGGCTATGAGGAAGCTACTATAGGAGTCTAGTCGGGCGGCCCAGGGGAGGCCCGAGGAGGCAGTCCGGAGAGTTTATGTGAGGGGGGGCGCCGAGGAGCCCTCCACCACAGCTGAAAAGAGAGAAGTGGGGGAGAGTTGGGTGGGTGGGTGGAGAGAAATGGCGGCGTGGAGGAGGCTTGGAAGGCGAATGGCTGAAGGAGGCCGGCGGGCGGCCTTATAAGGGAGCGGGGGGTGAGCAGTGGCAGGGGAGGCGTGAATGCGCAGGCGGGGGGTAGGGCGAGGGAGAGAGGTGAGCAGCGGGCGTCGCGCGAGGCGCGAATGCTGCGCGACAACCCCCGGGCGGGGAGGGGGGGGGGGAGGGTCTCTTCCTCTCCACGCATCAAACGTAATGCTTCGCATTACGACCGATGCGCGAAAAGGAAGACACGAGGCGGGAGTGGGAAAAGAGGCGTTTATTGGTGCGCCTCGGGAAACATACAGGGCAATATACAGAGACAAGGACAGTGAGAAATGCATACAGGAATAAGTACAGAGGCAGGCTATGAGGAAGCTACTATAGGAGTCTAGTCGGGCGGCCCAGGGGAGGCCCGAGGAGGCAGTCCGGAGAGTTTATGTGAGGGGGGGCGCCGAGGAGCCCTCCACCAAAACGGAGGAGAGGGCTCGAGGCGCGCCCGAGGGGGCGAGGCGGTGCACGTAGGGCTGGGTGATGGCAGGCAGCGAAGTCCTGGGGGCTGGGTGATGGCAGGCAGGCAGGCAGACCTAGGTGATGGCAGGCAGGCAGGCAGACAGACCTAGGTGATGGCAGGCAGGCAGGTAGGCAGACCTAGGTGATGGCAGGCAGGCAGGCAGGCAGACCTAGGTGATGGCAGGCAGGCAGACCTAGGTGATGGCAGGCGGGCAGGCAGACCTAGGTGATGGCAGGCAGGCAGACAGACCTAGGTGATGGCAGGCAGGCAGGCAGACCTAGGTGATGGCAGGCAGGCAGACCTAGGTGATGGCAGGCAGGCAGGCAGGCAGACCTAGGTGATGGCAGGCAGGCAGACCTAGGTGATGGCAGGCAGGCAGGCAGGCCTAGGTGATGGCAGGCAGGCAGACCTAGGTGATGGCAGGCAGGCAGGCATACCTAGGTGATGGCAGGCAGGCAGACCTAGGTGGTGGCAGGCAGGCAGGCAGACCTAGGTGATGGCAGGCAGGCAGGCAGACCTAGGTGACGGCAGGCAGGCAGGCAGACCTAGGTGATGGCAGGCAGGCAGACCTAGGTGATGGCAGGCAGGCAGGACCTAGGTGATGGCAGGCAGGCAGACCTAGGTGATGGCAGGCAGGCAGGCAGGCAGACCTAGGTGATGGCAGGCAGGCAGACCTAGGTGATGGCAGGCAGACCTAGGTGATGGCAGGCAGGCAGGCAGACCTAGGTGATGGCAGGCAGGCAGACCTAGGTGATGGCAGGCAGGCAGGCAGGCAGGCAGGCAGACCTGGTTCTTGAGGAGCACGGGCGGGGGAGGTAGGGGTGGAGCGGCAGATGAGGCGCACCGAGCCTCCCCGGAGACCCCCCCCCCACCCGCACCAAGGCGTGGACGGGGAGTGTCGGGGGCCTGCGTCGACAGGGGGCGGGCGGCCAAAAAAGGAAGAGGCCCGCCCCTTGGCGAGTCCGGCGGAGGTCCAAAGCTGGGCTGTGGGTCTGAGGCAGTGAGGTCCGAGGTGCTTGAGGCGGCGGGGTGAGGGCGCGCCCCCGTGGGGGCGTGTGCCCGAGGTGCTGGGATGGGCGGTGTGGCATATGCCGTCCGCCGCCTCGGGGTGGGCCGTGGCGTCCCCTCGGGCGCGGCGGTGAGACGGCTGCCGCGCGGGGAGCTCCAGGGCGTCCGGTGCTTGAGGCGGCGGGGGAGGGCGCGCCCCCGCGGGGGCGTGTGCCCGAGGTGCTGGGATGGGCGGTGTGGCGTACGCCGTCCGCCGCCTCGGGGTGGGCGGTGGTGTCCCCTGGGGGCGGCGGTGAGACGGCTGCCGCGCGGGGAGGGTCGGGGTCCCCCCAACTCCAGGGCGTCCATAGGGGCGTTGATAAGAAGAAAGGCGGCGTGGTGGAAGCTGGAGCACGGGCGGGGGAGGGTCCGCCCCCGGTGCTTGAGGTGGCGGGGGAGGGTCCGCCCCCCCGGCGACGTGTGCCCGAGGTGCCGGGATGGGCGGTGTGCTCTGCGCCGCTCCCCCGGCGCGGTGTGCCCGAGGTGCTGGGATGGGCGGTGTGCCGTACGCCGTCCGCCGCCTCGGGGTGGGCGGTGGCGTCCCCTCGGGCGCGGCGGTGAGACGTCTGCCGCGCGGGGAGGGTCGGGGGCCCCCCGGCTCCAGGGCGTCCATAGAGAAATGGCAGGCAGGCAGAAATGGCGGCGTGGAGGAGGCTTGGAAGGCGAATGGCTGAAGGAGGCCGGCGGGCGGCCTTATAAGGGAGCGGGTGTGAGCAGTGGCAGGGGAGGCGTGAATGCGCAGGCGGGGGGAGGGCGAGGGAGAGAGGTGAGCAGCGGGCGTCGCGCGAGGCGCGAATGCTGCGCGACAACCCCCGGGCGGGGAGGGGGGGGGGGAGGGTCTCTTCCTCTCCACGCATCAAACGTAATGCTTCGTATTACGACCAAAGTTGCATAGTCCGATGGTTTTGAATTTCTGTATTTTCTCTGAGATTAATATATTAGATCGACCACTAGAATCTACTTTACATTAGTTCAAAGTTTATTTTATTTTAAATGGTAAACTTTTTAGATATTTTGAGTACAAACATGGAAAATTAGTTTTGCCATGCTTGCCAAAACTCTGACACCATAGACTTCTGCAGTAACAGCTTCGGTTAAATTGACTCAGTATTGCCTTCTACACAGAAACAAATGCTTAATAAGTGCATCAGTATCTAAGTTAGATATGTGAAATCAAATCTAGATAATTGGTTTTGTTTTGAAAATTTGATATTTCATCGAACTATGCAGCGTTAATGTAAAATGTAAAATATATTCTTGAAATACCTTGTTTATATTTACCCTCAACTTTTTAACTGATTAGTAGATTAATTCCAGATGATAAATTAACTTTAAAGTTTGAATTGACAAAGCCAACATATCTACATGGTGGCCATTGGCAGGAAGTTGAGAGGTTCCTGGGTAATACTCCAATCTAGGTCAGGAAGCAGTATTTTCATTGGCTGAGGTAGTCGGGTAGTACAACCAGTTCATTCAATTTGTTTGTTTGTTGTTGTTTTACGTCCTAGCAACATCTAAGGTCATATCAGGATGGTTACCGACTTGTGACAGTGTGCACTCATGGTGACTTTATAGTGCTGCCCCACTAGAAGACCAGGCCGCCAGCACCATGACCTGATATCCCACCCAGTCACATTATCCTGACACTGAGCCAACCAGTCCTTGCCCTATCTTAATAATGCCAAGCGCCAGGCTAGGAAGCAACAAGTATACATTTTTAAGTCATTGGTTTGACTCGACCAGGGTTCGAACCCACGACCCCACGATTTACCAGCACGGGAGACGGACGCTCTAACTCATTTGGCCATCCCGTCTGGTTCAGTTCATTCAAACATGGGTGATTTACTTCATGAACTCTTATCATTTCAAACTGTTTTTGGGTCATTATCCCTTGATATTATTATTACATTACATAAGGAACACAAGACAGGAAGTTGGATCGAGCCAATAACTCTGGCTGGCCCCCTAAAGAGACCTACCGCATAGTTTATTTGAGCAAAAATAGGAGGTGGAGTGGGCAGAAGGAGGGGGAGCAGGAGGCCACCTGGAGGGAAGGCGGGGAGTAGGGCTGCTTGGAGCAGCTAACCTGCCCTCCAGGCCGCACACCAACCACCAGCTCCACCTACCCAACACACTAAACTTATACAAGTTGTCCAGGAGTTGGGGAGAAGACAAGTAGAGAAGGATAATAGGATAATTACATTGCATGAATAATATACGCATAAGAGTTTATACATAACATTATGTGATTTGAACACTCTGGAGAGTACATGTTGAGGGAAAACATGCAATTGGATTGTAGCTATTGGAATTTTAACTTACAGATCCTCTTCTGGCCTCTTTAGGCCTTATTGGGCTTCTAATGCCAGCTCGTTATAGTTTAAAAAAACTTATTTCTTTTGCACACATATGGACATCGACGGAGCCCTGAAGTCATATAATTGTGGGTGTCCTCTCCAATGTCTATTTTAATCAACGTAAGGTAGGAATGCCAAACTAGACCATCAAGAAACAGAGCTAAAAACAGATCATATGAGAGGAGTACCGAGTACATGAAGGCAAGGGAATGGAATACACTAGGAGTAGAAGAAAGAAGTACAGGGACAATAGAAACATATAAAACATTAATCAAAAGAGAGCTAAATGCACTGCCAGACTAATGACAACAACAAATAAAATGAATTAAAAAAGAAAAAGAAAGATAGATAAATAAATAAATAGAAAATACACTGATAATTCAAGCAAAGTTTTACATAGAAAGATAAACTTTAAACTTAAAACCAAAACCTAATGACCACTAACACAGCAAGGTGAAGCCATTCAGAGAAATTAACTATTGGTAACCAAACAATTATCCGATTGTAGAACGAACAAACTCACAGAGGTTTGGGGGATGTGGGAGAATGCTTACAAACAGAGAAAGAATTACGCAGTTGTTAGCTACACAACAACTGAAAGTGATAAAAAGTGGAGTCACAAGACTATTACTGTCTAGCGGCGAAAACAAGTCATTAGACTTAACCGTTATGGGCAGCATAAATACACCTATCACCCAAAAAAAAAAAAAAAAAAATCAACAGCGAGACATATTTTCTCCAAATTTTACATATGGTTATAATTCACCTCTGAACAGAGCCAGAGATGAATCTTTTATCTACCTAACGGAGAAATCCCCTTTGAAGTCACTGTATATAGAGGGGGTGTAATGATGTCATGAGACAACTTTTGGTGGCCATATTGGATTACATACGAAAGGCATGCAACTGTTTACATTGTGTTTATTTACCGATTTGTTGGTTTATTTGTCACTGTTTTGAGCAGTTTCGGGGAAAAGGGTTTTTCAATAGAGGGGAAGTCTTTTTTTTTAATCATGTAGCCTCACATCATTGCTAAAGTGCCATATTTTGACACATTAGATGCTCTGACAAAGAAGTAGACAGGTTCGGGCAGTACACGCTAGGTGGCACCACTGTACTTCGGTGGCGGCCGACCGGGTAGGCCCAGTGGTGGCCGTAGTGTTCTTGGTATATGACAGGGGGGCCATACATAGATGGTGTCAAGTGTAATCCAAGATGGCTGACCACTGAGTGTTGACGTCATGTGCACTCCTTCTATACACTGTCGTAGGGAAATACAATCTGTCAATTCTTACCTTAATGCCCTTCGTTCCGTCGTCTCCCTTTGGTCCTGTTGGTCCTTTGGGTCCCTGAAAATGGAGGTATGTTCAGATTGGAAGTGGTGTTAGAGGGAAAGAAAAGCAGAAATCAACGGTGACGTGGGCGATAATACAGGCATTAACTTACAGATGATAGGCCTAATGCCAGCAGAATTCTCCACAGTGAGGTCTGTAATGATTGGTCATAGTGCAAACCTATGCTTGGAGAGTACTGAAAAAAATGTATATCCTGAAGAGTAAATGCTTAACAAAAGAATTATTTAAAAAAAGAAGAAGAACAACAATAATAACAACAATACATACTTCCGGTCCTAGTTTGCCGTCGGCTCCGGGGGGTCCTGGGGGTCCTACCTCACCCTGAGAATGACACAGTGCACAATTATAGAAATCTGCATCATATACAAGGAGCAAGATTCCAGTTAGAATAAGATGGCACACACACTATCATACACAGTGTGTGGTGACTAAAAGTTAAGCGCTTAGTTCAAATCGTTAATTCATCAATGCGGAACCCATAGACTCTATGTAGTTTGGAATCTTTATTTATCAAAAGGAGAATGTTAAGCTCAGTCTGTAGCTTGGAAGCCAGGACGATCAACCATAGTGCCTGATATCTTTCAGTTTGGGTGGGTGGGACGGGTAAATTTAGTGAGACAACCCTACACAATATGCGTCAGGTTCAGGTGCTGCAGGTGAAGTGCTGAGCGCCAGCAGCGATGGTTGGTAGGTTCCGGCAGAGGCCAGTAGGGGGCATGAGGGTCGGAAGTGGTTTTTCGCCTAGTTTGGGCATGATAAAAAGGTTGTGCTAGAGTAGAGCGTTGTGGGTAATGGTGGGGAGTTCCGCGCGCTGAATTACCTATATTGCCACACAACATGAACAATTACAATAGCATACCATGTACTGGTTAGTACTTAAGAATATCTTAGGTAGGGATAATGTCTTTTTTTTTTTTTTAAATGCATATGAAGCAATGTGTGAGAAATATTATTTTACTAATTAAATTAATTAGTTGGAATCTTATTTATTGAGAATTCTACTCACCGGCAGGTCTGATAGCATCAGGATATAATTCATTCATAATTATTAAATATTAGTAGGTAAATAGAATCTATAATTTTCTTTGGGAATTGGGGAGAGGGAGGGGGGATATTAGGGATTTAACTTTTTTGTAAAAACCTTTTCTTTTCGTTAATAAATTTTAAAAGGTTTTCTGGGGTACATTAGTTGTTTAAGCAGGGGAAATTTCAGTCGCAGACGACTGGTCTTCCTCATTCCACTGCTCCTTGCCCTATCCTAGTAATGCCGAGCGTCTGGCTAGGAAGCGACAAGTATCAATTTTTAAGTCATTGGTTTGACTCGACCAGGATTCGAACCCCCGATCCCACGATCTACCACCACGGGAGACGGACGCTCTAACTCATTCGGCTATCCCATCTGGTCTATACACAATTGTATAATGTCAATTAGAAATAAAGGGATGCTTTTAAATATAAAAGATCGATGGCACAGAATATAATATGATAGCTTGAAATGTCGGGAAAGTCTCCTGGGTTTCTGGTTCCAAGATTTCTTGTGGAGGCTAGGCTGTAAATACTGCTAAAGTTAGAAAGCATTAACATGTCAATGAGGACAAAATGCGTGCACATGCGAACATGCTTAGGTGAACGAGACATTTAAATCAAACGGACAAATCTAGGTCATTTACCGTATATACTCGAAAATAAGTCGAGGAAATTTACCACACACAAAAAAAGAAATTCCGATTCTGAAGTTATCTTATGTGTATGTATAAATGTCCACCTTTATACAAGTATTATGCTAAGCAGTCAGAGTGCTTCCTGACTTGAATGTGTGGGGATTCTGGAATGTTCTGTGCAATGCGGTTAGAACAACTTGGTGCACAGTTGTCAGTGGGGACAGGTAAGCGAAGGTAGTCGGTCAGCTGGTGCTTTCTGTCCCACTACCAGTTGGTCACTTCTGCCTGATTTTTCTTTTAAATAATGAGATTGGGGTCTTAGAGACCAGCCAGAGGATATTACTCACTCCAAACTGCATTTGTGTCTTGTCGTTATTGTTATTATTACTACTATAGCGCAGATAATACTCGCGATACTCCCTGAGGGAGCCCTTTTTGACAGCATACGGTGCTGCCTTCAAACAGACAGTAGCTAGATATGCTGCTGAGCACAGGAACAACAGCAAAGCAGCCAGAATGTTCAATGTCTCTGAGAAGTTAGTCAGACACTGGCCTGTAAAAACCTAACTCAGATAGCTGAGACGCCTCGTACCAAGAAGGCACGTTGTGGTCACCTTTCTCCTTACCGTGCGCTGGATCACAAGAGAACTACCAAATTGAGACTATTCGTTATGGACAGGGTAAATAAACCATCACAAAAAAGAGGGTCCTTGACTAAAGTGACTCAGGATATAGTCAGCAGATCTGCCTTCCGTTTCCATGCCGCTCAGTGTTCTCTGTGGCGGAGTGGTCAGAGTGTCTGACTTTTTTCTAGGTCGGATGGTTGATCTGAGGGTTGGTGGTTCGAGTCCCCGTGCCCCCCCACACCTCTGCCAATTTGGATTTCCACCAATGTGTATAACTTACAGCGTCATCAAAGGCCGGTTGCTCTCATACCATGTCTATGTGGTGTGGGAGGTTAAAAATCCCTTGGGTCGGTAAAAGTGTAGGCCTGGGCTTTCTATCGACAAACTGGCCACAGCAGGAGCGTCCATATTGCAGCCCTGGGAATCAGCTATCTGATTGCAATCCTGCTACCACCATCCACCACCGAGAGCACGTCCCACGAATAAAGATCATACCTCTACTCGAAAATCCCTTGAGATAACTGGTGGAAGGACACGATGAAGAAGAAGTTATTCAAAATTGACTTCCCCCTAACGTCAAAGCCTCTGCTGGATGGTGCACCAGATTCATGGAACGCCATAACCTCACAGTGACTTGAGCTGCTGAAGCTTGACCTATAGTCGGGTTAGGCCTAATCCCAGATATTTCCTTAAAAAATACTCCAATACTTATACTTGAATTTGACTTATATTCGCGTATATACGGTATTTCAAATCTTCAAAGGCTGCCTCTATTTGGAGTTTGGAGATTGAAGCAGGGCCGCGTTCAGGGTATGCCACAGAGTCGACTCTGTGAGACGGCTCCGTGATGTCTTTTTTTTTTCAATTTGTGTTCAACGTGTGCCTCGGAGTCGCCTCTGAGACGTCACACTTTTCAAGTAGGAGGCGTTTTCGCCTACAAAATGGCTGCGGGTATCAGCCAATCAGAGCTCTTCTTTCGATTGCACATGGCTGCAGGAAGTGCAGGCTATGGAGGCTGCCATTTTTGAGGCACTCAAATGCTAAAATGCCGTTCAGAGCAGCGAGGTATTTGGAAGGCCTCCGAGGTGCCTCCGAGGCGTGCAGTTGAACGCAGCCCTGGTAAGTCATTGCCGAAATGATTATGAGTTTCACCTAGGCATATGTGATTCTTGTGAATTATTATCTAAATGGTCTAGTTTTCTACATGATTAATTGTAATAACGGCAAAGTTAATAAAATATAAATATCTAGATAATGCATTATAGGAAGGGGAATATCTGTAAATTAAGTTGCAACATTGGGCTGAAGCTACATAGTCCGATGAAAGCATCAAATCTTCGCAGCGAATAACACAGTTATCTAGATTTAATCGTATATAACCAACGTAGATGGTGGGGCAAAATTAAATATATATATATTTTTGGTTCATTAGTTGTTTAAGCAGGGGAAATTTCAGTCGCAGACGACTGGTCTTCCTCATTCCACTGCTCCTTGCCCTATCCTAGTGATGCCGAGCGTCTGGCTAGGAAACGACAAGTATCAATTTTTACGTCATTGGTTTGACTCGACTAGGCTTCGAACCCATGATCCCACGATCTACCAACACGGGAGATGGACGCTCTAACTCATTCGGCCATCCCATCTGGCAAGAGATTTATTGCTGCATGGTAATTCATTTTAATATACCCCATCGCTATTAAAGCCTACGGGGTTCAGTATTTTGACATACACAGCAAAGTTAATTTGGTAGGTTCTCATTTCAAATATCTCCAAAGTTAATCCTTTAAAATAGAAATTACTTCAAACCAAAGGCTAAGTAGATAATAATACTCAACTTAATTTTGTTTATCTAAGAAAATGAGACCAGAAACTCAAGTACACCATCGGGCTGTGCAACTTAAAGCTGCATAGTCCGATGAAAGCATCAAGTGTTCGAAACCAAACCCCTCATCTAGATTTTATTCTACATATCCAACTTGGCACATTGATTAAACATTAGTCGCTGCATAAAGGGGAATATTACATCAATTTAATAGAACCTGTTACTGTTAAAGCTTACGGTGTCAGAGTTTTTACGTGCATGCTAAAATTAATTTCGCATGTTTGCATTTCAAATATCCTCAAAGAAAGTGTAGTGGTCTACACTGACCTCTCAGGCAAGGAGCCACATTGACAGGTAGGTGTGGGTAGTATGGTGATATGAGGGAGCCTAGGTGCTGTACTGGTTAGCACACTGGCCGGAATGCAAAGAGATGTGGGTTTGAGTCCCGCTCTAGGCACAATATTTCCCATTTTCATCACCCCACAACACTGGTGCAGTGACCATGATTCTGTACAAGCTCCGCGCTGTATAGTTGTTGAACCTACCCTGTGTATGTATGTAAGTGCATTGCCTGTATATATGTAATTGTAAGCATTAAAAATACGTACAATTCCAGGGGGACGAGTGTAGTGGTCTGCACTGACCTCTCAGGCAAGGTGCCGCATATACAGGTAGGCATGGGTAGTGTGTTGATATCAGGGAGCCTAGGTGGTGTAATGGTTAGCACACTGGCCCGGAATGCAAAGAGATGTGGGTTCGAGTCCCACTCTAGGCGCAATATTTCCCATTTTCATCACCCCCCACGACAAAAGCAATTCTAAATAAAATGACTTCATGCTAAAGACAGGTAGGTTATACCAATCAACCAAAAATATTATCTTTAAAAAAAAGACAACCTGAAAAAAACATCGGACTATGCAACTTTAAAGTCTTATCAACTCGACGGCAGAAATTAAATTAACGAAATTATCATCTACATAATATAGGCAAGGTTATGGGCTTGTCAAATTGGAGAAAGAACAGCATTTTGATCTATTAACAGTGTGCACATATACCAATATATAGCACTAGGGCATACCATAGAGCTCCCCTAATTTATCCAGCAAAGCTTTCCCTATTGTTAAGGTCAAGGACGTTTTGGGAGATTCATGTGGTGAGCGTGACCTTCACCAAGTGACCTTGACCTTGACAGTGGCGCTGCTGTGGTGGCTGATGAGGTAAGCCTTTGCGATACCAGTTGGAGTAAAGGCCGACTCCTTGGGTGGACTTTCAGGGCAGCCTTTACAACAACAGATGCGCTGCCTTCCAAAATGGCGGCCTCACCTTCACCCCACTTCCCCCATCCTAGATAAAAGGCAAATGCTTGTTGCTTACCGAAGCTCCGGGAAGCCCCCCTGGTCCTGGCACACCAGGTGGTCCGTGGGGGCCCTGGAAATATAAAAGGACAAACTATGAATATCTAATCGGATAAGTTAACACGGGAGAGAGAGTAACTAGTTGTTTAGCAGCCCTGTCATGGAGAAAGCGCTGCGAGAGTAACTAGTTTGTTGTGGCGGAGACAGCACTGTGTGAGTAACTAGTTGTTCAGCAGCCCTGTCTCAGAGACAGTGCTGTGGGAGTAACTAGTTGTTTAGCAGCCCCGTCTCAGAGACAAAGCTGTTGGAGTAAGTAGTTGTTTACCAGCCTTGTCTCAGAGACAGCGCTGTGTGAGTAACTAGTTGTTCAGCAGCCCTGTCTCACAGACAGCGCTGTGTGAGTAACTAGTTGTTCAGCAGCCCTGTCTCACAGACAGTGTTGTGGGAGTAACTAGTTGTTCAGCAGGCCTGTCTCACAGACAGCGCTGTGTGAGTAACTAGTTGTTTAGCAGCCCTGTCTCAGAGACAGCGCTGTGGGAGTAACTAGTTGTTCAACAGCCCTGTCTCAGAGACAGAGCTGTGGGAGTAACTAGTTGTTCAACAGCCATGTCTCAGAGATAGCGCTGGATGAGTAACTAGTGGTTCAGCAGCCTTGTCTCAGAGACAGCTCTGTGGGAGTAACTAGTTGTTCAACAGCCCTGTCTCAGAGACAGCGCTGTGGGAGTAACTAGTTGTTTAGCAGCCCTGTCTCACAGACAGTGCTGCGGGAGTAACTAGTTGTTTAGCAGCCCTGTCTCAGAGACAATGCTGTGTGAGTGACTAGTTGTTCAGCAGCCTTGTCTCAGAGACAGCGCTGTGGGAGTAACTAGTTGTTCAGCAGCCCTGTCTCAGAGACAGCGCTGTGGGAATAATTAGTTGTTTAGCAGCCCTATGTCAGAGAAGTACAGCGCTGTGGGAGCAACTAGTTGTTCAGCAGCCCTGTCTCAGAGGCAGTGCTGTGGGAGTAACTAGTTGTTCAGCAGCCCTGTCTCAGAGACAGAGCTGTGGGAGTAACTAGTTGTTCAGCAGCCCTGTCTCAGAGACAGCACTGTGTGAGTAACTAGTTGTTCAGCAGCCCTGTCTCACATACAGCACTGTGGGAGTAACTAGTTGTTCAGTAGCCCTGTCTCAGAGACAGCGCTGTGGGAGTAACTAATTGTTTAGCAGCCCTGTCCCAGAGACAGTGCTGCGGGAGTAACTAGTTGTTCAGCAGCCCTGTCTCACAGACAGCGCTGTCTGAGTAACTAGTTGTTCAGCAGCCCTGTCTCACAGACAGCGCTGTGTGAGTAACTAGTTGTTCAGCAGCCCTGTCTCACAGACAGCGCTGTGTGAGTAACTAGTTGTTCAGCAGCCTTGTCTCAGAGACAGCGCTGTGGGAGTAACTAGTTGTTCAACAGCCCTGTCTCAGAGACAGCGCTGTGGGAGTAACTAGTTGTTTAGCAGCCGTGTCTCACAGACAGCGCTGTGGGAGTAACTAGTTGTTTAGCAGCCCTGTCTCAGAGACAGTGCTGTGGGATCGAGTAACTAGTTGTTCAGCAGCCCTGTCTCAGAGACAGCGCTGTGGGAATAATTAGTTGTTTAGCAGCCCTGTTCAGAGCCGCTGTGGGAGTAACTAGTTGTTCAGCAGCCCTGTCTCAGAGACAGCGCTGTGGGAGTAACTAGTTGTTTCAGCAGCCCTGTTCAGAGATCAGCGCTGTGGAGAACAGTGTTCACAGCCTAGTCAGAGACAGCTTGGGGAGCTGTGGAGTCACAATTTGTTCAGCAGCCCTGTTCAGAGACAGCGCTGTGGAGTAACTAGTTGTTTCAGCAGCCCTGTCTCAGAGACAGCGCTGTGGGGAGTAACTAGTTGTTCAGCAGCCCTGTCCTACAGAGACAGCTGCTGGTGTGAGTAACTAGTTGTTCAGCAGCCCTGTCTCAGAGACAGCGCTGTGGGAGTATACTAGTTGTTCAGCAGCCCTGTCTCAGAGACAGCACTGGGGAGTAACTGTGTTCAGCAGCCGCTGTCTCACAGACAAGCAGGTGAAGAGTAAACTAGTTGTTCAGCAGCCTGGTCTCAGCAGACAGCGCTGTGGGAGTAACTAGTTTGTTCAGCAGCCCTGTCTCAGAGACAGCGCTGTGGGAGGTAATCTAGTTGTTCACCGCCCTGTTCAGAGCCAGTGCTGTGGGAGTAACTAGTTGTTCAGCAGCCCTGTCTCAGAGACAGCTGCTGGGAGTCCACTAGTTTGTTAGCAGCCCTGTCTCAGAGGGACAGCGCTGTGGAGTAACTAGTTGTTCAACAGCCCTGTCTCAGAGACAGCGCTGTGGGAGTAACTAGTTGTCAGCAGCCCTGTCCAAGACAGCTGGGGGTAGCTAGTTGTTCAGTACGCCCTGTGTCAAGAAGCGCTGTAAACTAGTTGTTCACACCATGTTCAAAACAGTGCTGTGGATTAGTAACTAAGTTGTTCAGCAGCCCTTGTTTCAGAGACAGCGCTGTGGGAGTAACTAGTTGTTCAAGCAGCCCTGTCTCAGCAGACAGTGCTGTGGAGTAAATGTTAGCACATCCCCATGGAGACAGTGCTGTGGGAGTAACTAGTTGTTCAGCAGCCCTGCTCTCAGAGACAGCGCTGTGGGAGTAACTAGTTGTTCAGCAAGCAGCCCTGTCCTCAGAGACCAGCGCTGTGGGATGAGTAACTAGTTGTTCAGCAGCCCTGTCTGCAGAGACAGCGCTGCTGGGCAGTAACTAGTTGTTTAGCAGCCTCAGTGCAGGAGACAGCGCTGTGGAGAGTAACTAGTTGTCAGCAGCTCTGTCTCAGAGACAGCGTGGGGGAACTAGTTTCATCAGCCTTGCTGGAGAAAGTGTGGAGGACTATAGTTGTTCAGCAGCCATGTCTCAAGAGACATGCGCTGTGGGAGTAACTAGTTGTTCAGCAGCCCTGTCTAACAGACAGCGCTGTGGGAGTAACTAGTTGTTCAGGAGCCCTGTCTCACAGACAGCGCTGTGGGAGTAACTAGTTGTTCAGGAGCCCTGTCTCACAGACAGCGCTGTGGGAGTAACTAGTTGTTCAGCAGCCCTGTCTCACAGACAGCGCTGTGTGAGTAACTAGTTGTTCAGCAGCCCTGTCTCACAGACAGCTCTGTGCGAGTAACTACTTATTCAGCAGCCTTGATGTGGAGACGGTGCTGTGCTAGTGACTGCAGTCAGTGTGCGGGGTGTACTCACAGACGGGCCGATGAGTCCACGTGTGCCGGGCGGACCGACGAGGCCTCGGTCACCCTTCGGGCCAAGATCACCGGGCGGGCCCTGACCACCGGGAACTCCCGACGGGCCCTGTGTGTGTGGGGAGGTGGGTGGGGGGAGGGGAGAAAGAGCAACACATATTCAAACAAACTGTTATCACTTCTATACAGGCTGTCTACACAAGAGGCAAGTGAGAAAACCAGAACCTGCTTCAAGGCAACTCTCTTAAACTTAAAGTTGCATAGTCCGATGCTTTTGAATTTCTGTCATTTTCGGAGATAAATATATGAGGTTGATCGTTATAGTCTACCATATTTTAGTTTGAAGTAGCTTCTATTTTAATTGGCTGACTTTTGAGATGTTTGAAGTGCAAACGTAACAAATTTTGGCAAGTATGCGGGGACAAAAGTTCCTATACAATGTCCTTTATTCAGAATGATGGTACAATTTACAGTAACAATAGTAGCAGTACTTACCGGTTTGCCCACTGGTCCGGGGATGCCATTCTCTCCCGGCTCACCAGCAGGTCCCTGGGGGAGTGAAGTTGTTAGGAGGAATTGAATTGAATTGAACAATTTAATTAATAAATTTAAAAGCCATCTTTCTCTGAATTTGTGTGGTTAATACATACATTGCCATAACATGACGCAATTGCGGTGAAAAAACACTTCTCGCAATTAATCACACAAATTGTCTTGAAATGTATGCCGCTGTTTAAGAACTAATCCAGTGCATTGTAATATATTGCTTTTTGTGTCTTTAAGAATACATTTTGGGAGCATTTATTGAAAATGTGTTTGCTATATTATCTTAAATCAGGGCCGCGTTCAAGGTACACCTCGGAGAAATTCCTGATGTCACCCTAGTCTGAACGACTTTAGCTGTTGGTCGCCTCGAAAATAGCCACCACATACCATAGGGGGCAGCCATTTGCAATGGAAAAGAAGAGCTCTGATTGGCTGAAAACCACTGAATATGGCGGCCATTTTCGAGGCCCTTTTGGTCTCCAGTCTTAAAAGGGAGACATCTCCGAGGCCACTCGGATGCGTACCCTGACCGGAAATAAGTCAAAAGACGTCTCGGAGCCGTACCCTGAACGTGGCCCAGCTCTCTCCAACTATGAGTTGACCTCATGATGATAGCTTTATTTTCACATTTTATTCTACTAATAAAATAAGAGGCAAATGCTACTTTTTGTTGCAGATATACTACCTACCCATTCATGTTAAATATGCACATTTGATTCTGATTTCTTTAGACATAGTATGCACACACTGTTAAATATACACATTTGTTTTCAAACTGTACTAGACTACACTAACGATTTCTTATGCAGTTTTTTTGCAAATCTGTCAGATACAAGAAGAATGATAGCTTTTAACAAACACAAAAAGCAAAACAATAACTCCACCAAGTTTACTGAAAAAAAACAGAAGAAGAAAGTAACCGGCATGTACTAGTTGCATATAACATAATTTAATGATACCATACATTTCTTTAAGTGAATTAAAACACTATACTACAAGTTACCTTGACTTTTACTACTAATAATGACAATAATAATAATAATGAAGACTTTTATCAGTGGATTAACACGATATGTTACAAGTGACCTTGACTTTTACTACTAATAATGACAATAATAATAATAATAACAATAATAATAGTCTTATTTTCAGTAGAGTAAGACTGAGAGTTAACTTGACTTTTACTACTAATAATGACAATAATAACAATAATAATAATAATAAATAGTCTTATTTTCAGTGGATTAACACGATATGTTACAAGTTACCTTGACTTTTACTAATAATAATGACGATAATAATATTTTTTAAACTGTAAGAAAAATAAAGAATTACAAAAAAAGTTGAGCTGATCAAAGTTTTCGAGGGGAAAATATATCCTACCGGTTCACCAGGGAGTCCGTCCTTCCCGTCATTGCCAGGCCCGCCACGATCTCCCTGAAAGGTGTCACCACAAAGTAAGGCGTGAGTGTACCAGGGATCGATGATTAATTAGACAGTCCCAATGGGGTCACAATATGTGTAAGATCTACGGTAGACTGAAGAAGAGGTGGGAAGACAACATCAACATCAGAGTGGACAGGACTCGAGTTTGTGGACTCTCAGAGGATTTTGTGGAGAACAGGAGAAAAAGTGAAGTCATATATGAGACTGTTTCAAAAGGTGCTAAGCAATATGGGACAAAACTTTGTCCATTGTAATGATCAATCCACAACTGGTTCATCAAAGGCCGTGGTATGTGCTGTCCTGTCTGTATATAAAAGACCCCTTGCTGCTTAACGGAAAGAGTAGCCTATGTGGCGGCAGTGGGTTTCCTCCAAAGAAATACGTCAGAATGACCACATGTTTGGCGTCCAATAGCCGATGATAAAAATCAATGTGCTCTAGAGGCATCGTTAAATAAAACAAACTTTTTCTAGAGGCATTGTTAAATAAAACAAACTTTCCTTTGCTTCAAAGTCTATAGACTATTATATATGTGGCGGTACAGTGAGTGTAGGTGGGGGGGGGGGCGGCAGTGGTGCGTGCACAGACAGGTGGCGCCTCCAACAGATCTAAGGTTGAGTAGGCTGGAACCGTAGACGACTAGATGAAGGGTCCTGCAGTCGATTACTGAGGGAGGAGTTCGGGCTGAGAAGCAGATGGAAGCTTCCGGCCTTATTATACTCGTACAATGGCTTATACACTGTATATATATTATATATATATTATATATATATACTATATTTATATATAGGTATATACCAGTGTAGTAGTCTGCACTGACCTCTCAGCAAGGATCCACATAGACAGGTGAACGGAGATAGGGTAATTGCATCAGGGAGTCTAGGTAGTGTAATGGTTAACATGCTAGCCCCGGAATGACTACTACATATGTCTGTGTATATCCATATATATGGCTAAGTCTATAAAAGTTGGAGTAACTGCATTTATAACTGTCTATGACGTCACTTCACCATCCTATTATATATATATGCTGCATAAGAATTATACGAGTATAATAACCCGGAATATCCCACCTTTCCCCCTGCACTCACTCAGTTCATGGACTGATGGAGTCTGGACTAGTCATCTACTGCTCCAGCCTCCTCAACTTCAGCTCTGATGGTGGCGCCACCACCCACTTCATATATTCACACCAATCAATGGTAGTCAGGTGGGGTGATGCCATGTCAGAACCCTTCGAAGTCAGTAATGGTGTACGTCAGGGAGGGATATTGTCCCCCTATTTATTTAATATTTATATGGATGACCTGTCGAAAAGGTTAAATCAGTGTAAAACTGGATGTATTAATGGATTATTACTTCTAAATCATCTCATGTATGCCGATGATTTGGTAATATTCTCACCATATAGTAGTGGACTGCAAATGCTACTTAATATATGCTCTGAATATGGCATAGAAGCTGATATCAAATACAATGCATGGTTATGATCATTCGATCAAAATATGATAAGGATACTGTGTTTCCTGATTTTATGTTAACTGGTGCTCCCCTGTCAATCTCTACTGAAGTCAAGTCCTTAGGACACTTTATGACCGATGACTTTAGAGATGACAGGGATATTAATAGACAGTGTCGCAAGTTATATGCTCAAGGAAATATGCTCATCAGGAAATTTCATATGTGTACAGCCAATGTGAAGGTAAATTTATTTAGAACTTTCTGTACTCCCTTGTATACTGCCCAGATTTGGTGGAACTATAGAATGTATAGCATTAGAAAACTGAATGTAGCATATAATGACATTATGAGGTTATTACTCCGGCTACCTAGGTATCACAGTGCTAGTCAGCTGTTTGCCAATATTGATGTGCCAGCCTTCCAGGCTGTTATCAGGAATTTAACATTCAAATTTATTACTAGACTTGACAAATCAGAAAATGTTATAATACAGGGACTTGTAAAAATAGAAGAGAGTGATCTCAGATTTACGTCTGCCATATGGAGGCATTGGTACAAACTACTGTATGTAGACCAACATTTTGATATTGGCTAGTATGGTAGTATTCATACTATTACTTATATCATATTCACATTAATTTGTATGTCTATCTACTATGGACCAAATTATGTAACTACCATAATCCTGAGTCTGAAATAAAGAATTGAATTGAATTGAATATATATAGCTGTATATTCAAAACCACCTTGGTCATTTCAATTTGCTTAACACTCAAATGATTTCGAATATTAACCAGTCATCAGATAACTTAAAGAAACAATAACAAAAACCACACACAGATTAACAAAACAACAGATTAAAATACCAAGAAAAACAATGCATTGCATTAATATTTCTTCATTCTTGAAGAAGCACCATAATAACAGATCGTTTTCTTGATTTCATAAATATTTAAAAAACTTCAAAACTAAACTACAACTTTCACAAAGGAGACCAACAACCAGAATTAAACCAACACCTACCTTTCGACCAGATGGACCTGCTGTACCAGGGGCTCCAGGGAAACCGATCGGACCCTAGAAGTACAAAAAAAACTAATCAAAAACAAATCAAAACATTGATAAAAGCAGTGTTTTCTAAATTCACTTTTTAATACTCACGATAGTACCCATATTAGACCACAAAAACTATGTAAAGGTATTAAGCACCCCCCCCCCCCCCACCCTCATAGGGGAAAGATACACTCAGGCGGGTCAGCCAAGCAATAAAGCCCATTTAGGATTTATGACCATATTTTTAAAATTAATTAAAATCTTTTTTTTTTTTTTTACAGATACAAGCTCATTACCCTCAGGTGGGCCTAGGATGCCGATGCTCCCGCTCCAAACAATCAAGCACAGCTAGGAATTATGACCCTAATCTTTTACACATACGAGCTAGTTACAGTCAGTCAGTCCCAAGTAGGGCGATGACCCCACTCCAGGCAAGCAAGCACAATTAGAAATCATGACCCTATATAACACTATATAAGACAGACAAAATGTATTGTCAACTAGAAACTTACCTTGTTTTATAAGAGAAAAATGTAACCCACAACGATTGTTTGAGTTGCCCCGAGTATACACTTTCTACTCAGTGGTGCTCCCCATTTCTGCATGAACTACAGTGACTGGTGCTGTACATTATACAGCAGGAGCCACTCCCTTAATTCTACAGGATCGGTGCTGTAACTAATATAGCACTGATCAAATTTAGATTATTTACATTGTCAACTACAACAGTAAGATGGCTGGAAGACCAGTGCTCCGGCGCTGACAAATGTCATATTCAGATGAATAAATACTTTACAAAAAAAAAAGAAAAAATCTGTTTTACAGATACCTGCTCGTTACAGTCAGGTGGTTCCAAGTGGGCAATGGCCGCGCTCCAAGCAATCAAGCACAATTAGAAATCATGACCCTATTTGGATAATGCCTATGTAATTTCAAACACAATAACACGTTAACGGTGCAAGTAAATACCTACCATGTGACCTTTAGGGCCGTCGTCGCCTCGCTTGCCTGATTTGCCAGTGGGTCCTGGAGGGCCTTGTAAGCCTTCCATGCCCTTCAACCCGTCAGACCCACGAGGACCCTACAGGAAGCGGAAAGGGAACATTGTAAGCTGGAATATAAGCTATACACGAAAACCCTACAGGAAGAGGAAATGGAACATTATAGGCTGGATCATATTCTATACACGAAAACCCCACAGGAAGAGGAAATGGAACATTGTAAGCTGGATCATATGCCATACACGAAAACCCCACAGGAAGAGGAAATGGAACAGTGAAAGTTAGATCATATGCCATATACGGAAACCCTACAGGAAGAGGAAAAGGAACATTGTAAGCTGGATCATATGCTATACACAAACACCCTACAGGAAGAGGAAAAGGAACATTGTAAGCTGGATCATATGCTATACACAAACACCCTACAGGAAGAGGAAAAGGAACATTGTAAGCTGGATCATATGCTATACACGAAAACCCTACAGGAAGAGGAAATGGAACATTGTAAGCTGGATCATATGCTATACATGAAAACCCTACAGAAAGAGGAAATGGAACATTGTAAGCTGGATCATATGCTATACACGAAAACCCTACAGGAAGAGGAAATGGAACATTATAAGCTGGATCATATGCTATACACGAAAACCCTACAGGAAGAGGAAATGGAACATTATAAGCTGGATCATATGCTATACATGAACACCCTGTGGCGTTCTCTGTGGTGGAGTGGTTAGAGTGTCTGACTTTTTTCTAGGTCAGACTCCTAATCTGAGGGTCGGCGGTTCGATTCCCCGTGCCCCCAGCTCTGCCAATTTGGATTTCCACCGCTGTGTATAACTTACAGCGTCATCAAAGGCCGGTTGCTCTCATACCATGTCTATGTGGTGTGGGAGGTTAAAAATCCCTTGGGTCGGTAAAAGTGTAGGCTCGGGCTTTCTATCGACCAGCAGTGGAATGAGGAAGACCAGTCGTCTATGACTGAAGTTTCCCCTGCTTAAACAACTAATGGACAAAAAAAACACCAAAAAAACAAACCCTACAGGAAGAGGAAAAGGAACATTGTAAGCTGGATCATATGCTATACACGAAAACCCTACAGGAAGAGGAAATGGAACATTGTAAGCTGGATCATATGCTATACACGAAAACCCTACAGGAAGAGGAAAAGGAACATTGTAAGCTGGATCATATGCTATACACGAAAACCCTACAGGAAGAGGAAATGGAACATTGTAAGCTGGATCATATGCTATACACAAACACCCTACAGGAAGAGGAAAAGGAAGATTTTAAGCTGGATCATATGCTATACTCGAAAACCCTACAGGAAGAGGAAATGGAACATTGTAAGCTGGATCATATGCTATACACAAACACCCTACAGGAAGAGGAAAAGGAACATTGTAAGCTGGATCATATGCTATACACGAAAACCCTACAGGAAGAGGAAAAGGAACATTGTAAGCTGGATCATATGCTATACACGAAAACCCTACAGGAAGAGGAAATGGAACATTGTAAGCTCGATCAAGCTGGATTATAAGCTATACACGAAAATGACATGACTTTCTCATTTCCGAAGAAAACCCACTTAACACCTTCAAACAAACCAGAAGTGATCATAAGCACAACAAATAATATTTTAGAACCAAATCCACATTCACATTTAGCTTTGCAAAGATCAGAAGCCCAACGAAAGTCTGATTGCAATATTACAATATATATCAGTAAACAACATTATGTATACGGTATGTTATATAATTCATTATATGAATATAAAGAACAAAGGCAATCACATGGTTTATTATGAATTTCATATTTCACCCACACTACCTGTAATGGTGAACCACACTGCTGGGTCCACCTGGAGTCGATGGTCCTATATATCCAGATATATGTATATTATATTATATTTTAAAAAACTTCCGAGCGAGTGGAGTGGCATGCCCCACGCAGGGGGGGTGAGCGGTGCATGCCAGTCCCCCACCCACATAGGTGGGTGGGGTGGGGGGGTGAGCGGTGCATGCCGGATCCCCCACCCACATAGGTGGGTGGGTGGGGGGGGGGGTGAGCGGTGCATGCCGGATCCCCCACCCACATAGGTGGGTGGGGGGGGTGAGCGGTGGCATGCCGGATCCCCCACCCACATAGGTGGGTGGGGGGGGGGGGGGGTGAGCGGTGCATGGCAGACCCCCACCCACATAGGTGGTGGTGGGGGGGGTGAGCAGTGCATGCCGGACCCCCCACCCACATAGGTGGGTGGGGGGGGGCGGTGTGAGCGGTGCATGGCAGACCCCCACCCACATAGGTGGGGTGGGGGGGGGGGGGGTGAGCGGTGCATGCCGGATCCCCCCACCCACATAGGTGGGTGGGGGGGGGTGGAGCAGTGCATGCCGGACCCCCACCACATAGGTGGGGGGGGGAGGGGGTGAGCGGCGTGCATGCCGGATCCCCCACCCACATAGGTGGGTGGGGGGGGGGGGGTGAGCGGTGCATGGCAGACCCCCCACCCACATAGGTGGGGGGGGGGGTGAGCGGTGCATGCCGGACCCCCCACCCACATAGGTGGGGGAGGGCGGGTGAGCGGTGCATGCCGGACCCTCCACCCACATAGGTGGGTGGGGGGGGGGGTGATGTGAGCGGTGCATGGCAGACCCCCCCACCCACATAGGTGGGTGGGGGGGCGGGGTGAGCGGTGCATGGCAGACCCCCCACCCACATAGGTGGGTGGGGGGGGGTGAGCGGTGCATGCCGGACCCCCCCCCACCCGCATAGGTGGGGGGGGGCGGGTGAGCGGTGCATGGCAGACCCCCCACCCACATAGGTGGGGGGGTGAGCGGTGCATGCCGGATCCCCCACCCACATAGGTGGGTGGGGGGGGGCTGGTGAGCGGTGCATGGCAGACCCCCCACCCACATAGGTGGGTGGGGGGGGTGAGCGGTGCATGGCAGGACCCCCCCCACCCACATAGGGTGGGTGGGGGGGGGTGAGCGGTGCATGCCGGATCCCCCACCCACATAGGTGGGTGGGGGGGGGGGGTGAGCGGTGCATGGCAGACCCCCCACCCACATAGGTGGGGGTGCGTGAGCGGTGCATGCCGGACCCCCACCCACATAGGTGGGGGGGGGTGAGCGGTGCATGCCGGATCCCCCACCCACATAGGTGGGTGGGGGTGGGGGGTGAGCGGTGCATGGCAGACCGCCCACCCACCTATGTGGGTGGGGGGTTCTGCCATGCACCGCTCACCCCCCCCCCCCCCCCCCCACACACACACACACCCACATAGGTGGGGGGGGGGGGGCGTGAGCGGTGCATGGCAGACCCCCCACCCACATAGGTGGGTGGGGGGGGTGAGCGGTGCATGGCAGACCCCCCACCCACATAGGTGGGTGGGGGGGGTGAGCGGTGCATGCCGGACCCCCCACCCACATAGGTGGGGGGGGCGGGTGAGCGGTGCATGGCAGACCCCCCACCCACATAGGTGGGTGGGGGGGGAGGGTGAGCGGTGCATGGCAGACCCCCCACCCACATAGGTGGGGTGGGGGGGGGCGGGGTGAGCGGTGCATGGCAGACCCCCCACCCACATAGGTGGGTGGGGGGGGGTGAGCGTGCATGCCGGATCCCCCACCCACATAGGTGGGTGGGGGGGGCGTGAGCGGTGCATGGCAGACCCCCCACCCACATACGTGGGGGGGGTGAGCAGTGCATGCCGGATCCCCCACCCACATAGGTGGGTGGGGGGGGGCGGGTGAGCGGTGCATGGCAGACCCCCCACCCACATAGGTCGGGGGGGGGGTGAGCGGTGCATGCCAGACCCCCACCCACATAGGTGGGGGGGGGGGTGAGCGGTGCATGCCGGATCCCCCACCCACATAGGTGGGTGGGGGGGGGGGTGAGTGGTGCATGGCAGACCCCCCACCCACCTGGGGGGGTGAGCGGTGCATGGCAGACCCCCCACCCACCTATGTGGGTGGGGGGTCTGCCATGCACCACTCACCCCCCCCCCCCACCCACATAGGTGGGTGGGGGGGTGAGCGGTGCATGGCAGACCCCCCACCCACATAGGTGGGTGGGGGGGGGGGTGAGTGGTGCATGGCAGACCCCCCACCCACATAGGTGGGTGGGGTGGGGGGGTGAGCGGTGCATGCCGGATCCCCCACCCACATAGGTGGGTGGGGGTGGGCACTCCAGATGTTATTAACGTGATAATGGTCTATCACTATCCACATTATATATAATTGCAATAACGCAAGACCGACATACTTTAATATTGGGATTTATTATTGTCTTCTTTTTACCGTTACATATCAGAGTTCAGTGTCATCATTTCAAGGCTTTACAGAACTTGACCCTACAGAGAATAACAAGTATGGGTGGGTGGGATGACTTAAACAAAGGTGTAACTGTAAGAGTACTTAAACAAAGGTGTAAGAGTAGGTGTTGAAGGAGCCGCAGCCGAGGTCGAAGTGATTTGAAAGGCGGGCTAGTCAGTTAGCGTTAAATTTTGATGCTAGGTGGCGGGCGCAATGGACCATCGGCCAAGGTTTAGTCCGTAAATAGCATAATAGATGCTTTGTATCCAGTCGAAATGAAACGTCAGCCATATGTATTCAATTACCCATGTTCTCGTAACATGAACAATATATATTTTATTATTATACAAAATAGCACATCAGAGTTTTGTCACAAGGTTATGTGCTAACAACATAATTATATAAATGCATATTTTAAAATATACCTCTATGTATATTATAAATATACAATATACCTATATGTACATTACAAATATACAATGTGCGTATATATTATCTAATATACATACACATATAGATGTATATATACATATATGTATATATTTTCTATTATATATAATATATATATAATATATTTATATTTTTTATTATATATAAAGTCAGGCTACGTGATAAAATTCGGTCTGTACTGGCACAGAAGCACGCCTGTAGTGCGCGGACTAGGCTGTGAGGGCGCCAGCAGAGGTGGAAGGGTGCTGGCCCGCAGTAAATAAAGACAATGCACATAGAACAAAAATAAATATGTCGTAGTGATAATAAATAATAATAATAATTTAATATAAACCCTCCGACCATTTATATTATTGGCATAATAGATTATACCGCACTTCATATATTTATTGTATAATATATATTTATTATACAATATATATTTATTATATAATATATATTTATATTATATATATTTTATACATAATATAAATATATATTATATAAGTGTGTGTTGTGAGCACACACTTACTTATAATAACAAAATCACAAAGAACGAAACCTGACGGTTCCATGTCCCAACTAAAGACTACACTTAAGAGTTTTTGGATGAGAAGCGCAACAACATCCGAAAAGCCGGTGTGCAAGCGAAAGAGAACCAACTCACCGGTTCCCCATTGACTCCAGGTGGGCCAGGGATACCTGGTTCACCCTGGTCGCCTTTCATTCCTATCGGGCCTTCTGGTCCAATAATGCCTGGCTCCCCTGGCGGGCCCTGAAAGAACCAACACAGTAAGCTTGAAAGGCAATAAACCACATTTACTACAGTTCCTGGCTTAGTTTAAAAAAAACTTGCTTCTTGCTTAGTATGGACTGCTATATATGCCTGTTGTCTTATGGGTGTGTATAAGAGGGCCGGGGGAATTACTAATTATTAGATAGAAATAGTTATTGATGGTAGAATTTCTCCCCCTTCTAATTGCTAATTATTGACGATTATTACTATTTATTGATAATTTAATACTATTTCTTCATGATTTAATACCGATTATTATCTATATTACATCAAATTTATTATTTATTAATAATATTGATAAATTATTAATAATGAATTCTTCACAACAGATTATTGGAGAAGGTTCCACTTTATGGAATAGTTTGCCAGAGGGTGTAAGAAATGCATAGTTTCTTGAGACACTATTAAAAATGTTCTTAAGACGCAGCTCTTCAAGCTGCCTTTTGTGATAAATGACATTATACATCCTTCAGCAACTTGGAAATGCTATCTGTGATTTGTTTGGACAATGTCTTAGAATGGCTCCTCTTATACCCCAGTCACACTACACTTGCAATCATTTGCGACCATCAAAAAGGGGCGATCGCAAAGTGATTGACGACCGGTCGGCGACCTCCAGACGACCATTTTGGTCACAAGGTTGCAGATGCTGCACCAAAAACCTCCTTGTGACCAAAAGGTCGCAAGGAGGTCACCAACCATTTTCAGCACTTGTGACCAGTCAACGACCCGTTGCCGACCGATCGCCGCCCAATCACCTTTTTGTTGCCTTAGTAGGAAGGAGGTTGCTAGTTTTTGGTCGCAAAGTGGTTGCAAAGTGGTCGCAAGCTGAAGTGTGACTGAGGCTATAGTAAAGATGCTCAATTAAGTTAAAAATATATATAGGTAACATGCGTAGAAATTCATGGTGCAGGGACACTCCCATGACTTCCACACCATCTGACGCGATACCCGGGCACCAACAAACTCAACAATTGTAAGATTAAGAGATGCAAACTGCAGTGGTATGGCCATATTTCCCGTTCATCGGGTCTGGCCAAAACCATCTTACCAAGGTACAGTGAAAGGGGGAATAAAATAACATGGACAAAGGGAGAGGTGGGAAGACAATATCGGGGAATGGACAGGCCTGGAGTTCGGCTAATCCCAGAGGGCAGTGGAGAACAGGGGAAGAGTTCGGCAAGTCGCAATGGGCAATGGAAACAGGGAAAACTGGTTGCAAAATCATAAGTGGTGCCCCAACGACAGTTGCGGCTAACGGACTGATGATGATGATGGTGATAATCTCGGCCCCCCCCCCGATCCCCTCATCATCTCACCTCCCTTCATCCCCAACTCACCGACTGTCCCTGCTTGCCTTGCACTCCGGTAAGGCCAGGAGGTCCCGTGGGGCCCTGTCAAGTAAAAGGAAAGCAGAGTCAAAACTAACTAACAGAGAAACTAACAAGAATAGACCTTTTATAAATAATTGTCACTATGTCTTGCGAGTGAAATTTTATTGTCATTTGACACAAACAAAACCATTTTGGGGTTTCCTTTAAGTTTCAATGTAAACATTTACAGGGTCCATACACATGTCAAGATATGGAATTCAAGGCTATTTCAAGGCATTTCAAGCCTGTTTTTGATAGGAATTCAAGACTATTTTAATTTGGATTTCAGGAAAACACAACAATGGCGAATGGCGATTTCAGACTAATAGACTAGATCGTCATTCCAGCAGCGCAGTGCCTTGTGGAATGCGTAAAAGCAAAACAAACCCACGAGAAGCACATGTCACATGTGCATCTATGAAATGTGATAGATTCAGCTCATCTCAGCTCTTGTTTGAAACATTGAATATCAACTAAAAAATATATATATAATAAATTAAGTTGTTAATCTTTTATCTAGCATTGCATTTACACCAATCTAATCAGCATATCTTATGCCATCTGCATTTAGATCTAGACAAATCTGGACAAATCTGGTCACTCAGACTAGTGTCAGAGCTATAGCCAGAGTCAGTTTGACTTATTTTATTCGTTTTTATTTATATCCTATGGTTAATGACATATGTAGAGCTAGGAAATGAGTAGGGTTAATCAGACATTGGTTATGTCGTGGGGGTGATGAAAAATGGGAAATATTGCGCCTAGAGTGGGACTCGAACCCACATCTCTTTGCATTCCGGGCCAGTGTGCTAACCATTACACCACCTAGGCTCCCTGATACCAACACACTACCCACGCCTACCTGTCTATGTGGTTACTTGCCTGAGAGGTCAGTGCAGACCACTACACTCGTGCCGCTGGAATTGCAAGTCTTGTAATGCTTACAATTACATACATACAGCCAATGCACTAACACATACATACACAGGGTAGGTTCAACAACCATACAGCGTGTAGCTTGTACAGGATCCTGGTCACGGCACCAGTGTCGTGGGGGTGATGAAAATGGGAAATATTGGGCCTAGAGTGGGACTCGAACCCACATCTCTTTGCATTCTGGGCCAGTGTGCTAACCATTACACCACCTAGGCTCCCTGATACCAACACACTACCCACGCCTACCTGTCTATGTGGTTACTTGCCTGAGAGGTCAGTGCAGATCACTACAGTTATATATTTCTCTGAAACAAGTTTCTGTTGACACATTTGGCATTTTAATATTTAGAACAAGAATTAATAATGATGTGGAAATCAGCCTAAAACTCTCGTAAAAGTGACATTGTTTTATTTGGAATTGTATGTTTCTTAGCTCAAAATGCTTAAATATGGCTAGTTTTGTATTAAATATATTCATTATATCATTATATTGCATGTGTGCATCCATGTTTATGTCAAATTGTTATGTATTTTGATTAATTCTGAATAAAATCAGAGTTTTGCCCGACGCGTATCAGCAAACTCAATGGCCGTACACCTTTGTTTTTCTCTCGACGCCATTTTCAGCGCATGCGTAGTCGGAATGGCGATCTCGTCTATCTAGATCAGTAGGGACAGTTTAATGAAATTCAAGGGTTTTCAAGAGTAATTACCCAAAATAGGTTAAATTCAAGGCTTTACAAGGCCTTGAAATGGGGAAAATGAAGTTCAAGACTTTTCAGGACCTGAGTTTAAATACAATGAATGCATTTAAAAAACTGAAAAACCAAAATGACAATAAATTCTGCTAACTTATTGTCATGAATATGGCCTCTGCTGCTGACACGGCTTTAAGTCATCACAAATCCATCAATCAATCAATCAATCAACAAGAGTATTTATGCATGTTGGCTGCAGGCTAACATGGGTAATTTGCACACGAGGCGATGTTCTATGCTTAGTCTAAATGCTGAATCTCACTACGCCTGCTTGGTCACTTCTCTGCGGGTTGCTGCACGGACAACTTCGCTCACCCACCCTCCCACCCACTTCTCAATGGTTTGAGTGCTGTACGGGTCATCTACTCATCTAGCTGATCAGATGTTCGTCGCCATGAATACCGCTACCAGAAACACTTCCTGCCCTGAACTGCTCTTGACTACTCGGTCCCTGGACCCAACTGAACTCATGTTGCTTAACCGCTTCTCGGTCATGATTAATTTTGTTAATATGGGACGGGATGGCCGAATGAGTTAGAGCGTCCCTCTCCCATGTTGGTAGATCGTGGGTTCGAATCCTGGTCGAGTCAAACCAATGACTTACAAATTTATACTTGTCGCTTCCTAGCCAGACGCTCGGCATTACTAGGATAGGGTAAGGAGCAGTGGAATGAGGAAGACTAGTCGTCTGCAACTGAAATTTTCTCTGCTTAAACAACTAATGTACAAAGAAAACACCAAACTATTAAACTATGTTCTGCCTTTCTTCCCGTTTTGTCCGAGTGTGTGAATTATCCTTGTATGTTGATAATGTCCATGCCTGTCGATAATCTTCATAATCTTCCTCCTTCAGTTAATATGCATAACGTTAACTAAATTAATAGTTATTGGATGTACATAGTGTGATAGCAATTCCATAGCCTTTACCGTAAGATTCATTATTAAAAAAACAATAACATTTTTATAGAAAAATTCATGATTAAAAAATTCATTATTAAAAAAAAAAGAAGAATTTTATAGAAAAAGACACCCTAAAAAGCCAATGTATGGGAATGAGTGACAGATTTGGATGACTTCGTGCAATATTTGTTCTTTGTGTTGAAATTAAATGCAGTTTTCTTCTCAGATTTTAATATTTTGCTAAGATATAGCGAAAAGAGCAACACATGGGGAAAATCAGATGACCTGATGTTAAACAAATAAAAAATAGATTACAACAAAAAAAAATTATTTAAAAAAAAAAGAAAAAAAAAAAGGGGTGAGGCGGCTGGCAATTGTCCAATTGCAGGGGCCTATTGAGGCTACATACCTTCTTCCCCCTGTCGCCGGGCTCCCCCTTCGAACCGGTGGAGCCTGGGCGGCCCTGCAGACCGACTGGGCCGGGTGGTCCCCCAGTACCCCGCACTCCTCTCCCACCCTGCAATCAACACACAGCCTAGATAAAAGGTTCACCCGTACATACAGTCGGGGTGAATGACAACATAGTCTAAATACGGGCGACAATAGCCTTAGTATGGAACGGGAAGTGGAATTCCTGGCTCCAGAATCAAATGGCTTCTTATATCGGCACAGAGTTGGTGAAATGGGAGAGAATGTAAAAAGAGAAGATGGCGACGATAGAATGCTGTTGATTTGACTTTTAAAGTTCATTAAAACTACATGCTTTATTATATTTGTCAACTCAAAAGTAGCGGGTAAATATGAAGATGTATGTGAAGAATATATTTTGCTTCTTAAATTAAGAATTGATCTGCTCATTTCATTTACCTAGTGTGTTGATAATTTTCGGCAGCTTTTATATAGGGTTGTTTTTCATCCCTACTCAGGCTACAGCAGTACGGGGTGAATCTTTTATCTACACACAGCCAGGTGACAAAGCAACCTTGTCTAATTAAAGCTACATAATCACCTCGTTTTGAGTGTCCATTATATTACATTTATGTGGAATATAATACATTATATATATGAAGAGTCCAGGTGCAAAACCCTGTAAACCCCAACCCAAAGATTTAATTAAAATATAAAATAATTACCTGAAGTTAATTATAATTCTCCCTAATTTCACTTCTCTTTTGATAAAATTGTTATGGAGCAATGAACAAAAAAAATAGGAATGTAAAATAAAGAATCTTTGACGGTTTGATTCCAATGTTTAACTTAATTTTTTGATTGGTGCTTACAGGACTTTGCGCCTGAAGTTCTCATATATAAATCGTAGATCGTGGGTTCGAACCCTGGTCGAGTCATACCAATGACTTAGAAATTGATACTTGTGGCTTCCTAGCCTGGCGCTCGGCATTCTTAGGATAGGGGAAGGAGCAGTGGAATGAGGAGGCGGACGCTCAACTCATTCAGCCATCCCGACTGCTTGTTTCACAAGTTACTTAACAATTATTTTTTTTTTTATAGTTTTATTAAAAAGGATTTTCTCTCTTATATGTCCAGCCGTGCAATATCCAAGTGGTCCTCAGGTAGGAGAAGTGAGAGTAAAGGTATATACAAATCGTTGAAGGTTGGGAAATCACTGTGCCCATACCGGGTACTGAACACGAGTTGCTGCCATTCTGGAACACTAGCACCTCAACTAACTAGCCACCTTCTTGTTTTGTCACGTGGTTACCTTTTGTCCTGGAACTCCTTGCAGGCCTCTGCTTCCTTGTTCACCCATCACACCCTAGAAACAAAAGCAGAGACGTGTTAAACTTAAATGACATCTTTCACATACATATCGCCTCCTGTAGTTCACAACGAGACAGGAGTGGTATGTATAGTAGTTCTTTATTAATCAGGTCAATACAGAACAAACAGTTGCCATCAGGTCAAATAGAGAACAAGTCAGAATCACTAAACATTAATCAGGCACTCAACCCTACCCATGACTCTCTTCCAGCTTAACCTCTCATTGTTGTTGAGGGGCGGGTGGCGGCAAATTGTAGATCAGCTGGACCTCGCAGGTTCATGTCCAGGCGCCGAGTGACAGAACCCGGAGGCAGACCAATCAGCACTGGAGGAGGAATCTTACGCTAGGTAGCAGCATGCTAATGATAGTCAATGTAATGTGGTTCCAACTCGAACCGATAGGTGGCGCCAAAAGGCGCGCTCTGCGATGACGCGGTGCTCCCTATCTCGTCGTCCTCGCTTGTCGACTCCTCTAGAGCACCACCTGGGTTTGACTCCCGACCGCCGCCCATGCCCTCTAACGGGACACAGAGGAACTCAATCTCGCGCCACCAGATGTGAAGTCACTTCCGGTCGCCGACAGCCCGCCTCCGCAGAGCTCCCGCCTCCGCAGAGCTCCCACACTTCGCCACCTGACACCATATCGACAACACCTCACCAGTTTTTCTCAGCCACCCACCCATCCTGACACTCAAAAAGACACTTAAGTCAATAGGGTTGAGTGCCTGAGTAAACGATCGAACTGAACCTTGAAACATTATGCCCTTAACATGAAATAAAGTTCCATATCACATACTCCTTTGTTCGCGTTGTGAATTATTATTTACAGAACATCTTACATACCGGTGGCCCAGGAGGTCCTTGAGGTCCAGAAAGCCCTTGAAGTCCCGGTGGACCCTGGGAAGAAAACAAAATTCATCTTTTTTTTTTGACAGTTTGAAGATCTAACAGCAAGTACACAGCAATCGGTGATGTTTGAATTATATTATCCATTGCAGACAAACCAAGACCGATACAAATATGGTTGAGCAGTTCTCTGGCTGATAACAATCCAACCCGCTTTCTATTTTTAAAACAACAATCTGAGACAGCAAGTGACTTCTGTGCTGTGGGTGTCTGCTTACAAACCCCACAGCACTCCCACTAGGCCTATCTGCCCAGAGGGTCAAAGGTTCTCTGTTTGTTTGTTGTTGTTTTACATCCTAGCAACATCTAAGGTCATATCAGGATGGGTACCGACTTGTGACAGTGTGCACTTATGGTGACTTTATATTGCTGCCGCACTGGGAGACCAGGCCACTGGCACCATGACCTGATATCCCACTCAGTCACATTATCCTGACACTGAGCCAACCAGTCCTTGCCCTATCCTAATAATGCCGAGCGACTGGCTAGGAAGCAACACATATACATTCTTAAGTCGTTGCTTTGACTCGACTAGGGTCGAAATCATGAATCTATGGGTTTGGATACCCCGATCCCCCAAAACAGGAGACGGACGCTCAACTCATTTGGCCATCCCGTCTGGTCCCAATGGTTCTCCAAGTTGCTCAAGCTACCAAACCTCTACACACGTATCAAAGCCGTTCCATTCCTATAATATTTATATAAATACTTTTATATATCATAATTGACACAAAATTATATTGAAGTTGCATAGTCCGATGGTTTTGAGTGTCTACTATATCTTTTAGATGAATATATTGGATTTTTTATTTTTTTTGGTTCATTAGTTGTTTAAGCAGGGGAAATTTCAATTGTGGATGATTGGTCTTCCTCATTCCACTGCTCGTTGCCCTAACCTAATAATGCCGAACGCCTGGCTAGGAAGCAACAAGTATCAATTTTTAAGTCATTGGTTTGACTCGACCAGGGTTCAAACCCAAGACCCCACGATCTACCAAACATGGGAGACGGACGCTCTAACTCATTCGGCCATCCCATCTGATTGATCATTATAATCTACATTAGGTTTAGTTTGAACTAACTTTTATTCTAAAATGCCAAATTTGGATATATTTGAAGTGAAAACATGAAAAATCACTTTTGTCGTGCACATCAAAATGATGGATACAACAATTTTCAGGGGTAGTACTAATATGTTCCACAAAATTTATTTACTAGTCCCTTTCATGCAGATTAAATATAGTGAGATAATTCCAAATAATTACTAAGTGCACCAGTATCTAAGTTTGATATGTTTGTTTGTTGTTTTACGTCCTAGCAACATCTATGGTCATATCAGGACGGGTACCGACTTGTGACAGTGCGCACTAATGGCGACTTTACAGTGCTGCCCCACCAGGCCGCCAGCACCATGACCTGATATCCCACTCAGTCACATTATCCTGACACTGAGCCAACCCGTCCTTGTCCTATCCTAATAATGCCGAGCGCCAGGCTAGGAAGCGATAAGTACCAATTTTTAAGTCATCAGTTTGACTCGACTCGGGTTCGACCCCACGACCCCCCGATCTACCAACACGGGAGACGGACGCTCTACTCATTCGGCCATCCCGTCTGGCTAAGTTTGATATGTCTATAAATCAAAAGAAGTGTTTTGGTTTTGAAAATGTGATGCTTTCATCGGACGAAGGAGCTTTAAGAAATTATTGCCTGATATGGGGCTTGAGACCCGATGACCTCTGGGTAAGTATCGGCTGAGGCATAGTCTAGGTGGATGTGCACTCCAGAGATCTGAGGGATTCAAACCCCATGTTAAGGTGATAAGCTAAACAAATTAAAAAAACATACATTCAAACGTTAACCGTTTTTAAGTAGTCCACAAAATTAAATTGAAATGTATTTTTTAATAAAAGAAAAGAAGACTACCAAAAAGTACATATAATATATTTAGTATATATAATATCTAAATTACATTATATATAATTTCACTGAACTTACATCTTGTCCAAAGTCTCCCTTCATTCCCTTGGGACCTCCGATGCCCGTGTCACCCTAAAAATGTAGAAAAATATACATCATAACTACGGTTAAAATAGAATGCTACCAACCCGCCCTCTGATGGCAGTGGGACAAACTAATGTAAAGGTCCGGTTATACTTTTGATGGCGTGTGACGGCGTCAACTTTACGCTGGTTAGCGCTGTGTGATAGCGCAAAATGGTGGGGAGTGCTATGAGTAGAACGTCACCGTACAGTGTGAATGCTTTGACGCACACGGTCGCTAATGTCGACCTATTTTCCAGATCTCATCATTTAGTCCGATACGCTCAGTGCAAAACTTCAATTTTATTCAAAATCAAAAGAAATACAGAACCATAAACATAAATTTAAAATAATCTGTTTGATAAACATGTTATCTATTTGTGTGCCAAGTTTCTAGGTGGTGGAGTTTTTAGAGATATTTCACTTTTTCTGCTCATTCGCATGGCCATTGAGTTCTGCAGCCAAGTTGCGAGCGCGCAAACCTAATTACCTATGCTGATGTCATGTGAAAGCAACACGGGCAACTCTTTTGTGTCAGATCCACTTCTGATTGGCTGAACTGCTGACGTGTGGAAGCGCTGACCTTGAAAGTTCAACATAATTGAACTCTGGTCAACACTTGCGCTGTGTTGTGCCAACTAACGCCATCAAGCATTGATGTAAAGTCTAAATGGGAGTGTTGGCTTGCGCCGTATTGTGCCCTCTAGCACCATCACATGCCGTCAAAAGTCTAAACGGGCCTTAAGTAACAGCACAGTGTGCAGAATGTTTCATCGCAAAGGCCTTAGAGGACTTCCACCACCAACCTGCCCTCTGACGGCAGTAGTAAGAACTAATGTGGATATCATCTCACCATGCAGAAAGATTTATGGAAAAGGCCTTACAAAGGATTTCCACCACGAACCTGCCCTCTGACGGCAATAGTAAGAACTAAGTAGGTAACAACTCACTGTAGGTAACAACTTGTTTGTTGGTCTACTGTTTTATATCCTAGCAACATCTAATGTCACATCACAACGGGTTCTGACTTGTGACAGTGTGCACTCATGACAGTTGGGTAGTGTTGCCCTACAGGGATAAGGTTATGCCGATTCCATGACCCAATATCCCATTCAGTCATTTTATTCTGATACTGAGCAAACCAGTCCTTCCCATATCCTAATAATGTCAAACGCCAGCCTAGGTAGCGGCAAGTATCAATGTACTAAGTCATTGGTTTGACCAGCGCTCTTGTTTATTTGGCTATACTGGCCTGTACCTCACTGCACATCTATAGGCCTACTAATCATTTAATGAACGTTTGCTTGTTGTTGTTTTACGTCCGAGCAACATCTAAGGCAATATCAGGACGGGGATGTAATGAAATAATTAGATATAATATGCAAATCAGGAGTGCAAACTTGTATGCGATACTGTTACCTTGTCACCATCCTCTCCAGGTTGTCCTTGTGGCCCAGTCTGTCCAGGGTTACCCTGAAAGAGGTAGCAGACAACGATGACTTCATGCTGTATAAGGCAGTGTGTGCTATATAATGCAGTATGTGCTGTATTACTATCAGGCAGTGGGTGCTATATAAGGCAGGGTGTGTTATATATGGTAGTGTGTGCTATATTATAAGGCAGTGTGTGCTATATAATGCAGTGTTTGCTATATAATACAATGTGTGCTATATTATAAGGCAGTGTGTGCTATATAATGCAGTGTTTGCTATATAATGCAATGTGTGCTATATTATACGGCAGTGTGTGCTATATAATGCAGTGTGTGCCATATCATGCAGTGTGTTATATAATTCCATATGTGTTACATAATGCATTATGTTATGTGCTATATAATGCATTATATGCTATATAATGTACTATGCGGTATATCCTATATATTGTTGCTATATAATGCTTTATGTACTATATATTATAGTATATTCTACATAATACATTACGTGCTATACGATGCTTAATGTGCTATATATTACAGTATGTGCTACATAATACATAATTAACTATACAATGCTTTGTGTACTATATATTATAGTACATGCTACACAATACATTACGTGATATACAATGCTTTATAAACTATATATTATAGTACATGCTACATAATACATTAGGTGCTATACAATGCTTTGTGTACTATATATAATAGGAGGTGCTACATAATACATTAGGTGCTATACAATGCTTTGTGTACTATATATATTAGTACATGCTACATAATACATTAGGTGCTATACAATGCTTTGTAAACTATATATTATAGTACATGCTACATAATACATTAGGTGCTATACAATGCTTTGTGTACTATATATAATAGGAGGTGCTACATAATATATTATGTGCTATATATTGCAGTATGTGCTACATATCCGCTGCATATGTGTATTTGGCTGCTTGGACTCACAGAGTAAATATTATTGTAAAGTGGGTACTGGTGCATGTGCATTACTCTTGTGTCCGCATCTTGTATCTTATTATCAGCTTCAAGTAACCATTGAGAAATGGGTTATTGATCACATTTTGTTAAATTAAATTTAATAAAGAGTAAGTCCCTCTAAGTCTAAGGGGGACCAGCGAAGCGATCTAAATTTTGTATTTATTTAGTTTTTTGTAGTTTAATTAATTATTTATTAGTTATTGGAGTTTAATTAATTAATCAGTTATTAATAATGATATATAATAATAACAATGATCGTTATTTGCTGAGGTTTTATGGCCTAGCAACATCTAAGGTCATATCAGAACGGATCACCAATGGTGATAGTGACAATAATAACAACGATAATAGCAATGATAATAACGATGTTAATAACAATAACCTAACAAAACCAAGAACAATAACAACAAGTAAAAATGTCATCTTACTAAAGGCCCGCGTAGCCCAGCTTTTCCAGAAGTCCCAGGCCAGCCGATCTCTCCCTGAAGACAAGAACGACACAGAATAACAGTTCAATATTACTAGGCAATCAGTGAAGACATATACCGTCCGTATAAGTCCCAATAGAGGCACGCTACCCAATAGAAGCACACCCCCCATTTCAAGATTGAAAGCACACATAAATTTACGATCATATTCAGAATGAATGCACAGAAAATACAACAATCCCACTTTATTTCAGAGGCATGACAAAAACAAATCCATGAAATTCTTTAACCTTGAATAGACGCGCATCCATGTGTCTGCACTCACGCAGTTCGCATCTATTGGGACATATACGGTACATGTAGTTTAGACCGAGTAGTACTATACCCTACCGCATAGTTGCGACTAACTCAGGGCTACTATCTGCTGTGTCTACGTGGACCGGTCACCGGGTGACCATCCCACTGTCCACCATCTGGCCACAGCGCCCCCCCCCCCAAGTTCTTAACAACAAAATAAATATCTTAAAGCATTGCATTGGTGTTTATCAATATATTTTTCAACCTGACCTACAATTCAATTATCTTCAAATGTCGATTATGAAACCAAAGGAAGACATTAGAAGCCTTCAACTCCTTTTTCAACACAGGACACATTTAAAAATTTAATAAATTTCTGGAACCATGCAATGCCATGTAGCGCATATTCACCATATGTATAATACTTTTATTATCGAACTGTAATTGTATGCAGTTTACTGTTACAACTGATAGTTTCATTTATATATCGTGCAATTTTACTGTACGGCTGGAATACCAGTGTTCTGGCGCTGACAAAAGACAATCACTGAATAAACTATGCTTAATAAAAATATAATCGATATATACTACTATTAAGAGCACTGTTAATTGAGGTTATTCAATATGGTTATATATTACGATGATTTCCCACAGCATATAAACTAGTTTTGACTTTTAAATAGGAATACATCAATTAAAAAAATGTTTTTTCACTTGGATGAGCCCATTTTGCTTTTGCAGGAATGAAAGTGGTCTCTGGCAACACACGCAGAAATCAGGCTGAAACATTGCCGCCACCTAGCGGGTTCTGGCAGAATTTCTGCGAAACTATGGATATATATCCCCCCCCCCCTCCCATAGGATAAGCACTGTCAGGGAATCATGGGGAAATGCCAGAAGTCAGGTTAAAAAAAAACTGTAACTGTATTATCGCCCACATTCTCGCTTGGGATTTATGTTCTAGCAACATCTAAGGTAATGTGAACAGGATTTGGACTACCCAATTGCTGTCATATATATTGGCATTTTGTGAACGTTAATCGATGAATATAAAATATTGCGGAATCTACAAAATCGCAGAGATCTTTCATCCCTGATATAATATCTACCCAAACATGGAAAGCGCCTGACAGCATACATCATTGTTCTTTATGGAATATCAAGATGTGCTTACCCGATCTCCTTTTGGTCCTTGTGGACCAAGGAACCCTCTCTGGCCCGGTCGACCCTGCAAAATTAAAAGTTGGTTGGTTGTTGAAGTTTTACGTCCTGGCAACATCTAAGGTCATATCAGGACGGGTACCGACTTGTGACAGTGTGCACTCATGGCGACTTTATAGTCTGCCCCGCCACATGGGAAATTAGGCCACCATGACCTGATATCCCACTCAGTCACATTATCCTGACACTGAGCTAACCAGTCCTTGCCCTATCCTAATAATGCTTAGCGCCTGTCTAGGAAGCGACAAGTATCAATTATTAAGTTATTGGTTTGACTCAATCAGGGTTCAAAGCCATGGTTCTGAATCCCACGATCTACCAAAACGGGAGACGGACGCTCACCTCACTTGACAAAATTAAATTAAACAAAAGAAAATTAAAAGCAATGTGTTGGATTAAATATAATTCAAACTGGAAAGAGTGTGACTCTTCTTATGCACATAATCAGCAGCAGAAAACCCAACAATTTGAAGCACTTTCAGAAATAATTACACCTTTAGCGCTTTCGAAAAAACCTGGCCGTGTTGATTAACTGGGGTTATTTTTCGGATTGTATTATCATGAGTATATTACATCCCATACATGGCAGACATCAAATCGGAAACAGCGGTTCTCATCTGGTCACCGAAGTTAAGCAATGTGGAACCTCGCCATTATTTAGAATAGATGGGTGACTTCATGGGAATACGAGTAGTCCCGACATGAGCCTTGCCACCACGCGGTGACGCCAGAGACTACACCGCTCACTGTTGCAGTTCTATTGTGACAGGTGGTGGCAGACTAGCCGGGAGGTGGGTCCCTGGGTGGACTGCCCCGACTGCGTCCGGCTAGCGGCCCCCCCCCCCCCCCCCCCCCACCATGAGAGGTTACCCGCGACCTGGCTGGTCTGGGGGTGGGTCACTTGGTTCTGTGACGCCGCGGTGGGAGGAGCAGTGAATAAAACATGGAAGCATACGTTCTTCTTCTTGTCGTTTCCACGCTGTGTTCGAGAGACAGACTCGGGGAACCAGCCATACGCGGCTTTTCACAAATATAATTAGAATTTCTAGAAATTATATTTGGCGCCCTCTACCGAGTTGCCGGTACCTTCAGCTGGCCCTGTGTAGACCTCCCGATACAGGCTCATAGTCATAGCCTATCAAACTAGTGTAGTAGTCTGCACTGACCTCTCAGGCAAGGAGCCACATAGACAGACAAGTAGGCGTGGGTAGTGTGGCGACATCAGGGAGCCTAGGTGGTGTAATGGTTAGCACACTGGCCCGGAATGCAAAGAGATGTGGATTCGAGTCCCGCTCTAGGCGCAATATTTCCCATTTTCATCACCTCCACGCCACTGGTTGCCATGACCATGATCCTGTACAAGCTACTCACTGTATAGTTGGTGAACCTACCCTGCATTGTCTGTATGTTTGTAATTTTAAGCATTATAAGACTTACAATTCCAGGGGGATGAGTGTTGTAGTCTGCACTGACCTCTCAGGCAAGGAGCCGCATAGACAGGTAGGGTTAGGTAGTGTGATGACATCAGGGAGCCTAGCTGGTGTAATAGTTAGCACACTGGCCCGGAATGCAAAGAGATGTGGGTTCGAGTCCTGCTCTAGGCGCAATATTTCCCATTTTCATCACCCCCACGACACTAGTAATAGATAAGTGTATACTATAACCTGAATATAACAGGTGAGCAAAATCATGCATCCATAGTTCCTTACCTGCACACCAGGGGGTCCTGCCGAACCTGTGTTTCCAACCGATCCTTTGGGACCCTACAAAGTATGAGAACATCAAAAGTTAGAATATTAGATGAGGCAATGTGATTTACTTTAGCGCGAGCCCTAGGTCCAACTAGAAATACTCCGTACACGCACTATGTATGAGATCGAGGCTGCAGCGACCTCCTTTTGTGTAAGTAGACCTAATCTGTCCTGATATCAATTCAATTTAATTCTTTCTTTCAGACTCAGGATTATGGTGGTTACATAATTTGGTCCATAGTAGGTAGATATAACAATTAATGTGAATAGGATATAAGTAATAGTATGAATACTACCATACTAACCAATATCAAAATGTTGGTCTACATACAGTAGTTTGTACCAATGCCTCCATATGGCAGACGTAAATCTGAGATCACTCTCTTCTATTTTTACAAGTCCCTGTATTATAACATTTTCTGACTTGTCAAGTCTAGTAATAAATTTGAATATTAGATTCCTGATAACAGCCTGGAAGGCTCTCACATCAATATTGGCAAACAGCTCACCAGCACTGCGATACCTAGGTAGACAGAGTAATAACCTCATAATGTCTTCACTTCCGGTGCTACATTGCCCTGATTCAACGTGATAGACTACATCACCTTTCCAGCGGCGCGGTGCATTGTGGGATGTGTCAGAGCAAAACAAACCCGTGAGTAGCACATGGCATATGCTAATACACTGGGTGCAGCTATGAAATGTGCTAGTTTCAGCTCATCTCAGCTCTTGTAGAATACCAACTAAAAATATATATATAATAAATTAAGATATTAATCTTTTATCCAGCATTGCATTTACATCAATATAATAGGCACGTGCATGTGCATTTAGATTTAGACAAATCTGGGCACTCAGACTAGTGTTAGAGCCATAGCCAGAGTCAGTTTTACTTATTTTATTTATGTTTTTATTTATATCCTATGGTTAATGACATATGTAGAATTAGAAAATTAGTAGGGTTAATCAGATATTGGTTATATATTTCTCTGAAACAAGTGTATATTAACACATTTGGCATTTTAATATTTAGAACAAGAATTAATAATGGTGATGTGGATATAACTCATTGTCTTGTGTGGAATTGTATGTTTCTTAGCTCAAAATGTTTAACTATGGCTAGTTTTGTCTTAGCTATATTCATCAGATCATTATATTGCATGTGTGCATACATGTTTACGCCAAATTGTTATCTATTTCTATTCATTTTGAATCAAATCAAAGTTTTTCCCTAAGCGTATCGACAAACTCAATGGCCATTCGCATTTGCTTTGCTGCCAACGCCGTTTTCAGCGCATGCGCAGACGGAACCGTGATCCTGTCTATTGGCCATACAATTTTTTTTAGCTTTATCTATACATGTACGGTCGGGCCTTTTTGCTCGGTCAAAGCCAGGAGACAATAAAAATGGCTCCCACTACAAATGGTCTTCGTGATCCTTCCTTCTTCACAGCCTAGATGAATTTACATAAATATATTATGCTGATCGCTATAATCTACTTCACTTTAGATTTAAAGGGTTAACCCTTGGAGATATTTGGAGTGAAAACATACAACAATAAATCGGATATTACACCGAAATGCTGTCCATAGGTTTCATTTATGTTTCTCCCGAGTGTAGCGGCACAGCATAGAAGCACGAAACAATCCCTTAAATGTTTAATGAGTGCACCAGTATTTAAGTTAGATATGTTGGATCAAATCTACGTAAGCGCTTTGATTTAGGCGATTTGACGCTTTCATCAGACTACGCAGCTTTAAGCAGATAACGGGGGCCGTATACATACCGTAGATCCGGGGAAGCCTCTCGCTCCTGCGTCTCCCTTCGAGCCGTCTTCACCCTAGAACATTCAGAACACACAACAAGGTGTGGATTATGTAATACACAAAGCATAGTTACGTAACTATGGGCTTACATTGCCACATATTCACTGGTTCCTAAATTCGAGATACAGGTTGATTTTGAGAAAAGTGGATATTACAAAAAAACACATTTATATTCAAGATCAGGTACAAAACCCCGTAAACGGCAATCGAAATATTGAGATAAACATCGGAATCAAACCTTCAAAAAGTTCAGTTTTTTACATTCCTATTTTTTGTTGTTCATAGCTCCATAAAGTGGAATTAGTGAGAATTAAAATTACTTCAGGTGAAAATCTGATATTTTAATAAAATCTTTGGATTGGCATTTACAGGGTTTTGCACCTGAACTCGTCATCCACTTAATATATTTACTAATTTAGATTCATTTGATATATTTGTGATTGTGTTTCTTTTGGGCTTTTTTAATATATTCTTTTACAAAAAGGCTGGAAGATCTCTTTTCGCTGTCATTTTGACACAAATCTGACGATTTAAGGTGAAGGTGAGGGGGAGGGGAGGGGGAAATGGAGAGGAGGAGGAGAGAAGGGGAGGGGGAAGGGAGAAGGGGAGGGGAAGGGAGAGGGGGAAAGGGAGAGGGGGAGGGGAAGGGAGAGGGCAGGGAAGGGTGGGGAGGGGAGTGGAGAGGGAGAGGGGAGTGGAGAGGGGGAGGGGAGGGGAGTGGGAGAGGGAAGGGAGAGGGGAAGGGATGAGAGGGGATAGGAGAGGGAGAGGAGAGAGGGGAATGAAGAAGGGGAAGGGCAAGGGGGAATGGGGAGGGTGAAAGGGAGGGGGAAATGGGAGAGTTAAGGAGGACAGGAGGATGGAGCAGATAGGGAGAGGGTTCAGGGGTAAAAGGCCCTGTAGTTATAAATACTCGCCATTAAATCATGTATTAAACGTGAATAAATGTCCAACTTACCGCTGTGCCCTGGAGCCCGCGTTGTCCTCTGAAGCCATGAGGTCCCGGAGGCCCCGGGGGCCCCGCCAGACCGACCTTGCCTCGTTGACCCTGAAGAAGGCAAGCATATATTTAGTAAAAATAATTTTGTACTTGACCATCACTAAGCTTCCCCCCCCCCATCTCTAAGCAAAGTATTTATTTGGTAACAATAAAATATATATAACAAAGTTTAAATTAATTTCTTTCTTAATTTTTTTTTAAAGTTGCATGGTCCGATGAAACATTTTTTTTTTCAAAACCAAAACACATACTTACATTTGATTCTCTATAACCAACTTAGGTACTAGTGCATTAACTAAGGCTTTCCATCAAAATGACTCCGGAATAATGAATACTAGGTTATAATAGTCAACTTGATATATTTATCTCAAAAATGATGGAAAAATTGGAAAGCCATCGGACTATGCAACTTTAAGAAAAGGTTTTTACTTGCCCATCACTCAGTTTTTTTCCCCATCACTAAGCAAAGTTGGTCCATTAAAAAAAAAAAGTACACAGTAGAAATATGCTAACTGAATATACACGCAAAGCCCGATAACTAGTTCTCAGAGCTGTAATGAAAGTTTACAGACAAACTTCTTATCGAGCATACCCTTGCAGGATGAGTTTCCCATTCTTTATGTTCTGATATTGTGTGATTTAAACAGAAGTCGATGTTGATAAATTTAAAATATACTTCAAGCACTTTAATTTGTGCAAAAGATACATATATATGTGTAAATATGTCTGAACAAGAAACTACTAAAATAATAATATGATCTTTCCATAATTTTAGCCAATCAGAGCTGTTCTTTTCGATTGCAAATTGCCGCCCCTTGCAATATGGGGGCCGCCATTTGCAATATGTTATACGACCATCGTTTCAGTGGAATAAGGTAATAATAAAGTAATAATATTGCATTTGTGCACCATGTTTATGCCAAATTGTTCTTTATTTCTTTTAATTTTGAGTAAAAATTCTATGGCAGCGAGCATTTGTTTTGATATATTATTAACCAATCGCTGACCCTGAATACCTTTGTAGCGGAAACAAGTTCAAATGAGTTCAAACGTGACTGGTTGGGTCACAGCCGTGGCTGGTTGGGTCGCTCCGTAGAGCGCTGAATATGCTTATGGAAAAGTGTGAAATTACTTACGGATGCTCCTTCTTTGCCTGCATCTCCTGGCAATCCGAGATCTCCAGGTGGGCCCTTAGAAAGGAAAAACAAATCACACGATTAAGAGACATAATTACATTGAAAACACCCTATTTTTTCGTTCATCTTATTACAAACCATAATAAAACAAAAATAGCCTTTTAATAAAAGGCTGTGGCTATGCTTACGATGGGCCCATAATTTCCGAATTGTGGTTGATCCGGAGGGGGAAGCCCGGGACGCCCTCCTCCCGCGCATGCACGCTCCTCCTCCTCCTCCCCCCCTTCTGACCTGCATTCGGGCTCCAGCAAGACAATGTCCTTGTTCTTTTTTTACACCCGCTTCCACCCACCCACTCTTACGGTCTCTAGCATCGCAGGAGCGAAATTAAAAAAGGCACCCACGTTAAATCAGAATGCAGAGAACTCGACGCGCCACAGTGCAGAGGGGGCGCCCGACGAAGCGCGCCACACGGAGGCCACCAACCTCCCCGCGAGTCGATCAGAGCGATTTGGACGGCTCACAAGATGGCGGCGCTGCCCGGCAGCCGCCCACGCCACCCACGCCGCCGGCGAGACAGTCTGCCCGCCCCAAGAGACCCACAGCAAAGGCCAAGCAGGCTGACGGGATGTTGAGGATGCAGGCATCGATCGACGCGATCGAGAAGCGCTGGTCGGATCTGGAGAGGCACGCCGCAAGCCAGAGACAGGAGATGGCGGCGCAGAGCAGGGTGCTCGCGAAAGCCACCACCACCCTGACCGTCGCCACCGCGAAGGCGGCACGGGGAGGATGCGACCGATCCTCCTCGCTTCCCCGGACCCCCCCGCCCCGCCCGGGGGTCGGATCGGCTCCCCCGCACCGCCAGAGCAAGGGAGAGTGTTCTCCCCGATCTCGCCGAGCCCCGCCCCCGCAACAAGACGGGATCAAACCACGGGGGCAGGCCACGACAGACGATACAGAAGCCCGATGAGCGACTGGTCCTCCCCCTCGCCTTCCCCCCGCCCGCGCAGCAGACGGCATCGCGAGGCCGGCCCGGCCCACCGCCTCGCGCCTCCGAGCACCGACAACACGACCAGGACGCATACGGCTGAGGCGCCCGTCGTCGGCCGAGGAGGCGGTGCATCTCATCGTCGCGTGGGCTGACGGCAAGGCGACAAGCAGGAAAAAAGGTATTCCTGCTAAATATCTATTCCCATACAACCTAGAGGAAACGGGGGATGAGGATAAAGCAATCCAAAGAGGGGCGGTGACCCGGGAGGAATACACCCTGGGCCTTAAACGCCTCCAGTACCAGCGAGCGTTCCCGTCGTCGGCCCTGGAAGCCCTATCACGCCACCAGGAGATGGTGGCACAGGACAATTGCTCTCTCCCCTGGTTGGTCGTCCGCCGATACTCCGAGGAGATATTCACACGAATCGTGGACGGCCGGCTCCCAGACAGCTGGCGGCACTCGGCTGCGGTTAATGCCGTGAGGGTGGAAATTATCGCCATGGCGAGCCACCTCACTCCTGCCTCGGCCGCCTCAAGCGACTCCCAGCCGGGGAAAACCCATCATCAGAAGGTCGGCCAGGAACCGCGCACACAGTATGACAAGTCGCTCAGAGGAGCCCCCTGCCAGGCCTGGAACAGGGACCCTGGGGCATGCGACAAAGCCGCCAAAGGAGAGTTGCACGGATCGGGCACGCAGAGGGTCGCACACATCTGCGGCTACTGCGCGAACATCAGGAAGATAGTCACGAACCACTCGGAGGCCTCCTGCTAATCCAAAAAGTCAAGGGACAAACCCGGTAAGAGAACGCAGTCGGATTTTTAAGCCTCCGGCGGGCAGTTACACCACCGCGACACCACCGTGACTCTGTAGACGACCCACCCACCCACCCCCCCATTAGACGATTTGTTGACATTGTACCGAAGCCACCCGGCTTCGCCCCGGGATTCCCCGGCCTCTCAGGCATGCCCCGGAATTCCCACCATGACGTCACGACCCCCGTTGGGTCCCGGCCCGGCCTCCCGCTAGCGGGCACGCTGGAACCAGCGAGCCTTCGGCTGGGGGGGTTCCCCGCAGAACCTCCGAATGACGTCACTAGTCCTGCTGGTCCCGAGCGAGCCGGCGTAAACAACCACGCGCCCCCGGGCTCGCCGGAACAAGCGGGAGCCACCCGGCCATACACTGACTTTCACACCGACCCGCCTACTCCCAGCTATGGGAGTTTCTCGGAGCACGCACACGCCGCACGGATCATCTCGACGCCTACCACAACAACCCCCGCCACCTGCGGGCTCTGCGACGTCGCTGAGGCAGCACACCGCATCGGCTCGAGAGATGCAGACGAGAGCGAACCGGTAGACCAGGTCCTCGACCACACCCTGCAGCAGTCCTGGGCGCCCGCCGCTGCCTGTGGCCCCCTCCCCCTCCGAATACAAGGACACCCTCGACGGCTTCTGGCCCCTCTTGTCGGGGGGAGGGCTGGGCCAGATACCCCGACTATGCGGCAGCCTACGCCGCCGCCCAGGCCTCGGCCTTCCTAATTTCTTGGCCGCCCAAGTCCCGGTCGAGTCAGACCTCAACATCACAGCATGGCGCGAGATGCTGCGCGGGCCCCCGGACGCCTCCCTCGCGGACCACCTGGAGTTCGGGTTCCCGGCGAATTACAGCGCAGCCGGGCCGCCCACGCCGACCTTTCACAACCACCGCGAGGACCCGGCCTACGCTCACCATGTCACGGCGTATGCGGAAGAGGAGCTCCGCTGGGGTCCCCTGCTCGGACCCTTCGAGGTTCCACCCTTCTCGCCCTGGGCACAATGCAGCCCCATTATGACCCGCCCTAAGTCGACCCCTGGGAAGCGCCGCATAATAGTGGACCTCTCCTTCCCCCGGGCCATCGGAAGGAATACTTGTGTCGCCCCTACCACTATATCCTGCCCGCGGCATCGGACATGGGCAGGCGCATGATGACCCAGGGCCGGGGTGCGTTCTGCTAGTCGGCGGACGTCTCCCGGGCCTACAGGCAGCTGAGGGCGGACCCTCTCTCCACCACGCTGTTCTGCATCACCGTCGACGACAAACTCTATCTCGACATTCCCCTCCCCTTTGGCTGCCAGACATCGGGCGCGACCTGCGTGCGCGTGACTGGGGCGTTCTCTTGGATGCTCCGGGAGCGCGGATTCTTCAGCTTGGTGTATGTGGACGATTTCGTCGGGTGTGAGGCCTCATACTTGGACGCGATGCGCACCTTCGACGCCCTGTGCGACCTCTGCGCTCGACTCGGACTGGCCCTCGCCCCAGACAAGTGCTGCCCCCCCACCGTCCGGCTTGTCTGGTTGGGCATAGAGCTCGACACGGAAGCCCTGGTGTTGCGCATTCCCGATCAAAAGCTCGGAGAGGTCCTGGCGGACTGTGAGCTCTGGATGGCCCGCCCCACCCTTACAAGGAAGGCCCTCCAGGAGCTCGTCGGCCGACTGGCCCACATCAGCACATGCATCCCATCGGCCTGCAAGTTCATGGGCAGGATCGTCACCAGCCTACGCGCCTCCCCCCTCTCGGAGCGAGCCGACGTGGACCTCGACCTGCGACGCGACGTCCAGTGGTTCCGCGACTATGCAGCAAAGGGGAACGGCGTCTTCCTCCTTCCGCCCCCTTCCCGCCCCCACTGGGTCATCGAATGCGACTTCTGTTTGACCGGCGGGGGCGCCTTCTCCCGAGACTTCTGCTACTCGGAAGCCTACAGCGACAAAATGATCACGGCCTTCCCTGCGATCCACGAGCTCGAGGCCATCAACCTGGTAATGGCGGTAAAGACACTCGGACCCCCCGCCCCGGGCGGCTACGAGCTCGTGGTAAACACAGACAACGCGGCCTCGGCCCTCGCCCTCGAATCTGGCCGTGCCTCGGATCCAACCCTGGGCGCATGCGCCCGAGAGATCTGGCTGGTCGCGGCCCTCGGGTCGTTCACAATCTTCGTCCACCACAAGCCGGGCATCGAACTGGTACTGGTGGATGCCCTCAGCTGGAACCATTCCTCCCGGGCCGCCCTGGGAATAGTACGATATCATCCATAGGGCCGCCCTCGCCCCCGGGACCTGGCAGAACCGGACCCGCCACACGAGGAGGTACCTCAAATTCATGCTGGATCGGGCATCGACCACCTGCGCCCCCTCCCTTACGACATGGGCTAATTTATCGCCCAACTGCACCGTGAGCTGCCCTCCCCCGCCTCGGTCGCCAATGTGATCTCGGGCGCACGCGCCTGGCTACGGGAGGCCGGTGGCGACCCCGTCCCCTTCGACACCCCCTTTGTGGACCGCGTCCGCCGGGGAGGGGAAAAGCTCTTCGCCGCCCCGATCAAGAGGGCCCTCACCATCACCCCTGCCATGCTGCCCATCATCTACAACCATATGAGGTCCCTGGGCCATCTCGGAGTCGCCCCTTGGGCCGCGGTCGTCATCGCATATTTTACGTTCCTGAGGCAATCCAACCTCCTCTCGCCTTCCCACGCACCGTGGGGCGGTCGGCACACCCTCCGCCGCGATGACGTCCAGCGTGCCCCCAGGGGCCTCAGGATCCTGGTGTCCTCCTCCAAGACCATCCGCTCCCCTGCTCAGGTGGTCTCGCTCTACGTGCCCGCCCTCCCCAGATCGCCCGTGCCCGGTCCGGGTGTGGGACCGGGTGCTCGCCCTTCTCCCGGCCCCGGGTGATGCCCCGGCGTTCCTCGCCCAGAAGAACACCCCCCTCACGCCCCACAATGTCACGCCCTTGATCCGGGCCGCCTTCGAGGCCGCTGGGGTCCCGTAGGCCACAAAATACACCCTGCACGGCCTGCGCCGGGGCGTGGCCCAGGCCTGCGCCTCCAGGGGCGTCGACCTTTCGGCCATAATGGCCCAGGGGACCTGGGAGTCCGACGCCGTCCATGCCTACGTGCCCAGGCAGGTGACGGCGGTAGCCCCGAGAGCCTTAGCCTTGTGTTTTGGGTCGGCTCCCGGGCCTACCTCCTCGGGCTTCAGGGTCCTCCCTAGACCCTCCGACGCTTGTCTCGGTCTTCCTCTGTCCGGATCGGCCCATAATTTCCGAATTGTGGTTGATCCGGCGGGGGAAGCCCGGGACGCCCTCCTCCCACGCATGCGCGCTCCTCCTCCCCCCCCCCCCCTCAGACCTGCATTCGGGCTCCAGCAAGACACCGTCCTTGTTCTTCCGCACCCACCCACCCTCTATTTTACTGCCACTACGTGGGGGTCGGCTCCCGGGCCTACCTCCTCGGGCTCCCAGGTCCTCCCTAGACCCTCCACAGACTTTGATCAGGTTGATTGATTGACATTTACCTCGACTCAGATTGTTAACCCCTCTGATTTGTACCACCTTGTTTAGTTCAAATAAACCCTCCTTTTCCTCCCACGCTTGTCTCGGTCTTCCTCTGTCCGGATCATCGCCAGATTCAGGAGCAGTGGAATGAGGAAGACCAATTGTCCGACATTGAAATTTCCCTTGCTTAATCAACTAATGTACGAAAAAACAACCATATAAAATGACTCAATCAGATATGAGAAAGATAGCCTTTAATACAGTAACCAGATGGGATGGCCGAATGAGTTCAGCGTCCGTCTCCCGTTTTGGTAGGTCGTGGGATGCGAACCCAAAGGTTCAAACCATCGTTGAGTCAAAACAATGACGTACAAATTTATACTTGTCGCTTCCTAGTCAGGTGCTCGGCATTAATAGGATAGGTTAAGGAGCAGTGGAATGAGGAAGACCAATCGTCCGTGATTGAAATGTTCCCCTGCTTAATCAACTAATGTACCAAAAGAAAAAGAAGGTTTAGCCACATAAAATCACCAAATCAGATATAATATGAGAAAGACAGCCTTTAATACATTAACTCTTTGTTTCAGTGATCATGACTCTTAAATATAGCCAGTTAATAATATACTTACGGGAACTCCTTGTGGACCTCTGTCTCCGTTAGCGCCTGGCTCCCCTGGCGAACCCTACAGGAACCAATGGTTAACATAAATTGATAATGCTATAATATAGTTTACATTGGATAAAATGAAAATACAGTGAACCTCCATTATAACTCACCCCGATTTAATGTGAATTCGCATACAACGCGATGATTCATTGGACCCAGAATTCTGTAATTCAAAGGTAATTCAGTAAGTTGAACTCCAATTTAGCGCGACCCCGATTTCTTCTTGATCGCCTTATATAGAACTGAACGATCGCATTATAATGGGGTCATACTATACATGTTCAAATGCAGTCATACTGTATTACTAGACTTTGTGTTTTAACCAAGTCTTTGATTGATTGATTGGTGATGGCTTGCATAATAATATACATGTCAGTAGCGAAGGCCATATTCACAGCTAAAAATGAGTGGTATTTATTGTGTAACTTTTGTTTCGTGAAAAAATGTGTTAATCGCATTGATGTTTACATTGAAATTTACATTCGATAACCCAATCTGCATAACTTTAGAACAGAAATAGTTTCTGAGAGCACATAGTAAATTGCTGTATCGTAAACTATGCTCCATTAATGTTGACAAGATAGCCATCAACAGGATTTTGCACACAATCCCACTAAGACTGATCTAGTCCGATGGGTTTGAGTTTCTCCTAATCTTTTAGATAACTATATTAAAGCTGCATAGTCTGATGAAATCATCAAATTTTCAAAACCAAAACAATGATCTAAATTTGATTCTACATATATAGCTTAGATACCGATGCACTTATTAAGCATTTGTCGCCACACAGACGGGAATAGTGAGGTAATTGAATAGATCATGTTACTGCAGAATGCTATGGTGTCAGAGTTTTGGCAAGTTTGCCAAAATTAATTTGGCTGCACTTCAAATATCTCAAAAGTTAGCCACTTAAAATAAAAGTTACTTCAAGCGAAAGTAAGGTACATTATAACGATCAACCTAATGTATTTATCTCAGAAAATTTCTGAAACTTAAAACCATCGGACTATGCAACTTTCAGTTTGATCGTTATAATGTACCTTACTTTACATTGATGTATCTATTAATATAAGTGACTAACTTTGGAGATATTTGAATAAAAAAGAAAACTTATTTTAGCATGCACATCAAAAGTCGGAACCCATACATAGGCTTCAGTAGTAACAGGTTCTATCACATTGACTTCATTTACCCTTCTATGCAGCAATAGATGCTTAATTAACAAGTTCAGCAGTATCTAAGTTGGATATGTAGAATCAAATTTAAGTCAGTGTTTTCCTATTGGGCACTCCAATGAAAAAAATTGTGTAATTTCTTCTTTGGCATACACAATTTAAATTTTGCATATTGGAGTAGTCCAGCTTAAAACTGTACCACGTGACCAGTCACCATCGTCACCATCCAGATGGGATGGCCGAATGAGTTGAGCGTCCATCTCCCATTTTGGTAGATCATGGAATTCAAACTCACAGGTTTGAACCCATGTTGAGTCAAACCAATGACGTAAACATTTATACTTGTCACTATCTAGCCTGGCACTCGGCATAATTAGAATAGGGCACGGAGGCGTGGAATGAGAAAGACCAATTGTCTGTAAATACAATTTCCCCTGCATAATCAATAAATGTACAAAAAAAATCAAACAAAAATCGTACCGGGGGTCCGACGGTTCCTGGAGGGCCAGCGTTACCGGGAACACCAGGCACACCCTGAGAATAGACAAGGAGAGGGCACAAGGTCAAGGTCAAGGTTAATGTCAGCACCATCATTTTGAATACAGCAGCATAAGTGTAAACAGTGCGACAACGAGGAGTGCAACCAGCACGTTTGAACTTACTTGAGTGCGTTTGAACTCGTCCCAGTGCATTTGAACTCGCACGAGCGCATAAGCATATTCAGCGCTGAAAGGCGAGGGACAACCAGCCACGTTTGAACTTGTCTGAGCCTGTTTGAACTTGCAGCAAATGGATTTTCCTCTTCTCGTTTTCGTGAGAACTCAGTGTCAGCCAATCAGAGCTCTTCTTTTTTATTGCAAATGGCCGCCTCCATGGGGGCCGCCATTTGCAATAAAAAAGAACAGCTCTGATTGGCTGAGAACAGCTTTCAGTGTCAGCCAATCAGAGCTGTTCTATTTTATTGCAAATGGCAGCCCCCATAAGGGGCGGCCATTTGCAATCGAAAAGAACAGCTCTGATTGGCTCAAAATATGGAGAGATCCCATTATTTTTTTTAGTAGTTCCTTGTTCAGATATAGTTACACATATATATGTATCTTTTGCACAGATTAAAGTGCTTTAAGTATATTTTTAATGTATCTATTGCATTTAAATCACACACTCTCAGGACTTAAACTAAGTTAAAGAATGGGAAACTATTCCTGCAAGGGTATGCTCAATATGGGACAGTGGTCACCCGTTTTTCCTCCTTTCCTCGCTGTAGACCCATCCCTAATGTTTGGTTTAAGTTTTATTCATGTTGTTTATTTAAATGATGTACATACACAGATTGACCACAATAGATAATAAGATGAGTTCGTAATTCTAACTGTGCATGCGCTGAAAACGGCGTCAAAAGCAAAACAATTGCAGACCTTAGTTTGTTTTACAGTAAATCACTAAATGACAGCGCAACACTTTTGTATTTTTGTTAATTTCGACAAAATCGAACAATTTGACATAAACATAAATCCCCTCAAGGAACATAATAATGCAATGACTATATTTAATACACAGCTGTCCATAATTAAGCATTTTGAAACAAAAATGGGAGAATCACCATGCAACTGTACGCTGAATAAGGGACAGTGGAGAACCATCTCTCCTCCTTTTGTTGCTGCCGACCTTTCTCTACAGCAGTAAAGCATTCGTTAAATACACAACTACTGAAGTTAAAGGGGACCAGTATAGCTCACTGAAACAGGATACCTACTCTGACAAATGCTCTCCAAGCACAGTTTTGCTTAGATTTTCTGTTAATGTAACCAAATATGTAGGGCGGGTGAGTGCTAGAGTCAGTTCGCCTGCTGAACTGGGTCAGGGAGAGTGCTGAGGTCAGTGCTCTCCAAGCACAACTTTGCTTAGTTTTTCAGTTTATATAACCATACTATGTGGGGGTGGGGGAGAATGCTAGTCACTTCGCCTGAACTGGGTCAGGGAGAGTGCTCACGAAGCACTACTTTGCTTAGTTTTTCAGTTTATATAACCATACTATGTGGCGGTGGGGGAGAATGCTAGTCACTTCGCCTGAACTGGGTCAGAGAGAGTGTTGAGGCCAGTGCTCTCCAAGCACAACTTTGCTTAGTTTTTCAGTTTATATAACCAAATATGTGGAGGAGGTGACTGTTGAGGCTAGTACTCCTGTTGTTTGGAAAATGGCTGGGTGAGAGTGGAGAGAAGGGAGAGTAAAACTGAGATGTTTCAATTTTATTTTACAGTAGTAGGCCTACATGTACAGCAAATATATTTGCTGTAATGTAAAACCCTTGCCAGGACAATTTCATTACATAATTTACTTGCAGTGATTATTCAGAAACACATATAGGGGGAAATCCCTTCTAATGGTAGCAGACAGCAGGCATCAGTGTGTGGCGGGGAGGGGGGGGGGGTCAGGGTCAGGGGTCAAGGGTCTGGAGGAGTGTGGGTGTCGGTGTGAGCAAGAAGCGATGGCGTCTTGAGAAAGCAGAAAGGAACAGGTCCCAAGGAGGGGACAACATATAAAACACAATTAATTAAAAGATTAATTAAAAAGGGGGAAGTGGAATTTAGATTATGCCCCTTATGGGCAATTATGGATGAGATTGAAATTAAAAATGTTGAAGAGTAAATTTCTTTTTTTAAACAAAATGTTTTAAAAAAGTATTTTAAAAAACGTAAGAGCACTGACATGGGCTCTCTATATAATCTGTGTTTGGCATTTGAGGGCACTGTTGTATTAAATTCATACATACACTTTTTTTTTTAATGTAAAGAAAAAGTGTTTAAAAAAAAGAAGTAAGACCGCTGCCATGGGCTCTCTATAAAATCCGTGTTCAACATCTAATGGCAATGTTGGCTTCGCATTAAAATTTAAATACATACAACTTCGTACTTTTCATACTTACAATTTCTCCTCGCTCGCCTTGAAAACCTGGAGGTCCATCTTTTCCGGAAAGACCCTGCAGACAAGAAAGGAGTTTTTCTTTGGTAAAACAATGCACCTCAAACCAATCCTTGACGCTAATATTGTGATTATAACTCATCAGCTCGTGTAATTTAACTATTTACAACAGTTCAATTCAATTCAATAACTTTTTATTCTGGAATATTTTTAACATCCCACACCACATAGACATGGCGTGAGAGCAACTGGCCTTTGATGACACTGTAAGTTATACACATCGGTGGAAACCCAAATTGGTAGAGGTGCTGGCATGGGACCTACCTTCGAATGATCTATCTTCAGATTAGGAGTCTGACCTAGAAAAAAGTCGGACAATATACCCACTTGGCAACATCTAAGATAATATCAAGGCGGCTGACACTTGTTAGATTCAGAAGAATAAAACTGAAGAAAAAACAACACTAAGAAACCACTTCCTTCTCTTATGAAACAAAAACCAGGAAGGGGGTTATGGGTCTGTGGGGGTGGGGGCATCAAAGAAGAGGTAACTTGTGTATAACTTACATCGTCATCAAAGGCCAGTTGCTCTCATATTATGTCTATGTGGTGTGGGAGGTTTAAAATTCCTTGGGGTCGGTAAAAGTGTAGGCTTGGGCTTTCTATCGACCAACTCTCTAATGGTGAAAACAAGTCTATTCTGACTTATCGACATTAGCCAGAATAAATCTTCAAGAAATAACAAATAAACTTACTGGACTGCCTGGTGGTCCTAGGAAGCCTGGTGGTCCGGGCAGACCTTGTAGTCCTTGGTCACCCTGGGTGCCAGGAGGGCCGATCGGGCCGGGGCCGCCCTTGAGGCCGAGAGGACCGGGAATGCCCTGCCGTCCTCGTTCACCCCGGAAGCCCTGAGGTGGAGAACAGAGAGAAGCATTGGTTACAACAGGGGAACGCCTGGAACTAGTCTAACAGAGGGCGCTGTGAGTGTGTCGTATAACGCAGTTTGGGGGTGGGTGATTGTGGGACTGTATAGATATATTATATATATATATATATATATATGTATATATATATATATATTATGTGCACAGGGCGAGTATTGGTGTTTCGAGATACAGGTTGTATGGGGGTAATGATAATAAATAACAAATAATGTAAATATAGTACTGGCGTTTATATAGACACAAGTGAACTGGGGTAATGGTAATAATAATATATAATAATAAATAATAAAAAATTTAATTTAGCATTTGGTATATATACACAAGTGAACTGGGGTAATGGTAATTAATAATTATACTACTCATATTAAATAATAATTTAAATTTAGCATTAGTGTACATAGCCACAAGTGAACTGAGGTAACACAATAACTAGTAATAATAATAAATAATAATGAACAATAATGTAAATTGATTACAGTGTATTCTTTGTATTTTTTTGTACATTAGTTGTTTAAGAAGGGGAAATTTCAATGGCGGACAATTGATCTTCCTCATTCAACTGCTCCTTGCCAAATCCTAAAAATGTCGAGTGCCTGGCTAGGAAGCAACAAGTATACATTTTTAAGTCATTGGTTTGACTCGACCAGGGTTCGACCCAACGACCCCACGGTCTACAAACACGGGAGACGGATGCTCTAACTCATTCAGCCATCCTGTCTGGGATTACCAGACACCATTCTAAGGCACTGTACAATTTAATAGACCGCCCTCTCTAGCAGGAGCCATTCTAAGGCGTTGTGTTATCTACTAACTTTTCCAATCAGGCTCTCAACAAGTAGCATTTTGCTGCTTGAGATGAACAATTCAATAAGTATGAATAGATTATAATACATATTCCTACCCTTTCTCCACGTGGACCTCGCTCACCAGGTACACCTAGAGGGCCCTGTAACATGAATATGAAATACATGTGTTAATTCACTACCAGAGAAATGGTTAATCCAAACTTATTACTAAGACAAAATTCAAAAGATTTGAATCAAAGTGGACTAGTGCTGCCCAGCGGTGAAAACAAGTATTAACACACTTATCCATTATGAGCAGGGTCAATAAATTCATCACACACAAATTTTTTTGGGAATTACTATGACGCCGAATATAGATATAAACCAAGCATAGATTGGTGGATGGTAATTTTATGCTGTGTTAGCAAAGAAGGCCATTTTCAGAAAAAAGAGTAAGTAGAATCTATTCTGTTTTTCTAGTAACTAACATGCGTCAAATAAAGGTCACATATATGGCTTTTTTTAACCCCAAAACTAAGGTAACTAATGTAACACACATTTGTGTAGACTATTCCTACACAGTATATTATAGATGTGTGTAAACTCTTCCTACACAGTATAATACACATATATCTGTTAACTATTCCTTAGCAATATAAAATACATTTTTATAAATTATTCCTACGCAATAGATACACATTTGTGTAAACTATCCCTACACAATAAAATACACATATCTGTTGACTATTCCTTACCAATATAAAATACATTTGTGTAAACTATTCCTACACAATATGTACACATTTGTGTAAACTATCCCTACATAATATAATACACATTTGTGTAAACTCTTCTTACACAATGGAACAAACATTTATGTAAACTCTTCCTACACATTACAATGCACATTTGTGTAAACTCTCCTTACACAATATAATACACATTTGTGTAAACTCTTACACAACACAACAAACATTTATGTAAACTCTTCTCACACATTACAATGCACAGTTGTGTAAACTCTCCTTACACAATATAATACACATTTGTGTAAACTCTTCGCACACAATACATACACATTTATGTAAACTCTTCTTACACATTACAATGCACATTTGTGTAAACTCTTCTTACACAACACAACAAACATTTATGTAAACTCTTCTCACACATTACAATGCACATTTGTGTAAACTCTCCCTACACAATATAATACACATTTGTGTAAACTCTTCTAACACAACATACTACACAGTTATGTAAACTATTCCTACACAGTATATCACCCATTTATGTAAACTCTCCTTACACAAATGACCACAACTGGGTCTACATTACTACTGTGAGTGCCAATACATAAGTCACATTGGACGCCATGGTATATCACATTGACGCGGTGTCTCAAACCTCACATAATAATCAGCCACAAGGGACAAGTCCACAAAGCACTCACCGGTGAGCCCTTCCGGCCATCCCTGCCTCGCTTCCCTGCAGATCCATGGCTCCCCTATGTCAAATACCAAACAGCAAACAAGAAAAGGTTAATCGTGGGACAAAGCGGAGACTGCATGAAACTAGGTTTATGTACTTGTTCAATTATTCATCTTATATTTGAAAGGTTCAGGCGCAAAAACCAAGAAACGCCATCCGCGCCGAATGAAACCATAACTACTATATTTGAGTTGAAGCTGCCATCATTCTGATAATCCAATTTTTTTTTTTTCACAGAGCGCCAGGCTAGGAAGCGACAAGTATCATTTTTTATAAGTTATTGGTTTGACTCAACCGGGAACCAAACTTCCGACCTTCTTCACGCGAGGCCTGGGCTCTACCGATTCGACCATTGCACCAGGGCTGTGTTCAGGGTATGCTTCCGAGTCGTCTCGTAGAAATTCCTGATGTCACGCTAGTCTGAACGGCAAAAGCAGTAGGTTGCCTGGAAAATGGCCGTCGCCATAGGGGGAAGCCATTTGCAATGCAAAGAAGAGCTCTGATTGGCTGAAACTACTGAATACGGTGGCCATTTTCTAGGCACTTTTTGTCTCCAGTCTGAAAAGCGAGACGTCTCCGAGGCATACCCTGAACTGAAATAAGCCAAAAATCATTCACCTCTGACTCTGTTCAGAGGTGAATAACAACCCTATTTAAAAGTTGGAGAATATTTGTCCCACTGTCGATGGTCTTACTTTGGCATACCTACCTTATGTTAAATCCAATAGCTACAATCCGATTGTATATGGTTTCCCTCAACATATACTCTCCAGAGTGTTCAAATCACATAATATCAAAGCATAAAGACACAAAATCAGTTTGAATTGATAGAGTCCATGAAGTAAATCTGCCATGTTTGAATGAACTGGTTGTATGACCTGACTACCTCAGCCAATGAAAATGACTGTTTCCTGATCTAGATTGGACTATGAGCCAGGGTCCTCTAAAATTCCTGCCAATGGCCGCCATGCGAACATCTGGGCTCTGTCAATTCAATCTTTAAAGTTCATTTATCTCCTGGAATTAATCTACTGATCAGTTCAAAAGTTGCCGATCTGCAGCCTTCAGGGTGCCAACACGACTGAAAACTCCCCAAAACAAGAACAACTATCAAATAAAATCAACTTGAGTTTCAACGGTTTTTTAGATATATTAAATTAACTGCACTTTTCTTTATCTCATGATATGCAAATGGTTTTTAAGAGTTCGGGGAATCCTGTAGTAGTATGATGATGATTATTATTAGCTGACTGACATAAGCAATGTGGCCTCCTTACCCATTTGAAGATATGGAATTCAAGGCTATTTCAAGGCTTTTCAAGGCTTACAAAAAAAGAAGGAATTCAACACTATTTTCATTTGGATTTCAGGAAAAAAACAACAATGGTGAATGGCAATTTCCGATTAATTTTGATCAGTAGGGACAGTTTAATGGAATTCAAGGCTTTTCAACTAATTACCCAAAATAGGTTAAATTCAAGGCTTTCTTAGGCCTTGAAATGGGGCAAATGAAGTTCAAGACTTTCCAGGCCCCGTACCGACCCTGTGTAGCCGACAAAGTTACTGACCTTTTCACCAGGAGGGCCTGCGTAACCAGGGAACCCGGGAATACCGTTGCTGCCCTGTCACAAAGAGAAGATGACAATCAGGTTAAACCGAGACCAAACTCATCATCCTGTTGGTGCTACAGTGAATGGCGGGAGTGAGTAAAAACAAGACAAGGTGACAAAACTCATAATGAGTCACAATGGAGCTATTATTTAATCAGCATAACTACACAGTGAAATGAAGCTATTGTTTAATTAGCATAATTACAGTGTAATAAAGCTATTATTTAATTAGCATACTTATACAATTTAATAAAACTATTGCTTAATTGTGAATGCTTCAATGAAACATGGGTAATTAAATACGCAAACCGACATTTCTTCAACATAGCCAAGGACATTAACCACCACCTGGCAATAAGAAACTGAACTTTGGCAGTGGGCGCCCCGATTCGACATAATTATTAATGACTCAACAAACACTCTGTAAATGACTACTCAAAATAAATGCCTTAGCATAATTACAGTGTAATGAAGCTCTTATCTAATTAGTATACTCACAAATTGTTATGAAGCTATTCATAAATTAGCATAACAATGGACATCTAGTGAATTATCTAGGATGCTCACGCTATCTTAAAGTTGCATAGGTCCGATGGTTTTGAGGTTGTGTAATTTTCTGAGATAAATACATTAAGTTGATCATTATAATAATAATAATAAAACATTTATATAGTGCCCGATCCAGCAAGCTATTCTCAGGCGCTTTACATAACAAACAAATATACAGGAAAATAAATGTCACCTAGTTAAAAGCAGATTTAAACGAATGTGTCTCAGCAATACTAAAAGTACGATCCCCAAAGCCTTTGAATCTGCTCCGAGGAACTGCTAACTGGCTGGAGACTGTGGAGCGCAGTGTTCGAACATTTGTTCTCTCCTGGAGCATATCTCTCATATATTCTGGAGCCTGATCATGCAAGGCACGATATACAAGAAGCAGCACCTTGAAATCAATTCTCTTCTCCACAGGGAGCCAGTGTAATGATTTCAGCACAGGGGTGATGTGATCAAATGTCTACCTTACCTTATACTCTACGTTACTTTACTTTGAAGGACTTTGCTTTAAACCATGACTACTCATTCAGTGACCTTGTTTTGTGTGTATCTTAGACGCCGAGATGAGGGGGGATTGGAGATTGACCTTGAATTAACCTCTCTAATGAAGACTTTGAAGGACTTTGCTTTCAACTGACTAACTTAGGATATATTTGAAGTGTAAACATACAAAGTTAATTTTGGCGCATTTATCAAAACTCAGAACCCACAGGCTTCAGCGGCAACAGGTTCTATTAAATTGGCTTACTATGCCCTTCTATGCAGCAAAGGCTGCTTAAAAAGCACATTAGTTTGGATATCTAGGTTCAAATCTACACAGTGCTTTGCTTTTTGAAAATTTGATGCTTTTATTGGATTATACTACTTTAATTAAATTCTTTTTTTGGTAATGGCTTTTCTACCCTGTCCATAACGAATAAGTCACATCGTGCCTTGTTTTCATCACTGAACAGCAGTAGTCTCAATTTGGTAGTTGCCTTGTCATCTTAGCTGTTAGCGGCCAGCCTTAATTATGTTAGTTTTTTGCTGCCACGTTTGCAACATTTGAGTATATTCCTACCCCACGTGCTAGTGTTAGTATGGATACTCAGTTTACAATGTGGCTTTGTGAGGTTGGGGTATGAGGTCATTCGAAGAATTGTTAGGAGTTAGGTCTTGAATGATGGTCGTGAGTGCATACAGACTACATCAAATGACCTCGCAGCTTTCATTCTTAGAAAATTACATCTCGCCCCTTTATTGTAATTCTTAGGTTGGTGAAATTCGTAGTCAGTGGAGTTTGCGGAAATCGTGCCGGCACACTAATTTCCTTTTTAGGCCCTGCAACCATGACTACTCATTCAGTGACCTTGTTTTGTGTATCTTAGATGCTGAGATGAGGGGGAATTGGAGTTTGACCTTGAATTAACCTTGTTTTGTGTATATCTTAGATGCCGAGATGAGGGGGGATTGGAGTTTGACCTTGAATTAACCTCTCTAATGAAGACTACACCATCCCTGATCAGTGACGTCACAAACCTTTTCACCAGGAGCTCCTGGAGGACCGAACTCGCCCTTCTCTCCATGCACACCCTGTCAAAAGAGAGAAAATACAACATTAATAAATTTAAGTTTCAATTGGCTGACTTGGGCTTGGACAAGTAGTTTTTCCAGTCGGTCAAGTAGAAAATTCAGTCACTTGCCCGATAGGATATGAGTGAAAACATTTGAGTGGAATACCGTTCCGTGGGTGTTTCGGTCAGATTGTGAGTTTTCCGGAATACACAGGGTCAGAACAAACTCAAGATGACTGCACTAGCACACTAAATAGTTATTAACTTACAGATTAACTTACAGATTTTCTTCTGGCTGATCTAGGCCTTATTGGGCCTCTAATGCTAGCTCGTTATAGTAAAAAAGAACAATTTTTTTTGCACACAGATGGAGGTTGATGGGGCCCTGAAGTAATATAAGCAAGTGGGGACAAACGTTACTGTCTTACCATGAACTAGTTGACGACAACATACCTTTGGTCCTATGGGTCCTTCTTGACCTCTGTTTCCGCGATCTCCCTTAAGGCCACGGTCACCCTTTGGTCCTATGTCACCCTTGAGACCATCTATACCAGGGATGCCCTAGAACAATAATTCACAAGGTTACAACTCCACACACTATTATTATATACATGCGTAAATATGTGCTCTATAATCTATTATGTGAATATAAACAATGACACTATCATCTTCAGTTATAAGTTATTTGCGAACCATAGCTAGTGTATGCTAGTGATTAGTTCCAGGTTTGGTCACACTGGCGCCACCTGTCAAGGGCTGTGACCTCTTATAAGCCAACTGTGTCTAGTCGTTATCGCCTCCGGACACACTGGGACTGTCAATTTTTAAATTGATATAATATATACATGTAAATAATGAGAAAATAATAAGTAGTAAAAGCAAAGCTTGTTTTATTCAACGACACCTCTAGAGCGCATTGATTTTAATCATCGACTATTGGACGTCAAACATATGGTCATTCTATCAGATTTCTTTGAAGGAAACCTGCTGCTGCCACATAGGCTACTCTTTCCGCTAAACAGTAAGGGTTTTTTATATGCGCGTTCCCACAGACAGGACAGCACATACCAGAGGCTTTGATAAACCAGTTGTGGACCACTGGATTGAACGGAAAATAGCCCAAACTGCAAATGGGTCCACTGAGCAGGATCAATCGGATGACCGACACCTCCAGAGGCGGACAGTTTACCGCCTGAGCTACGTCCCACTCCATAATAAGTAGTTGTCAGTGTATGTGAACACTGCTGGTACTAAGTATTCTGGGTTACCTTTTCACCAGACAGGCCTCTTGGTCCTCGCACACCTCTGTCACCCTGTAACACAAAGCACACATATTATATTCATATAAGGCATATATATATATATATATATATATATAAAAGGCCGGCTACAGTACAAAGAAGGAAGGAAAGGAAGAAGTGGGTTGAGTGGCTCAAGTGGGAAGAAGTGGGTTACTGACAGTGTTGAGCCAAGTGGTCACGTGGGAGGGGGGTACACTGCACCAAATGATACAATGAATAGCGGTACAAATAGAATAGTGATAATAATAACTCCCTTCCGCGCCTTTGTACTCGCATGATGCTTATACATCACATATATATATATAAGGCATGCACAATTAGGTAACCAATCATCCAATTAAAAGAATAATCCCGCGACTAAATAGAGATACTTGTAGTCTTTAAAGAGTATGTAACATGACAAAAACAACATTACTTATTCACTAGTTTTATTATCATATATGGCTAGTCATAATTTGCATAGCTTGAAATCGTGATCGTGAGAAGTAAGCGAAAACATTACTGTGTGACACCATGAAGCACATGCATTGCGCAAATTTCTTTCTTAATTTGACTCCATCCACTGATACCTGCTGAATATGAATTTGTGAGATTAGTTCAATAAATATGGAAGTGAGCGCCCAGTCGAATATCCCATTCGATGGCCTCCAGTGTTTTTGTACTTACCTTGACACCACGGATACCAGGTAGACCCATGTTACCGGCTATCCCTTGAGGACCCTGGAGAGAGGTGAAATACAACAGGATTATGACAACCAGGTGAAAGGAAGGATTAAGCACTAGATTAGACGGTAGTGTAGTGACGGCACATTGTCAACATACAACTCTGGTGGGAGAGTAGTGAGGGCAGATGTCAACATACAAGTCAGGTGGCAGAGTTGTGACAGCAGATGTTAACATATAACTCGGGTGACAAAGTAATATGTGATAGGAGATGTCAACATACAACTCAGGTGCCAAAGTAATGTGACAGCAGATGTCAACATACAACTCAGGTGACAGCTAATGTCAACATACAAATCAGGTGGCAGAGTAGTGACAGCAGATGTCAACATACAACTCATGTGGCAGAGTAGGGACAGCAGATGTCAACATGCAATTCAGGTGGCGGAGTAGGCTAGTGACAGCAGATGTCAACATACAACTCATGTGGTAGGATAGTGACAGCAGATGTCAAAATACAACTCAGGTGACAGAGTTGTGACAGCAGATGTCAACATCCACCTCAGGTGACAGAGTTGTGGCAGCAGATGTCAACATACAACTCAGGTGACAGAGTTGTGACAGCAGATGTCAATTTCCACCTCAGGTGACAGAGTTGTGACATCAGATGTCAACATCCAACTCAGTTGGCAGAGTTGTGACATCAGATGTCAAAAACATCAATCTCAGGTGACAGAGTTGTGACTTAATTCAGATGTCAAAAACATACAACTCAGGTGACAGAGTTGTGACTTCAGATGTCAAAAACATACAACTCAGGTGGCAGAGTTGTGACAGTAGATGTTAACATATAACTCAGATAGCAGAGTTGTGACAGCAGATATCAACATACAAACCCAGGTGATAGAGTTATGACAGCAAATGTCAACATACAACCAATTAAGGTGGCAGAGTAGTGACAGCAGACGTCAAAATACAAACCAGGTGACAGGGTTTTGACAGCAGATGTCAAAATAAAAGTCACAAAAGGATCATTCAATTTTCAATATTTTTAATGTAATACTAAAAGGCCTACTACTTTCCCAGACCCCCACCCCCATTCCCTCCCCACTGAAGTAGTACACATAAACATTTTATCACAAAACATGAGGTAAGACAATAGAAGTCGTATATAACTAACACCTCCCCGCCACACCCAATTTAATCTATTGCATTCAACTTTTAAAAGAAATTATAACCAGACAAAATGCATTAATCACAGATTGACATTTTAAATCTAAAACATTCAATTAAAAACAAAAAAATTATAACCAGCATACTTCTGACAAAATGTATTGATCACAGATTGACAAGCTTAATCTAAGGAGCTCAATTAAAAACAAAACAAACTATAACCGGCATACTTCTGACAAAATATATTGATCGCATATTGACATAACACAAACAAATCGAGATTATCCCAGATAACAGTAAATGTAGGTAACTGATTCTAAGTGTACTCACTGGATCGCCCTTCTCACCATTGTCTCCTGGTTCACCCGGAAGTCCCTGAAAAAATAACACAAATATACGGTTCCCACTCTTTTTTTAAAGACCTTTTAAGTACTTTTTAGGACCATTAAAACTGTTTTTTAAAGACCAAAATGAAGAAATTCCACAGCTTTTTCAGCATGCAATAACTCCAGGTTCCGAGTATGCTCCAGTAGTGCTATTGCACATCAGGTGGGTAGAAATTCCAAAGTAATCTTTGGAGGAGAGATAAGGTTGGCCAAAAATTATTGTCTGTCTGCAGTAACCCTGAGAAATTACTTCAAAATGACACCAAATGTCACCTTTCAGAGGTTTCAACCTTCATATGAGGACAGGTTGCAAAACCAAAATTTATAAGTCTACCTAGAATTACTGCATGCAAACAATTAACTTGGCCTAACGACAAAAATACCTTAAAGTGCAAGTTTTGTGGTGAAAAAGTCAGGTTAAACAAAGTTAGATTCCTGACATCAGGATGCTCGGTGCTACTTATGAATCAAATTATTCATGTTTTTGTGAAATCTTTAATGATTTAGAATACTTTTTATATAATTGTAGGACTTTTCAGTACTGATTTTTTTCATCTTCAAAAGTTAGTACTTTTTAGATTTGTTTATGACCAGTACGAACCCTGAAATATAGCACACATTTGTGTAAACTCCCAAATTATAGATTGATTGATTGATTGGTGGTTGCTTTACGCCATGTCGGCAGCATAAGCCATATTCACGGCGAGAAATTTTATTTTTTTGTTCAAACCATCGCTTTTACATGTAAAGACAGACAATCAATTATGTGCCAAATTATAGATGGAGCAGTTAATTGAGGCTCAAAACGCAGACAACGTGTATTAGGGCAACTTTACAATCTGAACGAAGATATACACAATTCTGCATACTACTTAATAATGGTGATGTACTGTAAGTTGCTGTTGAAGTGTTCTCAATGCATGGTGAGATCCGTACACATGTGAAGATATGGAATTCCAGGCTATTTCAAGGCTGTTTGATAGGAATTCAAGACTATTCTCATTTGGATTTCAGGAAAAAACAACGATGGAAAATGGCGATTTTAGACTAATTTAGATCAGTGGGGACAGTTTAATGGAATTCAGGGGTTTTCAATGACTAATTACCCAAAATAGGTTAAATTGAAGGCTTTTCAAGGCCTTCAAATAAGGCAGATGAAGTTCAAGACTTTTCATGGCTTTCCAGGCCCCTACAGACCATGGCATGGTAACCAAAGTTGCCTCTCTAATTTCTAAAATAGCTTTCGAATGGAATTGCCGATTCGGTAAGAGAGCTGGCGTCCCATGTGGGAAGTCGTGGATTTTCAAAACCAGGTTGAGTCAATGCAATGACTTACAAAATGTATACTTGTCGCTAACTAGTCTGGCACTTGGCATTAATAAGATCAGACAAAGACTGGTTGGCTCACAATCGGGATAATATGACTGAATGGGATATCGGGGTCATGGTGCTGATGGCCTGGTTTCCCAGTGGGGCAGAACTATAAAGCCTCCATGAGTGTGCACTGTCACAAGTCTGTAGGTACCCGTCTTGATAATTATGACCTTGGATGTTGCTAGGACATAAATCGCCAACAAACCAACAGACCTGTAGACCATCAGGGCCAATGAGTCCTGGCATGCCTGGTTTACCCGTCGGACCTTGAATACCTGGCGGTCCCTGACCACCGACCTGGCCGGGTGGGCCCTGCGTAGGAAAACACAAAACACAAATTAGCAAATTGTCCAGGTTTACATAAAACATGGCTAATTGAATATGCGGGACCGACGACACTCTTCCTGGGAGTATTCGATTAATCAACTAGGGTCACCCGAGCCACTTTTTGGCACATGCGCACATCCTACAGACTCGGGTTGAATAAACGAATACAATTCTCCACGCTTGGGGTGGAAAAAATGGTGGCTTAATTCAAAATTGTTGTTGTTTGTTTAATAACCGATATAACTACAGCAAAATAGGATTGAAAGTATTTTATGATTGCATAGTTTGGTTATATTTCCATTTCATTAATCTGGGTTATTACAACAAACATACATGTAGGACTGGTACTGGTAGCTCTTATCCTGCAGGACGTTACCAGCGCAAATGTGACGTCATCATTCCTAGCCACCCCCAGCAAAGATGTGGGTTGCTGGGGTCAGGGATTTTTTGCACATGGCACATGTTTTTGTTGACTCCACTCGCAGTGTTCGATTTGAAATTCTAGCAACTCGGGTGACCCGAGTCACCCGGGTCGTGTTAATCGAATATGGCCCTAATGGATGCTTTAACTGCTGCCACCTAGCGATACAGAACTTTAACTATTACCATCTGCTAGGCTGCTGACTGATTGACCTATGTAGTAGTGTTTTTTACCCATTGTGAGCAGTTTTTGAATCACTTCATCCTTAGTGTCCAAACCATCAAGACATATACAACAGACTCCATTTAAATTTACCATCCCACTCACCCAAACTTAAAGTTAACAGGTTAAGATTCATAGGGTTAAGCGTCTGTGAGCCTCGTACATCAAACTGACTCTAACATATATACCCTGTAACATTTGACAACAAGAATAAATGCCACATGTCGGTCTCGCGTGTTTTCAATTATTAATTTATCTCATACAAAGTCAAGTCAGTGACTTGGAGAGGGTCATCACACTCTAACATAAATGCGCAATACTTACCGGTGGGCCTGTCACACCGGCCTGGCCTGGGCGGCCTGGTCTGCCAGGTGCACCCTATGATGGACAGAAAAAGAAAATAAACAGAGTCAGGGTCCATAAACATGTGAAGATATCGAATTCAAGGCTGCTTTTGATAGTAATTTAAGACTATTTTCATTTGGATTTCAGGGGAAAAAAAACAATGGCGAATGGAAAATGGCGATTTCAAACTAATTTAGATCAGTAGGGACAGTTTAATGGAATTCAAGGATTTTCAAGACTAATTACCCCAAACAGATTAAATTCAAGGCTTTCCAAGGCCTTGAATTGGGGCAAATGAAGTTCAAGACATTTCAAGACTTTCCACACTCCGTATGAACCCTGCACAGTTACTAGAATATTCCTATCATATACTGCTTATCTAACTCCAACTGACTATGTCCTACTTATTATAACTTCACCAAACGAATACAGAAGAAAATCTGTGCCCTTCTGCTTATGGTGCTGTCACATTACGACGTATCTCGCCGGCACGCCGCCAATGCGCAAAATCACTTTTAATTGTCGAGAAACATTAAACTTTTCGGCGTCAGCACAACGGATTGGTAGCGTGCGGCCGACGTTGTGGTAAAACTTTGGTGCACCGTCCTGATATGACCTTAGATGCTGCTAGGATGTAAAACAACAAAAAGCAAAAGTTTGGCACAACGTGTGGGAATGACCCTCATGCGCGCGTGGCGTGTGCCTATCGTTCGCATAACGTTATTCCAGCGATCTCGACGTGCTCCTAATGTCGCCATAATGTTGGCACCCGAACATTGTCGCGCATTGTCGGTCGTCGAAAGTTTTGTGCAAGCGCAAAACTTCGCCGACCAACTGACACACACCGCCGACGTAGATCAACGTATACCAATGTGCGCCTAACGCACGCGTAACGTAAACTGACGTATCCCGACGTAGCGCCAAAAAATCACATACGTCAACGCACGTTGGCGAGAAGCATCATAATGTGACAGCACCATTACATTCTATATACCATGAAAATGCTCACATCGATCCATCTAGTAGGCCTATTGATGTAGACATATGACAATACTGTTGTCATATTGCTGTGGAACTTGTAGGTCCCTATCAGAAAGCCATAGTGCTATATGCTACAAATTGTGTATTCCAGTTAAACAGCTATTGTTAGCTCACTTTATATACCACACTTATATACCATTTTTGTGTAAATAATCACAGAGTGAAAAATGGCTGGAAAACCAGTGCTTCGGTCCTGACAAAGAACTTATTTAACAAAATAAACATATTTACCCCCCCACCCCCAATTAACGTTTATTTTACTATAACAGGTTGCAAGGATTTGTTGCAAACTATCATAATATTGTGCTACTATAAATGTCTGAATATATTTTATTGTATGAACCATTCATTAATTCTATTTACATAGTTCCACTTACCAGGATTACATTCACAATTTAAACAGACCCGGTATAGGCTACTGAGATATGAACTGTACTCCGACAAATGCTCTCCAAGCATAACTTTGCAGGTTTTCAGTTTCTGTAACTGTATACGTGGGGGGAGAGTGCTGAAATTGGTTGCTCCTGTTATGTTGTAGTTAGTCCAGCAGCACTGACAAGGCTTTTAGACAACCATATAGAGAAAAAATTTAGAATTTGAAATCTAAAATGCTAAATATGAAGGTCAAATGTTTATTTTTCATAACCAGCTACTTTTTGTGTGAATAATTGATTAAATCATGTAGATTAATAGACTTTAAAAGTTGAATTGAGAGCTTTCTGTGGTTGCCATCTTGGTGGTTGCCATGGCTTCCCCTGTGTGTGGGGAACCCTCTAGGTCATGTGATGAGGGAATCCCACCTATGATGTCATTCATACATCACAGACCTCAACTCTCCTCCTACATGTTCAGTTGCATGAACTGAACAAACTAAGCAAAGGTATGTTTGGAGAGCTTTTGATGCTGGATTTGTTTGTATCTGAGCGAGGTATACACAGCGACTTTAAAGAAGCCGGTACTTGTCTATGTTACTAGTAATGTGGCTAATTCACTGCACAGGTAAAGATCTTTTAGCCAATACATCACTTAGGGCCTTATTGCAAAATGGCTGAGTGTTTTGGTTCTAAAATCTGTTATGCTTAGGCCTATATCGAACTATGCAGTCTTAATTTCTTGAAAGCGCACAACACTATTGTGGTTAGCTATAACTGGGCTATATATGGGCTATATAACACGATATATTAATTCTGTGTAGGTATCGTACAGCATTGCCTTTAGATCCCGTTGGTCCTTCAGCGCCCGGAATACCCTGAATAAAATAAAGGAATGTAGGTCAATCAGTAACAGTCAAGTTAGCATACAGATATATAGTGATCATATGGCTTTAATTAGTTCAATCAGAAACAGGCCAGTAAATATACAGATATATATTGATTATGGGGCTTTAATTAGTTCAATCAGAAACAGCCCAGTAAACATACACATAATTAACACTGGCAAAACTCCCGCTAGCACATGGAGCCCCAGGCAAAGACCCTATAACACTAAGACGGCTCACTCCCTATCTCTCCCATGGTAATGTAAATTTCGCACAGCCACCTTGTGGTGGGTTTGATCAGCCCGGCTGCTGGTTGGTGTTTCACATGTAAACACATACAATTATATTATACATGAGATAGGTAAGTATGAATACACATCAATATGAAATTGCTATGAACAAATAATACGCATCATCATCAGCATCATCATCATCATCACCATCATCACACATCTTTCACATTCATATATACATTTATACATATAATATAGAATCTGTTTAACCAAGAGAACAACCAGTGCACCAAGTGGTGGGTTTGATCATTTTGATTACACAGTACAGGCTGAGTGAGCCGTCTGAGTATTTAGGGTCTTTGCCCCAGGTTACTGCCCAAGTTGCCAGGACCTTCAGCTGGCTATGGCAAGTCAGTAACAGAAGATTAAACATAGTTTATATAATTCTTATTTTTTATCAAAAAGTCTTTATCATGGATGAAAGTACACAACAAAATAAGCAGACATTTTCAGTGAGCGATAATAGGGTCACAATATGAAAAAAAATCATTCTCCAGATTCTAAGCAGATTTCTCTTGGGGGGGGGGGGGAACCCGAAAGAACCTTTTTTTTTTTCTTCTTTTTTTCCCCCCTTGTATTTTCTTTTCTTCTGTTTTCTTTTCTTCTTTTGTTCACCTTCTCATTTTCTCTCTCTTTCTTTTTGGGGGGTTTGTGGGGTGAGGGTAGTAAAAAAGGCATCGAAATGGTAATACTTACGGGTGATCCTGGGGGTCCGGGTGACCCTCGGGGTCCGAGAAACCCACGAGCTCCCTAGCAACGGGGAAAAACACAGGTAACTATAACCATCAACTGTGGAGGGATACAGAGAATGTAGACAACTGCAATGACGGCATCAAATAGACTATCTATGACAGTCATATCACATATTAGTTACTCCCGCAGCGCTATCTCTGAGACAGGGCTGCTGAACAACTAGTTACTCCCGCAGCACTCTCTCTGAAACAGGGCTGCTAAACAACTAGTTACTCGATCGAACAGCACTCTCTCTGAGACAGGGCTGCTAAACAACTAGTTACTCCCACAGCGCTGTCTGTGAGACAGGGCTGCTGAACAACTAGTTACTCCCGCAGCGCTGTCTCTGAGACAGGGCTGCTGAACAACTAGTTACTCCCGCAGCACTGTCTCTGAGACAGGGCTGCTGAACAACTAGTTACTCCCACAGCGCTGTCTCTGAGACAGGGCTGCTGAACAACTAGTTACTCCCACAGCGCTGTCTCTGAGACAGGGCTGCTGAACAACTAGTTACTCCCACAGCGCTGTCTCTGAGACAGGGCTGTTGAACAACTAGTTACTCCCACAGTGCTATCTCTGAGACAGGGCTGCTGAACAACTAGTTACTCCCACAGTGCTATCTCTGAGACAGGGCTGCTGAACAACTAGTTACTCCCACAGCGCTGTCTCTGAAACAGTGCTGTTGAACAACTAACTACTCCCACAGCGCTGTCTCTGAGACAGGGCTGCTAAACAACTAGTTACTCGATCCAACAGTGCTATCTCTGATACAGGGCTGCTGAACAACTAGTTACTCCCACAGCGCTGTCTCTGAGATAGGGCTGCTAAACAACTAGTTACTCGATCCAACAGTGCTATCTCTGATACAGGGCTGCTGAACAACTAGTTACTCCCACAGTGCTGTCTCTGAGACAGGGCTGCTGAACAACTAGTTACTCCCACAGTGCTATCTCTGAGACAGGGCTGCTGAACAACTAGTTACTCCCACAGTGCTATCTCTGAGACAGGGCTGCTGAACAACCTATTAACAAAAAAGTGTCAGAAGGCTGGGTAAACTAAATTACAACACGAATTCTTAATCTAAGAAGCAAAATATATTCTTTAAATACCTATTTATTTCTACCCGCTATTTTTGAATAAATAATTTAGATTAATAGACTTTAAAACTCGAATCGAGAGCATTCTGGGGCCGCCATCTTTATGTCAACTGAAATACGTCACGTGATCATTGACCTTTTTGTGGGTCACCGGCTATTTCAGAAACAGTTAGTCTTAGATCTACTATTAGTGACAATCCAAAATTCCAATCAACACTACACCTACTCAACTAATTCAATGCAAACGATTCGCCTTCTAATGTCTTTGTTCGACAACGATGGCAGTAAATACAAAATACTGACAAGCTGATAATTGTAGGTAAACACTTGTGAGTTGGTAGATAATATTTTATATAAAGATTTTAATTAAATAAAATATATAATCTTTTTTAAGCTTACCATTTCTCCCTGCACGCCCGGTGTCCCCTGTGGTCCTGGCTCGCCCTGAGGAAAAGTTTACATGTCAATTATCAACAAAATCTTCTCTTATTTTAAGCAGGTCTTTCAAAATGAGCCGACGCTCAACCGCCAGTGTCGGCTACATGCTCACATGTGACCTGTAGTACTTCTTTTTTCAACATAATGTCGTGGTGATGATGTAAATGGGAAATATTGCGCTTAGAGTGGGAATCGAACCCACATCTCTTGGATTCCCGCCCAGTATGCTAACCATTACACAACCTAGACTCCCGGTGCCCAGCTACAAAACGTCTGTGATAATGCTACAGTACATCTACCATTTATCATATAAAAAAAGTCGGTTAAATGAAAGTTGGTTAATCCAAATTATCGGTTAATCCAAACAAAATTGTCAGACCCCCAGGCCACTTCCGGTACGGTTAGACCAAACTTTCGTGTGGTTATAAGGTCCTCTGAGAGCCCACCAACTTTTTTATGTGATAAATGGTAGTATTTTGCCAGGCTGCCGAAAAACAGTTTGGATTAACTGATCGTTTGGTTTAACCGAGTTTGGTTTAACGGGGGGTTATACTGTAAATACATCAAAAACAATAATCAAAGTGTCCATATACATTGTATATTACACGTGCAATACACGCTTACTCAAAGTCACAGTCAAAGCCATAGCTTGGTTAAACCAATGATCGGTTAATCGAAACTAATTTCTAGGGTCCCTTCAAGTTTGGTTTAACAGGGTTATACTGTACTACTATCGGCTGATGCTTAGACTGTTTTTTTTTTGTCATCCGCACATTGCACATGTGGGTGAAATCAACGATGTCAACAACAACATTTAACTTGTACACATATAGTTAAAACAGAGTTCGCCTACAAAAAGACTCCTATCGATCCTGCTCAGTGAAACCATTTGCAGTTTGGGCTATTTTCCATTCCAATCAGTGGTCCACAACTGGTTCATCAAAGACTGTGCTATGTGCTGTCCTATCTGTGGGTAAGCGCTTATATAAAAGACCCCTTAGTGCTTATCGGAAAAAAGGAGCCTATGTGTTGGCAGAAGGTTTCCTCCAAAGAAATATGTCAGAACGACCATATGTTTGATGTCCAATAGGTGATGATAAAAATCAATGCGCTCTAGAGGCGTCGTTAAATAAAACAAGCTTTACAAAAAGACTACACTCGCACGACTCAGCACTTTCTTATTGAAAACATATGGTAGGACTACTACCAGACGGCATGGCCGAATGAGTTAGAGCATCCGTCTCCCGTGTTGGTAGATCGTGGGGTTGTGGCTTCGAACCCTGGTCGAGTCAAACCAATGACATAAAAATGTATACTTGTCTCTTCCTAGCCTGGCGTTTGGCATTATTAGGGTAGGGCAAGGACTGGTTGGCTTAGTGTCAGGATAATGTGACTGAGTGGGATATCAGGTCATGGTGCTGGTGGCCTGGTCTTCCAGTGGGGCACCACTATAAAGTTGCCATGAGTGCGCACTGTCACAAGTCTGTACCCGTCCTGATATGACCTTAGCTGTTGCTAGGATGTAAAACAGCAACAAACAAACAAGCAAATATGGTAGGACTATGAACATTCCTACTGAGCTGTTGCAGTTTGACCCCATTTTCAAGTTTGGCCTTTTTCACCACAGACTGACGGCCATCACACTACTTATACTTCTGGATGTGGGAGCTATTGGTGTTGGCGTGAAATAGCTAACCTTCATAGTATGAAGCGGTTCCACAGTTGACACATGCAAGTTGTTGTGACGAGTACTGTTCTTTTCTGCAGAAGTTTGCCAATTTAGATCACAGAAGTTAACAAATTTAGATCACCGCTTTCCGGGGGTCCTGACAATAACTCGCGATATTATTAATTTAGAATGGCACAACACGTGCCTTTTCAAACCGTTTGCTCGGGAAAAGTCGTCTGCTGATAATACGCTTCCGGTATACGGTCAAAGAGAATATGATAGTAAGAGTAAGAACTGACACAAATCAAGTTGTCCGTGCCTTCGCGCAGTTTATTTTTTCTCTCTCTCTCCATAAAAACTATTTTGTAATTAATCAAAATCCTGAAAAGGCATTCAGAATTCTTACATTACACAAATATGTATCAGTGTAATGGACAACAATTCCTCAATTTCTTTCAAACCTTTTGATACATTTCTTTTTTAAATAAAGAAACATCGGTGCCACTTTAGTGAGGGGTCTGGAGCGCGTTCAGGGTACGCCTCAGAGTAGACTCTGAGACGGCCTCTGCGACGTCTTTTTGGCCTATTTGCGTTCAGGTTGCTCCCCCGGAAATGCCGCCGAGACGTCACACTTTTCAAGTAGGAGGCAAAAATGCCTCCAAAATGGCTGTGGGTTTCAGTGGTTTTAACCAATCAGAGCTGGGGCCAAATGTAAGAGTCCGGGTTAGGGCTCGTAACCCACGCGTCGTGCGGATTTCCCGGGTTAGAGGCCAAAGTGTAAATGTATGTGCCCGGGATAGGCAAACTCCTCGAAGGTTAACGTCGTCTTCACTAACTCCAACTTGAGCATTTCAGTTATTTACATTTCAGCCAACGCAGAGGGATTTCGCAAGTCTATAAATAACTGAAACGTAAATTGTGGCTCTTACATTTGGCCCCTGTTCTTTCAATTGCAAATGTCTGCACCATATAGGGGGCCACCATTTTCGAGGCACACGACAGCTAAAGTCGTTCACTAATGCGATGTCCAGAATTCCTCAGAGGCACCTCCGAGGTGCACCCTGAATGTAGCCCTGGGCCTCGCAGGCGCCTCAGAGAAATTTCAGATGTCGCGCTAGTCTGAATGGCATATAGCTGTTGGCCACCTCGAAAATGGCGGCCCCCATAGGGGGCAGCCATTTGGAATTGAAAAGAACATCTCTGATTGGCTGAAACCACTGAATCCGGCAGCAATTTTCTAGACGCTTTTTGCCTCCTGTCTGAAAAGTGAGATGTCTCCGAGGCGACTCCAAGGTGTATCCTGAATGGAAATAGGCCAAAAAGACGTTGCGGAGTCGACTCTGAGACATACCCTGAACGCGGCCCAGGTCTACCCTGCAGATTTACGCTTCAATGTTCAGTCTCACCCTAACCCTAACCCTAACCCTAAGAATCAGGGTGAGGTCTCGGTAGACAGATCAAGGCATTTCACAGCGTTTTTGTTGAAGATTACAGAGCGTAGACTACAGATCCTGCGGTAGAACACACACTAACGGTACACCTATTTAGCATCCTATGCTCTATGCTACACTTATGATTTTGATTCTTCGGCTTGACTTCTGAGTAATGTCGAACACCAGACAATGTCGCGACTGATAATATTTCTGCGACAAACGGGGTCCGTACAGATGTGAAGGGAGATATGGAATTCAAGGCTATTTCAAGGCTGTTTTTGATAGGAATTCAAGACTATTTTCATTTAGATTTCAGGAAAAAACAATGGCGAATGGCGATTTCAGACTAACTGAGATCAGTGGGGACAGTTTAATGGAATTCATGGATTTTCAAGACTAATTACTCAAAATACTGTTTAAGATTTTCCAGGCCTCGTACGGACCTAGGACAAAGATAATGTTTGTACATCTTCAGTTAGACTTCTTACTAATTTTGATCATCAGGGACAAAATGTAGCGATCGAATCGAATCGGCTAGGTGGCCCGACATCCGGTAAGAGCCGCCTGGCCGTTCCCGTGAGGCGAGGAAGGGCGTGGGCGTTCACAACATCCCCGCCGGCGGACGGTCAACGAGTCAAACCAATGACATACACAATTGATATGTCTCACTATATATCCTGAAAGTGCACTAATAAGATATGGCAAGGACTGGTCTGTTCAGGATAATGTGACTGAGTGGGATAACAGGTCATTGTTCCAGTAGCCTGGTCTCACAGTGGGACAGCACTATAAAGTCGCCATGACTGCGCACTGTCATGGGGGCTCGAATCCAATGAACTACCAAAAACGGGAGGCGGGCGCTCAACTCATTATTCTATCCCGTCTGGTTTATAATAAGAACTAAATATTCAGAACTGTATCGACAAATATATACGCAATCGGCAATCGGTCTGGAAATCGGGATGATTTCACGCAAATCGGAATGGTTGGCAGGACTGATAAAGTGGGGATGGTGTATACTCACAACTTCTCCAGGGGGGCCGACGAAACCTACAGGTCCAGACTCCCCAGGCATTCCCTGGATAATATAAGTGTAATATAAGTGAACTTAACACGAATTTGTAATCTAATTCGCTTTACTCGGCTAAGTAACAGGACAGAAAGAGACATGAAACTTTTGAAAGGTTTAATCAAGAAATCAATTCGGCCTGAGGACAGGCTATGCAGTTGGGTGCCAGGACCCGTCAATTCATGTGCCGACCAGGGGCGAAGTTCATGTTCATACCAGCAACATCATGTATTCAGATTTCTGCGGTGAGAAGACAATCAGCGCTCACCCCCCCAGAAAGTGGGTGGGCGGGTGGGAAAGCGAAGTGAACAGTGAGAGGCAGCGAGGTAGACTGAGTTGAGACTGTGAAAGGAGGCGTGAGGTAAACAAAGCCAGATTGCCTCGTTCGCAAATTATGCATGTTAGCCTCGCCAACATGCTCAATATGCTAAATATATTGTTTAAATACTTATCTATCATAAATACTTATCTATCATAACCCACCACTTTCAGAGTGAAGAATTGTTTAAATCACGTAGATTAATGTTGCACAGTCCGATGGTTTTGAGTTTCTCTCATTTTCGGAGATAAACATATTAGGTTGATCATTATAATCTACCTTACTTTAGTTTGAAGTAACTTTTATTTTAAATGGCTGACTTTTGAGATATTTGAAGTGCAAATGTTCTACATTAATTTTGTCAAGCTTCTTGCTTCGGCAGTAACAGGTTTTATTAAAATGACTCAATATTCCCTTATATATTCAATTCAATTCAATTCTTTATTTCAGACTCAGGATTATGGTAGTTACATAATTTGGTCCATAGTAGGTAGATATAAAAATTAATGTGAATAGGATATAAGTAATAGTCTGAATACTATCACACTAACCAATATCAAAATGTTGGTCTACATACAGTAGTTTGTACCAATGCCTCCATATGGCAGACGTAAATCTGAGATCACTCTCTTCTATTTTTACAAGTCCCTGTATTATAACATTTTCTGACTTGTCAAGTCTAGTAATAAATTTGAATATATGTGACAACAAAAGTGCACCAGTATCTAAGTTAGATATGTAGAATCGAACCTAGATAATTGTTTTGGTTTTGAAAATTTGATGTTTTCAATTGACTATGCAGCTTTAATAGACTTTAAAAGTCAAATCGAGAGCATCCTGTGGCCACTAACTTGTTTTTTTCATTTTCGTGCAGTTCGCCAACTCTACGTCAATATAGATAAGCACTGCCTGCTGGAACCAGGCTCTTAACTTGCTTACAATTGATTCGTACTGAAGGTGTTCTTGCCCAGATTCAGATATGGCCATCATTCACACCTGCTGCTAGATAAAAGACTCACCCCATACTTGCCGTCGGGGTGAATGACAACGTTGTCTAAATACGGGCGAAAATTGCTTTAGTATGGAACAGGAAGTGGAATTCCTGGTTCCAATATCCAGTGTCTACCTGCATTGGCTTAGAGTTGGCGAAATGGCAGAGGATGTAAATAACCAAGATGGCGACCACACAACACTTTCAATTTGACTTTTAAAGTGCATTAAAGTGTATGTTTTATTATATTTTTCAAATCAGAACCCAGATAGCACACAGCCGTCGGGCCGACATCGGCTATTGGTCGCACCGTCGCCATCGACTTTCCACCGTCGGGCCGACGGCGGGCCGACGGTGGTGTTCCGACGTTATGATTCAATCCCTTTCCACTTTTGAGCCACCATCGGGCCACCGTCGGGCCGACGGTGGTGTTCCGACGTTATGATTCAATCCCTTTCCACTTTTGAGCCACCGTCGGGCCACCATTGGGCCGACGGTGGTGTTCCGACGTTAGGATTCAATCCTTTTCCACTTTTGAGCCACCGTCGGACCACCGTCGGGCCTACGGCGGTAGCCCGCCGCTGGTTTGCATTCATTTTCCACATTCAAGTGACGGTCGGGCCACCGTCGGGCCGACGGTGGTGTTCCGACGTTAGGGTTCAATCCCTTTCCACTTTTGAGTCACCGTCGGGCCACCGTCGGGCCAACGGTGTTATTCCAACTTTAGGTTTCAATACGGTGTTGATCCGCGCATGCGCAGTTCTTTAAATTTCCGGCTCGAGTCGGCAGTGGAACATGTGCGATCGTTCAGCAGCGTTCTTTTTCAACAAATAACTCCAGATATTGCAGGAATTTTAAGGAATTATTTAACAGGTTTGTTTATTAATATGTTTAGATTATTTTGTAAAAGTTTTGTAATTTATTACGACATATTAATGGAATTATTCGTGTTAATACGATTTGAATTATCCGGTACGGTTTGTTGATGGTTAGACTCAGTTCAAGTCCCCACTGGAACACGTGCTATCGTTGAGCAGCGTTCTTTTTCTACATATAACTCCAGAAATCGGAGGAATTTTAAGGAATTATTCGACAGGTTTGTTTATTAATATGCTTAGATTATTTTGTAAAAGTTTTGTAATTTATTACGATGTATTAATGGAATTATTCGTGTTAATACGATTTGAACTACCCGGTACGGAATGCTGACGAAGGACCGCCATCTTGTTTTTTTCCGAGAAGACACTGTCACTATAGTGTCAATACGTACAGGTTTTATTCAAAATTAATAGATTTCAGGAGCCCTAACCTTGTAAATTTAATATAATCTTTTTGGTAACGATGCATATAGAAAACATGTTTTCTATAAAATAAAACTAATATTTTTGCACCTGTACGTATTGACACTAGAGTGACAGTGTCTTCTCGGGGGAAAAAAACAAGATGACCTTCGGGCCGACGGCGTTTGTCACCGTCGGGGCGACGGCGGGAGGTTGGACAAAACAACGTCGGCCCGACGGCGTTTGTCGCCTTCAGGCCGACGGCGTTTGTCGCCGTCGGGTCGACGGCGTTTGTCGCCGTCGGGCCGACGTTGTGTTGTCACCGTTGGCTCATCGGCGGTTTCCGCCGTCGGGATGACGGCGGCAGCCGCCGTCGAGTCGACGGCGGGAGGTTGGACAAAACAACGTCGGCCCGACGGCGGTTTCCACCGTCGGGCCGCCGTCGGGCCGACGGCTGTGTGCTATGTGGGAAGTAGCGGGTAAAGATGTATGTGAAGGATATATTTTGATTTTTAAATTAAGAATTTATCTGCTCGTTTCATTTACCCAGCATGTAGATACTTTTCACCAGCTTTTACATAGGGTTGTCCTATACTCAGGCTACTGCAGTACGGGGTGAATCTTTTATCTGCAGTACTGCATGTGTGTGTATGGTGGTGGTGGTGGGGGGGGGGGGGTATTTGATCTAGATGTAGCGAGATAACTACTTACCCTGTCTCCTTTCTCGGCAGGTAGCCCAGGGATGCCTGGGAATCCTCGATCACCCTGGATGAGATACAGTAAACACAGATGTGGTGGCATTTCTACATTTCATTGCTAGTTCTGTTTATGGGGTGGATTCGAACGTACGGGTTCGAACCTTGGTCGAGTCAAACCAATGACTTATCAAATTTAAACTTGTCGCTTCCTAGTCAGGCACTCTATATTATTAGGATAGGTCAAGGACTGGTTGGCTCAGTGTCAGGATAATGTGACTGAGTGGGATATCAGGTCATGGTGCTAGCAGCCTGGTCTCCCAGTGGGGCAGTACTATAATGTCACCATGATTGCACACTGTCACAAGTCGGTACCTGTCCTGATATGACCTTAGATGTTGCCAGGATGTAAAACTCCAACAACCAACCATTTATGGGCTTCTCAAATGAACTGCTCAGTAGAGGTTGAATGATTGTTGTTGTTGTTTGTTGGAGTTTTACGTCTTGGCAACATCTAAGGTCATATCAGGACGGGCCCGAGGTTGAATGATTGGTGGTGGTTGTGAGAAAGTAAAGTCTTATAATAGTCTGGTAGTATTTAAATTATAATATACTGCTATCAGCTAGGAAACTATAATCTATTTTAGTTTAAGTACCCAAACAGCTTTATTGGCCAATTAGCAGGATATTCTAAGAGTTTAAAAATGAAAATGTTATATAATTTAGATATGTGCCATATAATGAATTATGCGAGTATAAATATGCCGAGGAAATAGCGTGAGAGTATAATTATTTATTCGAGCTATTGTCGTGTTTTATTATTCTGTGCTGCCGGCAAGTAGCATTAATATTATGCCAGTATCGTGCCAGTATCGTGTTATCTGGGACAAATGCAGGGACAAATAGTTTTGGCCCGTCTTGACATGTTCTTGCCGGTGTGAGACCTCTATTTGCTCCCCGAGAGAGTGCCGCTGGTAACTTGCAAAAGCCAGCAGCACTTCAACATTTTTGCAGGCAGCTTTCATGAAATGTATCACCTGAAGCTGAGAGAGAGCTAAATGGAGAGCGGCAGTCAAGTAATGAAAGCAGTCTTTGTCGCATCGCGACCGACAGCATGATGATGATGCCGGCAAGCTATTTATTGCGGAATGCTATCACTTGTTGCGCCACCTGCGGCGCTTATTGTAACTATTCTGGCCTGATTTTCTTTTTAATAAATAAATAAAAAGAAGAAGAAAATATCAACAACATATAAAAAATAGTCATATAATTCCTTTTACCGTGATTTTAACTGATATAATTTAAGTTGCGGAGTCCTTTCCATTAAAACGATAAGTAACGATCCAAATAATGCATATTAAAATAAGGACTTTACTAGTTAACTGTCAGCGAGCTAAACAGATATACGCATATACTCTTATATATACATATATATGCATATATATATATATATGCGTATATATGGATATATATGCATATATATGTACATATATATATGGGTATGCAGGTATTGCAATACCTCAGGAAGTTTGATGCCCCTGCCCTGCAGAGTTGTAAACCACTGCCTGGTGGTACAGGTTCTTGACAGAACCAAAGGCTAAGGGAGCAAACCCTGAACAGAAAACCATGTCACTGTGGCAGCATTAAGGGTGGTTGATGTGTGGAACTCCCAACATCTCCCGACCAGCCACTGCAGGGACAAATAGTTTTGCGCCTGTCTGGATATGTTCTTGCCAGTGTGAAACCTCTATTTGCTCCCCAAGAGAGTGCCACTGGTAACTTGCAAAAGCCAGCGCCGCTTCAACACTTTTGCAGCCAGCTTTCATGAAATGTGAAATGGAGAGTGGCAGTCAAGTAATGAAAGCAGTCTTTGTCACATCGCAACCAACAGCATGATGATGTGCATATATAATATGCGTATATATGTCTACATACATACATACCTATCTAGGCACATACCAGTGTTAAATAAAGTTTCCCTACCTTCACTCCATCCGGGCCATGCGGCCCACGTGCTCCATTTTGACCTGGTCGTCCCTAGACAAGAAACAAATATATCATCTAGATTCATTCCCTAATGCATCTAGCCTGAACAATTCATGACGTAGAAGACTGATTGGCATTTAGAGGTCTTCATTTCAGCATTGCTAAAAACAGTTATAAAGAGTTCTAGTAGAGTCACTCGGAAAACCGGAAGTCATGCCTCAAAGTACCTACATTGTGGTGCATCGTGTACAATAATATCTTTAATTAAATTTGAATAGCCCAATGGTTTTGAGTTTCTCTCATTTTCTGAGATAACATATTAGGTTGTTCTACCTTACTTTAGTTTGAAGTAACTTTTATTTTAAATCGCTGACTTTTGAGATATTTGAAATGGAAACATGGTAAATTAATGTTGGCAAGCTTGCCAAAGCTCTATCACGATAGGCTTCTGCAGTAACAGGTTCTATTAATTGACTCAGTATCCCCTTATATGTAACGACAAATGTTTAATAAGTGCGCCAGCATCTAAGTTGAGATCAAATCTAGATAATTGTTTTGGTTTTTAAAATGTTACGTTTTCATCGGACTATGCAGCTTTAATCTCTACAGTTCATAATTAAATTTCTCGGTTTTTGGAGAGAAAAGAAAAGTTGTATTCTGTTTTTAAATTAATATGTGTAAAGAGAAATTGTCATTGATATCTACTTCATGGACTCACCCTCTTGCCCATCCTGCCGTTGGGGCCTGGTGGTCCTCTTGCTCCCATTGATCCCTGTGTTGAGAGAAAGGGGGCACCATGTCAATCACAATCATAATATGAAGCAATCATGACGTCACTTCCGGCTGGATCCCCGCGATGCCCAATCAGAGGCCCCCTAATGAATATTGGGATACAGCGATAGAAATAAGCAAAGTTGTTCACTTGTCCACGTCACAAGTCTGGTGTGAGTTTCATTTGTCCGTCTGAATTTTCACTTGTCCACAATACAGTATAACCCCATTAAAGCAAACTTGAAGGGACCCTAGAAATTTGTTTGGATTAACCGATCATTGGTTTAACCGAGCTTTCGCTTCGACTTCGACTTGTCTTTGGCAAAAAAGTGGGTGCATTATGATTGTAATATACAATGTATGTATGGACACTTTGATTATTGTTTCAGTTTTTTATGTATATACAGTACAACCCTGTTAAACTAAGCTTGGTTAACCCAAACGATCGGTTACTCCAAACGTTTTTCGGCGGCCCGGCAAAATGTGTAATATAAAGCATTTATACAAATATTATTATTATGGAACCTTTTATTATATATTTGGCATATTGGACTCGAACCCGCAACCCCCAAGCTTGCGCCCTGGGTGGTGCGGGAGGTGAGCTGGGCGCCGATTGGTCGCTCAGCTGCGGTGGCGGGAGTCACTCCCCCCCCCCCCACCTCCAACGGTAATATGCATACATCGGCCCAGTTGGTCGGAAGCTTTAGCTTTAACATTTTAATTTGAGATAAATAAAAGGTAGGTCTATTTAGGGGCCAGACAGAGTCATACTCAATCCAACTCATGAGTCTTGTGTCTTTGTATTAACTAATAATACCACCATTTATCATATAATAAAGTTGGTGGGGTCTCAGATGACCTTATAACCACATGAAAGATTGGTTTAACCATACTGGAAGTGGGCTGGGGTCCGCCAATTTTCTTTGGATTAACCGATAGTTTCGATTAACCAACTTTGGTTTAACCAACTTTTTTTATATGATAAATGGTAGTATTTTGCCGGGCCGCCGAAAAAAGTTTGGATTAACCGATCGTTTTGTTTAACCAAGCTTCGTTTAACGGGGTTATACTGTACTTAACTTTAAGGTAAGCACTGGGGACAAGTGAACATTCAGATAGACAAGTGAAACTCACATAATAATATATATATATATATATTTTTTTTTCAATTTTCTTCAAGATTTATACTGCCTATCATGGATAAGCCTGAATAGGCTTGTTTTCACCATTAGACAGTTTGTCGATAGAAAGCCCGAGCCTACACTTTTACCGACCCAAAGGATTTTTAACCTCCCACACCACATAGACATGGTATGAGAGCAACCGGCCTTTGATGACGCTGTAAGTTATACGCAACGGTGGAAATCCAAATTGGCAGGGAATCGAACCACTGACCTTCAGATTAGGAGTCCGACCTAGAAAAAAGTCAGACAGTCTAACCACTCCACCACAGAGAATATATATATATATATATATATATATATATATATAAATATATATATGTATATATATATATATATATATATATATATATATATATATATATATATATAGCAGTGATAGAAATAAGCAAAATTGTTCACTTGTCCAACAGACAAGTCTGGTGTCATTTTCACTTGTCCGTCTGAATTTTCGCTTGTCTTCGACAAGTGGACAAGCTCTTTTTTCGAACGGATATGATACTGCTGTGCACGTTTTGTAGGCATCTTATTAATTGGGTTCTCCCACATTAATTATTCCTTTGAACAAGTCTTTTCTCTTGATGGACAGGATGGCCTAATTGGTATGACCGCTGGCTGGCTTCCTATTCGGAAGGTCATGGCATCGAACCCTCACCGAGTCAACCCACTGACTAATAAAATCGATACTTGTCGCAAACTACCCTGATACTCAGCATTATTTGGATAGATAGAGCAAAAGGATTGGTTTTCTCATCATCATGATAATGTGAGTGAGTGGGATATTAAGTCATGTTTCTGAAAGTGGGGCAGCACTATAAAACTACTCTCACAAGTCGGTACCCGTCCTGAGATGATCATAGATGATGTTAGGACATTGAATCCAAAGAAACAAACAAAGTGTTTTCTCAGTGCTGAGACACCAGTTGAACCATGCTTAGAAAAGAAAATATATGGCTTATTTAGAGTGGACCAAATCAGTAGTGGAAAAGTGATCATAACAATCGTATTAATCATAATACTCATACTAATCATAACCCTCATAATAATCAAAACAATCGTAATAAACATAATAATCATAATAATCATAACCCTCATAATAATCATAACAATCACAATAATAATCATAATAATCATACTAATCATAACCCTCATAATAATCATAATAATCATAACCCTCATAATAATAATAATCATGCCAGTCATAACAATCGTAATAATCATAATAATCATACTAATCATAACATTCACAATAATCATAATAGTCATAACAATCATAACAATCATAATAATCATAATAATCATACTACTCATAACCCGCATAACCCTCATAATAATCATACTCATAATAATCATAATAATAATCATCGTAATAATCATAATAATCATAATAGTCATACCAGTCATAACAATCATAACAATCATAATAATCATTATAATCATACTAATCATAACCCTCATAATAATCATAATAATCATAACCCTCATAATAATCATAATAATCATAATATCATGCAGTCATACAATTGTAATAATCATAATATACTAATCATAACATTCAATAATCATAATGCATACAACTAACAATCATAATAATCATAATAATCATACTACTCATAACCCGCATAACCCTCATAATAATCATACTCATAATAATCATAATAATCATAATAATAATCATCGTAATAATCATAATAGTCATACCAGTCATAACACTCGTAATAATCATAATACTCATACTAATCATAACAATCGTAATAATCATAATACTCATACTAATCATAACAATCATAATAATCATATAATCATAGCAATCGTAATAATCATAATGATCATAATAATCACAATAATAATCATAATACTGATAATACTGATAATAATCATAACAATCATACAATCGTAATACTCATAATACTCATACTACTCATACCCTCATACTAATCATAATACTCATATAATCATAATAGTAATACCAGTCATAACAAACATAGCAGTCATAATAATCATAATACTCATAATAATCCTAACAATCATAACAATCATAATAATCATAATACTTATAACCCTCCTAACAATAATAATTATACTAATCATATAATAATCATAATATTCATAATACTCATAATACTCATAATAATCATAATAATCATAATAACACTTATCATTATCACCATTATCATCATTATCGTAATTATCACCATCATCGTCATGACCATCGTCATGACCAGCATCATCATCAGCATCCACTCTCCAGAATGGTTATGGCTTGCACTTGAGACATCTGAATCCTTGTGTACACTTACCCGATCACCGGGGTCTCCGTATTCTCCTTTAGGACCATCAGTTCCGGGCCGTCCCTATAAACAAGGGGAATGACACATTTAGTATTCATGAGGCCAAACAAGTATTATTCATAAGGCCAACAATTATTTGTTTAAACTTGTTTCTTTGGCACAATTGTCAATATTTGGAGCTATTGGGTGTTAAAAAAAGGCAGAGGTATTTGTTTCACCTTTTCTTATATTTGGTTAGAGACAATTAAGGTGGTGATAAGCTGACATGGTGATGCCAGAGAAACAAGTATGGTTTTTGTTGTTTATTTTGCCTGAAGTATGTATATATATGCACATGTATGTAATATACATAACATAGCATACATAACATGTATAACATACACACCATATATACACACATATATACAAGCGGATACACAAACGCATACTTACTTATATTACATATGGACTCCTAATACATTACATATATGGACTGACCTGCAATGACCATTACAGTATGTTATGTGATGGGGACTAGGTGTACAGGTTACACATGCCCGATGCAAAGAGATGGGCGAGCCCGCTCAGGCAATATCCCATTTCACACAATGCACTATATACATGTACATTACATATGCAATATGCATACATTACAAATGCATTACATATACATTACATATACACTACACATACATTACATATACGTTACATATACATTACATATACATTACATATGCATTACATATACATTACATATACATTACATATACATATACATTACATATACATTAGACATACAATACATATACATTACATATGCATTAAATATATATTACATATACATTACATATACATTACATATATATTACATATACATTACATATACCTTACATATATGTTACATATACATTAGACATACAATACATACACATTACATATACAATACATATACAACAATACACAACATTGCATATGCATTACATACATTCATATACATACATATACATACACATACATACATACACAGATACATAAATATAGTACATCCATATCTTGTCTTTGATACAGAGTTTGTCGACGTATGGTACAGTCGCTTTAATGTAGGAAAGTAGTCTCCTAATATGTAATAGATGATTATTTAATTTAAATATTTAATTACCAACAATAAGCTGTGCCTACCTGAGGTCCTGTCAAGCCTGTCATTCCCTGTGGACCGGTGGCTCCCCTCATGGCGAGCTGGAGAACAGGAAATGAAAGAACTATAAAAAACCGTTGTTTGTTCGTTTGTTTAACGTCCCCCCAACACAAAAAGGAAACATCGGCTATTGGGGGGTCATACAGCGGTTAAACATATCGGAGTAAACAATTACATTTCAAACAGGTAAAATAGAGCACAGAAATGTATGTCAAAAGAGCGTACAGCTGTGGTAAGATCACATAAACAGCCATACTTACCAAGATTAACACACACAATCAAGGGTAAATCTAAAAGAGTTACTTTCAGAATCATCTACTTCTGTCCACTGTTGTCAATGAAGGACATCCAACGTGAAAGCAAATCGAATGGATGCTGTGATAAAATATTCAGTAAACTGCTTTATTTTGGCTTTATTTTGCACTTGTACCTCAACTTAATTAATTAATTAATATTTTATGTGGGGGTTGGAGATGTGAGATGAGATGGAATGTGAACACTTTGTTCTGATTAAATATTTTTAAAAGATTAGCTTTAAAAAAAGAATGAGGCAAAAAGCAATGACATGAATTTCGATTTAAGTATTTCTCTATTGTTTATTTTTTGCTAAAGGATTAGCTATAAGCATGTTGTAAATTTGATAATGTTTGTATTGCTAAACATAATTAAAAAACTTAATTTCTTTCAAAGAAATGAGTTAAACCTCAATTTGAACATTTTGCTCTTCATTGCAAAAGAAATTAGCTTAAAAATATATTTTCTTGAAAGATCAGATCTCATTTGAATTCTTTTTCTATTCTTTGATTTTCTTTTTAAACACTAGCTTTAAAAATGTATTAAGAAATGAGATGAGCTTCAATTTGAATATTTTTCTTTTGCTTAAAAAATAGATTAGTTTAGATCAGATTGAAGTGTTTGAGCTGTATGCTCAGACCAAATCGGAGACTCCACAACATGTGGTGAGGATGCTCTGTTCAGTTTTGTCATGTGCAGTACTTTTTTTTTTTTTTTTTCTTGAAGAGACTTGTTTTCACCATTAGACAGTTTGTCGATAGAAAGCCTGAGTCTACACTTTTACAGACCAAAGGGATTTTTAACCTCCCACACCACATAGTTTTGGTATGAGAGCAACCGGCCTTTGATGACGCTGTAAGTTATACACAGCGGAGGAAATCCAAATTGGCAGAGGTGGGGGGCACGGGGAATCGAACCACCGACCTTCAGATTAGGCGTCCGACCTAGAAAAAAGTCAGACACTCTAACCACTCTGCCACAGAGAACACCGCTATGAGTTTGAATCTGCTGGCGTTAGCTGAGTGTATCCTGGAATCTGTGTAGCTTAAAATAGTTCTTTTTTTTTAAAGAGATGAAACGAGCATCGAATCTTTTTCGCCCTCTATTTAAAAATACCCCCCTTCACAAAGAAAACAACAACCCCGCCACAGAAAAAAAACAACCCCAAAATAAGAAAGCACTCACCATGTGCTGACTCAGCATTTGTCTGAGAGCCTCGCCCTGGTTGTTCGGTGCTTTGGGACTCGATCCCATATTCAACTGGAAAAAAGCACTCACAGTCAACAACTACATAATATGTGTAACAAAATATATAGGCCTACTGGAGATATTTTTGAATAAATATTTTCCAAATTAAATTCCCACTCTCAATTGTTTGATGTATGCTTCAGAGCGTAGCTGTCGTAGAGACGATACTGAACTGGTGAAATATGCCTAATTGAGTTTTGCTAAAGGTGTATGTTATTTCAGATATAATTAGTTATATCTGTATAAGTCCACTACGACAGAAAGGTAACCAAAACCATAGTCACCGGTGTGACTGACAATGTGGTGTGTCGGTTAGTGACAAGGAAGCCGGGTGGCGGCGCCACCAGTCACATGGGTGGAGTCAAGGAGCCATAGTTATTAGGAATTATTGTTATTATATCATGTTATTATTATTATTATTATTATTATAATAACAATCATTCCTTTTCGCACCTTGATATTCGCATACTGTGTTATACATCACATACTTTTAGATTTTTTTTTTGAGGCTGTATTTATACTGTCCATAGCATATAAGCCTGGGTACCCAGGCTTGTTTTCAATGCTGGCCAGTTGTAGTGTTGGTGTTATCTTACCACACAGTGGCTGCTGATAAGGTATTTGATTGCCTCCATTTCTGTAGCAGATAGATAATTGGTTGGTATGGTTAGTAGCCTAAGTTAGTTTTTTTGGATTTTCTTGGCATATATGGCATATATGTATTTGTTCTACTCTTATTACTAGACTAGCCTACTCCTATTTACATATCATGTGGCGTGTTATCTGGCTACTTGTGCCATTCAAAAAACTAAATAATGCTCATTGTCGTTATTGAATAGCCAATTGTCTGACCACATTATTTAATACATATTCACATGTCTAATTAGAGCACTGGCTTCCCATGGGGAAGGTCGGGGGTTCAAATCCTGCTGAGTGATACCAATGACTTACAAAATTGATACGTGTTGCTACCTAACCTGGTGCTCGGCATTGCTAGGATAGGGAAAGGACTGGTTAGCTCAGTGTCAAGTGACTGAGTGTGTAATGTGACTGAGTGGCATATCGGGTCATGGTGCTGGCGGCCTGGTCTATCAGTGGGGCACCGCTATAAAGTTGCCATGAGTGTGTACTGTCACAAGTCAGAACCCATTTTTGATATGACCTTAGATGTTGCCAGGACGTAAAACCCCAATATACCAACAAAACGAATCTCTAGACTGCTGTAACTGGTTCGGGCGATGTCGCACGAACCTGCCGAACTTCACCCCGACCAACCAGAGGCTGAGTGACTCATGCAGCCTCTCTTCCATACCGGAAGCTGTCTTAGTTCTACTGGTAGCCACTAGGGAGCGCCATTCAAATGCTTATAGTGTTTCACTTTATATACACCAGGGGATTAAGTGGAGGTTAAATAAATAAATATATAATGTACACTTAATAGAGTGCCTTCAATAGCAGGAGCTATTTATATATATATATATATATATATATATATATATATATATATATATATATATGTAGCCACGTATATATGTGTCCACATATATGCGGGTGTAAGGAAACGCACTGTGGTGCTCCCCGGTGATTGCCGGGGGACTCGCCATTGATTGCAGATGTACCACCGACGCCCGCATATTTGCGGGTGTCAGGAACGCACTCTGCTGCCCCCCCTGAGGTTTGCAGGGGAACTCACCATTGGTTCGCGGATGTACCACCGGATGGCGCTCGATGATGTGTACACCCTACGAGCACGCCCCAGCCGTGGCAGTTCGATTGCAATACTGCTACTCTGTAGACCTCTCAACTTATATATATATATATATATGTATATATATATATATATATATGTATAATTTGAAATCCGTGCGGCAAGTGACGTATTCTGCCGATCTCGCAGCCAGCACTGACCGCTTGTGGCGCTGGCAGCGGCAACTCCGGGCAAACGCCCCAGCCGGCCAGCGATTGGTCATAATAATAATAATATCAATACTCAGTAGTAATACTGAAAGTAACAATAGACTCCAACATTTTATATATGCATAATAGATTATACATCCTATAATATATATCTATATAATATCTATATAATATATATAATATATATATATATGACTTACTGGAATAACAAAGACGTGTCCAGGAGGACCAGGCAAGCCGTTGGCTCCGGGAATTCCATCTCGTCCGGGGAGACCCTTCAAGTAAAATATAAGATTATGAACCATGGTATACGCACTAGATCCTGCACCATTTATATCTAGGTCATAGACGCCGTTCTCATAGGAAGTAGCGCATGATCACGAATTTCTAAAACCACTGATAAGGCCAAGGAAAAATAAAAAGCTGCTGATCGTCCTTTTGATCACACAAAGCAGGTTCGGTTGGGCAGCTTTAAAAAAAAAAAGAAGGAATGTCAGTACTAAAAATAAATTGGACCATCCTAGACTGAGATAAGGATCACGTGTCATTCATGTACACATCACAATATTTTCAGTAAAAAAATGAACACTGTATTCTCATCTAGAAATGTATTATATCGTACGGTTCTAGAAGTTTCAATTTTAGAAATCAAATATTTTAATTTTGACATATGTTTGAGGCCTCCCGACATGCAAAACAACCATACAGTTATGGAAAGTCAGCCACATGGACGTAATACGTAACTATGTTGTACCGATTGTGTGCTTACAAAAGTTGAATTGCTGTTAGCCCGATCCATTTTTAACAGTTACAAAAAAAAAGAAATCAGGGGCGGGCGATATTTCAGGTACGGGCAGGGACGATCAACAATAATTTTTGTATTTGGCCTAATGGCAATAACACTTCTATCAACTATTTCTATTAGATCAGGACATTGAAGCTCCTCTCCAAACAGAGGCTCTGTAGCCCCTTCATAGTACAAAGTTACCCTAACCATGACACTGATAATACAACATGTACTCAATCTGTCAATGTCATTGAGTAACAGCGCTATTCTTCCTTTTCCTTCTATTAGTCTTTGTATCAAACGCTTGTTGATTTTCGACTCTATTATAAACGTGAACGAATGTAACATGATACAGCCGGAAGACCAGTGCCTCGGCGCTGAAAAAAATACCTTTATTCACTGAATAAAATGATCATTTACCACCCCCCCCCCCCCACAAAGATATACAATAAAACCTCTCTAACTGACCACATCCACACATCGACCACTCCCTTATGTCGATCACTTTATTTGGGTCCCAACATTACCATTGTAACCATATTCTAACTTCCTAAACCGACCACTTCCCTAAATGGACTACTTGAAGTCGGTCCCATGGTCCATCGATTTAGAGAGGTTTTACTGTATGTGAGTCAGTCTCATGAAAATAGGCCAATTGGCGCATGGGGGAAAGATGTCAGCGTCGACCATTGGATTTTGACGTCAAACGGTATAATTATAGTTTAGCATTGACAGAAGTGTTGGAAAGTTCTTAAATTTATACTGCATGTACCCTATTTTTTCTTCCTTTTAGGCAACAGATACGATTTTGTATTTTTAACATTTTAAAATATTTGTAACCCAGGTTTTCACAGCGTTGTTCCTTACAACCTTTCCCACGCACAGATGCAGGACACTTTAATCCAGAGTATTTTGGAGATGCATTCCCACTCTTTTGTGCATGTTGTTATTAAAACCACCAATTGGCCCATTTTCGTGAGACACACTCATATATATATATATATATATTTATATATATATATATATATGTAGTGCTCTGCACTGATCTCTCAGGCAAGGAGCCGCATAGACAGGTAGGCATGGGTAGTGTGGTGATATCAGGGAGCCTAGGTGGTGTAATGGTTGGCACACTGGCCCGGAATGCAAAGAGATGTGGGTTCGAGTCCCGCTCTAGGCGCAGTGTTTCCCATTTTCTTCACCCCCATGACACTGGTTGCCATGACCATGATCCTGTACAAGCTATGCGCTGTATAGTTGTTGAACCTGCCCTGTGTATGTGTAAGTGCATTGCCAGTATGTATGTAATTGTAAGCATTAAAAGACTTGCAATTCCAGGGGGACGAGTGTAGTAGTCTGCACTGACCTCTCAGGCAAGGAGCCGCATAGACAGGTAGGCATGGGTAGTGTGGTGATATCAGGGAGCCTAGGTGGTGTAATGGTTGGCACATTGGCCAGGAATGCAAAGAGATGTGGGTTCGAGTCCCACTCTAGGCGTGGTGTTTCCCATTTTCATCACCCCCATGACATATACATGCACTTATATAGGTGTGTGTGAATGATCAGAATGAGATGACTCACCGAGTCTCCCTTCGGACCTCGAGGACCTGGTGGCCCTGGAGTTCCTGGCAATCCAGGTATTGCCTGAAAAGACACGAGCATTAAGCAGTTATTAACAGATATTGTGTTCGAGGCAATGGTAATTGGATATGTTGGTGAGGCAACATATGTAATTCATGACATTCGGACAAAGCGCACAAAGTTTGGTTTGGGCTGATCACGTGACTTGAAGCTTGCCTGCTCGTCACTTCTCCACCGGCGGTACTGCAAGCAACATTGACTTCCCCGCCCACCCAACCCTCTACTTAGATGGTAACAGCGGTAGGGGTTAAGTGCTGAGGGTGTGTACTGTTCAGCTGATTGTGATTACCCTGATTGATATATATGTAGGTCGTTGAAGAATGTCTGTTGTATGCTTACTCATGTCGTGTACCCACGGTGCACTGTCACGGAAGCCAGGCTTCCAGTCACCAGGTCCCAGTGCCTGCTGTTCGTCACCTTGTGACAGTGTCGGAGCTTGCCTCCTGTGCACCCCTGAGGCAGTGTCTGATTGAGCTTTTCTTGAATTTGATGTCATAATCAATAAATTATGATTATAAACTTGTTTGTTTGTCCTTTGTATGAGTGGCGTGAATTGTAAACCGACTGAGACATTCAGGGTGATTTATTCCAGTAATTACGCTATGACAAGGCACTGTGTTCCCGTTTCTCCTGATATGACCTTAGATGTTGCTAGGACGTAAATCCCTGCGTTGTTGACTAAATCTGCCATCTTGGTTTTCATTCGGAGTAGCATTTAAAAAGAAAGAAAAGCTGATAAAGAATTAAACCTTTTATAAGCGAACATTTATATAATATAATAAATGGTTGGTTTGTTGTAGTTTTACGTCCTGGCAACATATAAGGTTATATCAGGACAATAAATTAAATCAGCGTGAAAAGGTTAGTTTATCTAAGAACTGGCAACATGTTTGACATAGCTTAATAAAAGACCAAGTGAAGAATAGACGATTTCCATCACCAACCTGCCGTCTGATGGCAGTGGCAAGAACTACTAATGTCAGACTTCGTAATAGACACACTTACAAGCACCTAAAACCACAGAAGTCAGCATACAATTCTTATCTTTATTCTTATAGGTTCATTATGAGGACAGAGCATTGCCAGCGAATACCGATCTTTGTTATCGACGAGGTCACAACAAATGATGAGTTGCTGTCATCATTGCCACCGATGGACAACCAAGACCATTAACACTTTTTGTAACGGACCTAACTGAAGAAATTCCACAGCTTTTTCAGCATGCAATAACTCCAGATTCCAAGTATGCTTTCCTAGTGCTATTGCCCATCGGGTGGGGGGGGGGGGGAATTCCAATGTAATCTTTGGAGGACAGCCAAGGTTGGCCCAAAATTATTGTCTGTCTGCAGTAACCCTGAGAAATTACTTCAAAATGACACCAAATGTCACCATTCAAAGAACAAGTGTTCAACCGTGATATAATGGGGCTGTCACACTACGACGCTTCTTACCGGCGACCCGTCGACGTGTGTTGATTTGGGGCGATAATTAGTGAAATATCGAGACGCGCTGGGGGCACGTTATGCGCGCGTCGGTACACGTCGGTACATTATCTTTGACGTTGATGGTCGGCGCAAAACGCCGGCGCGCATTCCCAGTCGCCCAAGGTTTTAAACATGTAAAAAAAAAAACCAACGACCGCCAGCACGCGCAAATATATGGGTAAGGACGTTAGGCTGACGTCGAGTTCCGTTGGACGCGCCGGAATAACGTTATGGGAACGCTATGCAGACGGCGCGCGCGGGAGGGTCGTTGCTCACACGTTGCTGTGTGTGTGTCTCTGTGTGTGTCTCTGTGTGTGTCTCTGTGTCTCTATGTGTGTGTCTGGTTCTCTGTGTGTGTCTCTGTGTCTGTGTCTCTGTCTGTGTCTCTGTGTCTGTCTCTGTATGTGTCTCTGTGTCTGTCTCTGTCTGTGTCTCTGTGTCTCTGTCTGTATCTCTGTGTCTGTCTCTGCATGTGTCTCTGTCTGTGTCTCTGTATGTGTCTCTGTCTGTCTCTGTCTGTGTCTCTGTGTCTGTCTCTGTCTGTGTCTCTGTGTCTGTGTCTCTGTGTCTGTCTCTGTATGTGTCTCTGTATGTGTCTCTGTCTGTGTCTCTGTGTCTGTCTCTGTATGTGTCTCTGTCTGTGTCTCTGTGTGTGTCTGTGTCTCTGTGTCTGTCTCTGTATGTGTCTCTGTGTCTCTGTGTATGTCTCTGTATGTGTCTCTGTCTGTGTCTCTGTCTGTGTATCTGTTTGTGTCTCTGTCTGTGTCTCTGTATGTGTATTTGTATTTGTCTCTGTATGTGTCTCTGTCTGTGTCTATGTTTGTGTATGTGTCTCTGTATGTGTATATGTATGTGTCTCTGTCTGTGTTTCTGTGTGTGTCTCTGTGTCTCGGTGTGTGTCTCTGTGTCTCTGTGTATCTGTGTGTGTCTATGTGTGTCTATGTCTCTGTGTCTCAGAGAGAGAGAGAAACAGAGACAGAGACACAGACACAGACAGACAGAGAGACATACAGAGACCCAGACAGAGACATAGACACAGAGACACAGACAGAGACACATACACAGAGACACAGACAGAGACACAGACAGAGACACATACAGAGACACAGACAGAGACACACACAGAGACACAGACAGAGACCCAGACAGAGACACAGACAGAGAGACATACAGAGACCCAGACAGAGACACAGACACAGAGACACAGACAGAGACACATACACAGAGACACAGACAGAGACAGACACAGAGACACAGACAGAGACAGACACAGAGAGAGACACAGACAGAGACACATACAGAGACACATACAGAGACACATACAGAGACACACACAGAGACACACACAGAGACACACACAGAGACACAGACAGAGACACAGACAGAGACACAGACAGAGACACAGACACAGCGTGCCGATATACGTTACCACAACGTTGGCCGCGCGCTACCAACACACTGTGGGAACGTCCAATTTCCCCATATTTCCCCTAAATCTTTAACGTTTCTCGACGCGCAAGATAGTACTTTCAACGCTGACGGGTCGCCGGGAGAAACGTCATAGTGTGACAGGCCCATTAGGACAGGCTCCAAAACAAAAATCCATAAGCCTACCTAGAGTTACTGCTTACAAACAATTAACTTGGCCTAACAACAGAGATAACTTAAAGTGCAAGTTACGTGGTGAAAAAGTCAGGCTAAGCAAAGTTAGATTCCTGACCTCAGCATGCTTGGGGCTACTTATGAATCAAATCTTTAATGTTTTTTTGTGCATTTTTAATGACTTATTATACTTTTTGTATAATTGTAGGACTTTTCAGGACTTAATTTTTGCATTTTCAAAAGTTAGTACTTTTTAGGGTCTTTTTTATGACCAGTACGAACCCTGCCTTGTGGGCCAACACCTACCCAGCCGACCGGGCGCGGTCCCCGAATCGGTAGAGCGCAAGCCTCGCATGCGGGAGATCCGGAATTTGGTTCCCGGTCAAGTCAAACCAATGACTTTTAATAGGATAGGGCAAGGACTGGTTAGCACAGTGTCCGGATAATGTGACTGAGTGGGATATCGGGTCATGGTGCCGGTGACCTGATTTCCCAGTGGGGCAGTACTATAAAGGTGCCATGAGTGCGCACTGTCACAAGTCGGTAGCTGTCTTGACATGACCTTAGATTGTTGCCAGGATGTAAAACTCCAACAACCAACCAACCTACCCAGCCTGGCCATCCTTCTGTCGCAAGTCCTGCATCTCCAGAACTTTCGTCAAACTAAGAAAAAGAAGAAAAATGTCAATTATACCGTTGTATTTTAACTAGAATTTTACTATCCTTTGCCTTGAATTTTACAATCGGCTATTGGCTATCGACGATCCATTGACGCATATTTTAATATTGATTCGTGAGCTTTTACATTCTCCGTATCAATCCTTCGACACAAATTTCACTATCGCTTGTGAGTTTTTACATTCTGTTTTAAATTATACCATTGTATTTCAACTTGAAGTTTACTATCCTTTGCCATGAATTTTAGTCGGTTATGAGCTATCAACTATCCATTGATGCAAATTTTAATATTGATTTGAGAGCTTTTACATTCTCCATAACTATCATTCAACAACAATTTTACTATTCCTTGTGAGCTTTTACATTCTGTGTAAAAATGACGGTTAAATAACAATGAGGACTAACAAATTAGACTTATTGTCTGATATCGGCTTTGATGCCCGAAGTTCCCCAAATGTGGTAGATTAACCCACAACAAAGGCTGAAAAGGGTAAATAAATACATAATCTACTAATTAGGCCACCACACCCGGTGCCAGGTGAACAGGTAAATCTTTGGAGTTGGCTGTCTTACACTGCTGTTGGAGAAGCTTCCACCAATGCCTGCAGCGCCAGTTCCACCTTGGCCACCATTGCCCGGAAAGACATAGTCGCAGTCAGGCACATAGTAATTGCACATGTCGTAAGCGGCCTCAGGGTCAGGGATAATCAGCAGATCCTGCACATCGCCCTGAAAATCAACAATGCGAATAAGACGCTACACACCGAAATAACACCGCTTACAATTATGGCACAAGACAATGCAATGCCGCAGTCACAATATGGCCTGTAAGTGTGACCACTTGCGACCACATTGCGACCACCAAAAAGGGTTGGTCGCAAAGAGGTTGCAAACTGGTCGGAAAGTGGTCACAAAGTGGTCGTAACATGGTCGCAAAGTGGTCACAAAGTGGTTGCAAAGTGGTCCTCAGTGGTTTTAAACCTCCTTGCGACCATTTTGATCACAAGGAGGTTGCAACTCCTGCACATAAAACCTTCTTGCAACGAAAATGGTCGGTCGCAGTTTGTTAACCATTGCTTTGGTCGCAAGGAAGTCGCTAGTGACTGTAGGTTCTTTTGTCCAAAATGGTCGCAAGCAGCAACTGGGGCTTATAGGGACCAGCTATAGGTCACTGAGAGACGACCCGTACTCCGACAAATGCTCTCCAAGCATTCGTTTGCCTGTTTTCAGTTAATGCAACTACATATGTGGGGGGAGAGTGCTGACATTGCTTGCTTCTGTTGTGTTTTATTTAGTCCAGCAGCACTGACACTTTTAGACAACCATATAGAGAAATAAATGTTAGAAATTGCAATCTAAAATGCTAAATATAAAGTTCAAATGTTTATTTATCATAACCAGCTACTTTTTGTGTGAATAATTGATTAAATCATGTAGATTAATAGACTTTAAAAGTTGAATTGAGAGCTTTCTGTGGCTGCCATCTTGGTGATTGTCATGGCTTCCCCTGTGTGTGGGGAACCTCTCTAGGTCATGTGATGAGGGAATCCCACCTATGATGTCATTCATACATCACAGACCTCAACTCTCCTCCCACATGTTCAGTGGCATGAACTGAACAAACTAAGCAAAGGTATGTTTGGAGAGCTTCTGATGCTGGATTCGTTTGTATCTGAGCGAGGTATAGCCGGCGACTTTAAAGCACTAATCAGTTGCTAATAGACTAAGTTGTCATTCCAGCTGCGCGGTGCATTGTGGGATGCATGGAAGAAAAACAAATCCACGCGAAGCACATGGCGCATGCTGAAACACTGGGTGCAAATATGAAATCTGCTAGTTTCAGCTCATCTCAGCTCTTGTTTGAAACATAGAATACCAACTAAATATATATATATAATAAATTTCTTTTATTAATCTGTTATCCATCATTGTATTTACATCAATCTAATCAGCACATATTATGGCATCTGCATTTAGATCTAGACAAATCTGGACACCCAGACTAGTGTTAGAGCCATAGTCAGAGTCAGTTTTACTTATTTTATTCATGTTTTTATTTATATCCTATGGTTAATGACATATGTAGTACTAAGAAATGGGTAGGGTTAGTCAGGCATTGGTTATATATTTCTTTGAAACAAGCTTCTGTTCACACATTTGACATTTTAATATTTAGAACAAGAATTTAAAATTGGTGATGTAAACACCAACCTGTAGAGCTACTAATTATTTTGTGGGGAATTGTATCTTTCTTAGCTCCAAATGCTTAATTAATGATATTTGTGTCTTAAATATATTCATTATAAGGAGTATAATATATATTATGCGTATATAAATGCCGGAGTTAAAGTACTTATTATTATTATCATTCTAATATTAATTATTCCAATATTGTCCAATCAATGCCTTACGTATTAGCCCGGGCCTGCCCTGCAGTGGCACCAAAAACGGTGGGTTCGGCTGCCGGGCCGCCATATTGGTCTGTCTTCGGCCAGCTTTCAAACTACCGCTCCTTCATTAAGCATCTCCACATAATGAGTTGTCAAGCCAGAGACGACTATTATAAAGATTCGGCACACGTGGAATACGCTCTGGCAGTGCGGAAAATGCGGAGACCGCAGGCTTCGCCGCATTCACAAAAAAGAACGACGAGGAGAGCGTCCGGCACTACGGAGCTCATAACCAGAGATGGAAGAAGATCGGAGGGAAGGACACGGGGACGACAAGAAGATCGACGGGTAACCCAGGGTCCAGGGCCTGCTATGCATGGAATGGGGAGACAGGCTGCTCACGCACTGCAGAGGAGTGCCGCTTTGCCCATAACTGCTCAAAGTGTGGGGCGAAATCGCATAAGCGGTTTAAGTGTAAAGACTGACTTATCACTATTAAGAGCAGCTGCGCACACACGGATAGGAGAACGACAACATCGGACGCACCGAGTGCAATAGGCATCGACACCTCGGAGGGGCATCACGGGCCAAGGGAGGGTTCGGTAAGAAGAGTCAACACTGACGGGATTACGACTACGACCGCATCGGTGACGACGAGTAACCACATTGCAGACGGATATGTTGGTTTGGAGGACACCAAGGAGAAGTTCATCGCGGAAACTGGGGGGGGAAACAACCCATGTACTAACGCATGTACTAACGGAACTTGTGACTGTGTGCATCATTTGGCTGGAGTGAGGGCCCAACTGAAGCCATGCCGCGTCTTTGTGGAAGCTTTCATGAGAGGCACTTTAGACTGTGACTATGTTTACATACTCTGGGGAGTCGTGTTCGGCTTCCATGTGATAAACAGTGACTGTGCATTGACATATGAGGCTTGGGTACCTAGGCGCGTACCTGCTTGGGACTCAGGGATTTTATGTAAAAAGTTTAGGGAAGAACTTGACAGTGGGGTTATCTCCAGGACTGACATTAACCCGATCTGCACTCACCGAGTGTTTGTGGTGCCTAAGGACGATGGCGGGGGTCGTACTGTGGTAGATTGTAGCCGACCTCATGGCGAATCTGTTAATAATTGTACTAGTAACGTTGCAAAACACTTTTCATATAAAGGGGTCGATGATGTCACTGATGTAATGGAGCGGGGTGACTATCTATGTACGGTCGATAATAAAGATGCATACCGGGCGGTTTCAATTCACCCGGACGACAGGCCTCGGCAGGGCCTCTTGGGTAGAGTGGACATAGGCGGGGACTATGAGCACTTTATCTATAATCGGCTCTGCATGGGCCTCTCGTCCAGCCCGTACATCTTCTCTCGGATATCGGACTTTGTTCTAAGGTGCGCTTCGAGGGAGGGGGTCCTCCGCATGGTAAATTACTTGGACGATTTCTGTGTGGTAGGTTCAGATCAGCGAGGAGCAGCAAGAGATCAACGAATATTGATAAGTATTCTACACAGATTGGGTTTTTATATAAGTTTTAGGAAGGTGAGCCCCGTAGATAATACAGTTAGATTCCTTGGGATAGGCATTAACTCGGTGAGTCTAGAACTAACCCTGCCCCAGGACAAGTTAGATAAGACGCTAACGATTCTATATCAGCTCCAGGGCCGTAAGAAGGCGACAAAGAGGGAGCTGGAGTGGGTGGGAGGTCTCCTAGCACACTGCACCAAGGTTATACGGGGAGCCAGAACCTTCACAAGGCGGGTATATGAATTGATGGGAACCTTTAGAGAACCTTTTCATTGGGCACGCTTGAACAGGGGGGTCAGGGAGGACCTAGAGTGGTTGCTATCTTTTGCCCGCAGGTTTAACGGGAAAGCCAGGATACTAGGGAAATTTGCGCCTGTCATAAGTACATACAGCGATGCATCGAAGTGGGGTTACAGTGCTCTGCATGGAGCTGATTGGACAGTGGGGGCCTTCAACGAGCTTGATAATGCTAGGCTAGCGGGATATCTCGGCCACCATTATCAGGAGACAGATCGGGAGGTTTGGGACGCCCACATAAATGTCCAGGAAATGTGGGGGGTATACGCTGGGTGCTTGAGATGGTCCCCAGGCTGGGCGAATAGCACTGTCCTGATTATAACAGATAGCATGGTGGTACAGGCTGCGCTAAATACAGGCCGTTCCAAAAGTAAAGAGATTATGTCCTATTTAAGGCTAGCGGTAGAGTACAATTTCGTATTCGGTTCCATCTATATTAAGAGTGAGGTGAATGAGGTATGTGATGCTCTTTCCCGCCTGAACGAGCGCAGAAGTGGGGACAGGATCAGGGGATTGGATCTCGGCTATGTGCTATGCTGCAGCTCTGTGTTTGACAACCCATTCTTTTATTACAGGGCTGGCGACCCTGGCAACGGAACAGAAGGCCTTCCAAGCGCAGTCATACGCAAATAACTCTGTGGTAGCCAGGGGGGTCCAAACCAGGAAGTACCTAGAGTTTGTGGAGCTGCACCTTGATGCTCGAGCACCCTTCCCATGCTCAGAGGAGCAGGTTGCATTGTACGCCGCCTGGTTGGCACGGACCTTGAAGTATGGTTCTGTCCAAAACTACATCAGTGGCTTGAACCATTTTCTCAGGGCTAATGGCGAGCCCTCCATTGACTACTTTAACTTCATCCTAGCATCAACGTTAAAGGGTATTAGACGGGTAAAGGGGGATGAGCTGCGGAGGGCTAGGCCTATCCTTCCGGACATGCTGAGGTAGATTTTTGACTTATTGACTTGCAGTAGAGGACACGTGGCATGGAGGGCGGCAGTTCTGTGCTGCTTCAGGGGCCTTCTGAGGAAGTCCCAGGTGACTTCGTCTGAGTCTATGTTAAGAAGGTCGGACTTCCAGTTCCAGGACTGGGGAATGTTGTTGAAGGTGCGTAGATCCAAGACTATCCAGTTCCGGGAGAGAACTCTTGAGATCCCGATCGCGAGGTGTGCTGACAGGGATTTGTGTGCGGTGTTTTGGACTGAGTACCATTTCCACCAAATTCCTGCGGGAAGGGAGGAAGGGGCATTTAGGATACCAGGTGGTGCCTCCTCTCTGGCCATGCCTTACCACGTGTACCAGGACACACTGAGGTCTTTTGCAGCGAAGGCAGGTTTAGATACTGATCTGCTTTCTTCGCATTCATTGAGAAGGGGGGGCTGCACGTTCCTGCACATGTGTGGGGCGACTATTGAGGAACTGAAGGTTCGGGGGGACTGGGTCTCCGAAACTGTTTATGCGTATATTAAGACCCTGCTTGCCTGTAGGATTGTCAATGACATGCGGGTTGCGGCGACTCTGAGCTCTAGGCCGGTGGCGGATGGGGTGATGGGAGGCACTGGCGCGCCTCCTTTGGCATATAATTGCTAGCCAGACAAGCAATAAAGATTGTCCATCCCATCTCCGCCTTGTTTCTCCTTTTGATGTAGGCACATTTATAAGGAGTATAATATATTATGCGTATATAAATGCCGGAATTATTATCGTTCTAATATTAATTATTCCAATATTGTCCAATCAATGCCTTACGTATTAGCCCGGGCCTGACCTGCAGTGGCGCCAAAACGGCGGGTTCGGCCGCCGGGCCGCCATATTGGTCAGTCTTCGGCCAGCTTTCAAACTTTAACCGGTAGGCATATAATTGCTAGCCAGACAAGCAATAAAGATTGTCCATCCCATCTCCGCCTTGTTTCTCCTTTTGATGTAGGCACATTTATATCATTATATTATTATATTGCACACATGAATCCATGTTTGCGCTAAATTGTTCTTTATTTCCATTAATTTTGAATCAAATCGAAGTTTTGCCCTACGCGTATCGGCAAACTCAATGGCTGTACACCTTTGTTTTGCTCTCGACCCTGTTTTCAGCGCATGCGCAGTCGGAATCGGATTCTATTGGGAATCACTCATAAGTTTATTCCGATCACAGCAGAATGGAGATATGATAGAGACTTATAAGATTATTACTGGAGTCTATGACAGCCATGTCACAACAGGTTTCTTCAACCTCAGAACAAACGGTAACACCAGAGGCCAGTGGCATAAGATCTTCAACGAGAGGCCCAGACTTGAGGTCAGGAAACACTCATTTTTCTTTTGAGTGACAGATCCATGGAACAGTCTCCCAGACCAAGTGGTTGAAGCACCAACGGTAGAAGCATTTGAGAGAAAGGCTGGACAGACATTGGAGAGGACACCCACAATTATATGACTTCAGGGCACCATTGACCTATATATGTGTGAACAAATTTTGTTTGGGGGACATAACGAGCTGGCATTAGAGCCCCATTAGGACCTAGATCGGCCAGAAGAGGATCTGTAAGTTAATCTGTAAGAATAGTCGGCATGCAGGCCTGTTAGGATGGTCATTTACCGAAGTTGAATGAAACATTAGGCGGACAGTGGTAGAATTTGTGTATGTGAATATTACATCGAGGTTACTTATTAAAAGTTGTGAAGTATATATTAAGCTTTTGCTGGTATGGTTATAATTATATACTGGTTACCTTTATCTAAACTGACAAAATATGGTTTATGGTGTTTAACAATAACATACTAAAATCAGTGTTTACTTTAACATACAATAAGCATTTCTTTCAACTTTTTTATTGTAAATAGCAATTCTTTTGGCTAACTGTAATCAATAAAATCTTGTTTGAATTTGTTGTGTGTGTTAAAATGACATCATGGATGTGTGTTAAAAGGGCGTTATGGATCGATGTTACACAGTTAATTTTAACAGCTTTCTCAATTTGTACAAGATCAAAATCAAAAAGTAAAAAAAAGAAATTTCAAAACTTACATATGCACAACATAAGTCTACATATACATATTGATTCTGCTATTATTTGAAATGTTTTCTGCCATCTTTTGGAATGTTTTCACTTTCGGTTTCCCTGTCACAAAAATGGTACACAACTTCTGAGAACGACCCATATATGAGTGCATTCATGTAGATAGTACATATAAAATATATATGGATATAAATATATGAACACACACACATATATATGTATATGTATATATACACATAGCAGTGTATACATGTACATGGTGGGACACTAATCACCAGCCTTACCTCAAACACGTCAGTTTCCAGTAACCTGCGCCCAATAAATATTACACCGTTTGTGTCCAGCTCGGCCGGCAAAGATCTGTTTAGTGGCAGCGTCTCATTCCTCTCGCAGTCATAAATCAACGTCACTGAGTCACCCCTCACACTCAGCGCTATACGATGCCACCTGTGCGAAGAAGACGTCAATAGCGTATTAGCATCAACGACAATGTACGCCAAGACACACCACTCAGCATTTGTGTCCGGCTCGGCTGGCAGAGATCTGTTTAGTGGCAGCATCTCATTCTTCTCACAGTCATAAATCAACGACACCGAGTCGCCCCTCACACTCAGTGTTATACGATGCCACCTTTGTGAAGAAGCAGTCAACAGTGCCGTAGCATCAACGACAATGTACGACAATACACACCGCACCACTCAGCACTTTCCCGTGAAATACAGCAAACAAGGTAATTTGACAGGTCCCCTAGCCCAGCCTGACTGCTGTACCATTGAAACAAGGGGACAGGTCCCCTAGCCCAGCCTGACTGCTGTACCATCAAAGACAATGTACAACAATTGTATTGTATTATCTCCGAATATTAACAATGAAAACAACATTATACCGACCCACCCAGTGGGGATGCTAAGGACTAACACGTGTACATATATACATAAACAATACCCGTACTCATAGGTGGAAAATGAAATTATAAAAATCCAGCAAACGGAAACCGATGCGAGGTATTTTGTTTGTAATTTGTGGCGGTGAATTTACACAGAGGAGAAAAGGTCTCTTGTTAAAACCCTAGCAAGTATCAATTTCTAAGTCATTGGTTTGACTCGAACAGGGTTCGAACCAGAGGATTCGAATCCCACGGTCTACCAAAACGGGAGACGGACGATCAACTCATTCGGTCACCCCGTTGGTGTGCCCTGAATTGTGCATGTTAGTCGGAACATGGGTCATTTTCGGGCGGAGGCGAGAAAATCTGCCATTGAGTTAACCGGCGATTTTGCCGCCACCTATCTGTTCACCAAATAACTAGCATTAACAGCCGCCACGCGACATGTGGAGCCACCTAACGGCTGTTAATGCTAGTTCGTTGGAACAATGGGGGCATTCGACTGGGCCTCTCTATCCGAATATCAAAATATTTCCTAACAAATTCCTATTCGACTGGGACTGGAAGTGGGTTCATATACCGATGATTCGGATGTGTGTTGTGGCTCCATCAGTTCCATCTGTAAATCTCGCGGATAGAAAGGGCCCAGTCGAATGCCTCCATTGTTATCCAGACATGGGACTTAAAATTCAAACATTCAAACCCCTCCTCCACGGTCTCACCTCTGCTGCCGCCGCCATCCAGTGAGGACCACTATCACCTTCCTTCACCCACCCACTCACGCCGCAGATAACAGACTCAAGGGGGTGAGGGTTCGAAAACCGGTACTCACCAGGACTCTAATTGTAATACCAAAGACCCTATAACACATAAGCCGTGTTCACACGGGGCAGTTAATTCGGATCCTAAAAATCGAGTTGTATAGTTCGGCTCACATGTGGCATGTGAATGCGCGGCTGAGGCGGTTTAAGCCTGAATCGACTCATATAATTCAGATTTTATAAACCACCTCTGTAGGTGGTTTATATGAACCAAATTTTATGATTCGACTTATATCGCCCGTGTGAACGCAACCGACTTACTTGAGGCGGATTAAGCATGTCACACTATATAATATAATTTGGTCTATGAACCGGCTAGAGGTGCACAGATATTTTTTTCATCATTAATTTTTAGGGTTTCACTGCCCAGCGGAAGTTTTTACGGTTCCAAAACAATATCATTCAGTCTATACATATCTAGGTCGAACCCACACTCTCTCGTGCTGAGGTCGACTAACCGAACTGGCGCTGGTTAGTATGGACTTGCTCATGTGCAGATATCCACTTCTGCCGTAAACCGACTCAAGCACTGCCCGTGTGAACGCGAAAGACTTTCAAACTCGGTCCGTGTGAACGCGCATCTAAATCGATTCATATGATTCGCCTTGTCTAAATCGCTTTAAACTTTTCCCGTGTGAACACGGCTTAAGACGGCTCACTCAGCCTGTACTGTGTAATAAAAATGATCAAACCCACCACTTGGTGCACTGGCTGTTCTCTTGGTTAAACTGTTGCTATATTATATGTATAAATGTATATATGAATGTGAAAGATGTGTGATGATGGCGATGCTGACGATGATGCTGATGATGATGCGTATTTGTTCATAGCAATTTCATATTGATCTGTATTAATACTTACCTATCTCATGTATAATATAATTGTATGTGTTTACATGTGAAACACCAACCAACAGCCGGGCTGATCAAACTCACCACAAGGTGGCACTGCAAAATTTACATTACCATGGGAGAGATCGGGAGTGAGCTGTCTTAGTGTTATAGGGTCTTTGGTAATACTGATCGAGAGAGGGGAAGAAGTTATCGCAATGTACCTTACCTTGATGTTCTTGATGCAAAAATAAAAACCAATGTACAGTATAGCCCCCATTAAACCAAGCTCAGTTAAACCAAACGATCGGTTAATCCTAACTTTTTTCGGCGGCCTGGCAAAATACTACCGTTTATCATATGAAAAAAGTCGGTGAAACCAAAGTCGGTTAACCAAATTATCGGTTAATCCAAACAAAATTATCAGATCCCAGGCCACTTCTGGTATGGTTAAACCAAACTTTCATGTGGTTATAAGGTCATCTCAGACCCCACCAACTTTTTTTATATAATAAATGGTAGTATTTTGACGGGCTACCGAAAAAAGTTTGGATTAACCGATCATTTGGTTTAACTGAGCTTGGTTTAATGGGATTATACTGTATATACACAAAACACAATAATCAAAGTGTCCACATACATTGCATATTACATTCATAATGCATCCGCGTTTTTGCCAATGCCAAGTCAAAGTCAAAGCCAAAGCTTGGTTAAACGGCTTGGTTTAAAGGGGTTGTACTGTATATGACTGTCCGCCTCCGCGTTCATAAATGATCCATTTTACAGTACAACGTGGATAATGCTTAGCATACAAGCACACACCCTGCTGCAATGTACTTGGTTTTTAATTTGTGATGGTGATTTTACACAAATAAGGGGTAAGGTCTCCCAATACAACCCTATCACTCTCCATGCACATATTTGGTTATATAAACAGAACTATTGAGAAGGGTCCAAAGCGATGAAAGGAGGAAAAACGCCTGACCATTGTCCCATATTGAGCATACCCTTGCAGGATGAGTTTCCCATTCTTTAAGTCCTGATATTGTGTGATTTAAACAGAAGTCAATGTAGATAAATTTCAAATATACTTCAAGCACTTTAATCTGTGCAAAAGATACATCAATGTGAGACTATAGCTGCGTTTACACGGGCAAGTTAAAACGCCCCAGCTGGAACCAGTTGCCTAGATCGGTTCACATTTGCCCGTGTAAACGCGCCGCTGAGGCGTTTTAGGGCTGAAACGTTTCAGCTGGAACGTTCCGCGTATACCACCTCGGGAGGTGGTCTACAGGAAACGTTTCAGCTGGTTCCCAGGCGGCGATTGTGTTCAATAGCAGTGCTCGCCGGCAACAGGGGGAGCAGTAGCTAATCGCTGGTGCCCGGCAGTGTTAGGGCCCGATTACGCCAAAATCTAGTGAATGCGATCATATTTAACAGAATTACAGACTCAAATAATGAAATTTAATTAAATTAACCTTAAATTCCAAGCGATATTAACGTAGCAGCTACATCGGCGTAGAATCACCAAGTGTAAACTAAACAAATAGCAGTGCTCGCCGGCAACAGGGGGAGCAGTAGCTAATCGAAGGTGCCCGGCAGTGTTAGGGCCCGATTACGCCAAAATCTAGTGAATGCGATCATATTTAACAGAATTACAGACTCAAATAATGAAATTTAATTAAATTAACCTTAAATTCCAAGTGATATTAACGTAGCAGCTATATCGGCGTCGAATCACCAAGTGTATACTAAACAAATAGCAGTGCTCGCCGGCAACAGCGGGAGCAGTAGCTAATCGCTGGTGCCCGGCAGTGTTAGGGCCCGATTACGCCAAAATCTAGTGAATGCGATCATATTTAACAGAATTACAAACTCAAATAATGAAATTTAATTAAATTAACCTTAAATTCCAAGCGATATTAACGTAGCAGCTACATCGGCGTTGAATCACCAAGTGTAAACTAAACAAATAGCAGTGCTCGCCGCAACGTGCGAAAATCCGCGCATGCGCAGAATACGACACCGTGTAAACGCGCCACGAGAACGTTTCAGGTAGAACGCTTTGTCTTGAATCGTTTTACTTTTGGCCGTGTAAACGCAGCTTATGTCTGAACAAGAAACTACTCACAAAAATAATGGACCTGTTCGACTGGGACCTTTCCATAATTTCAGCCAATCAGAGCTGTTCTTTTGGGTTTCAAATGGGCTGCCCCCTATGGGGACCCCATTTGCAATCGAAAAGAACAGCTCTCATTGGCTGACAATGAGTTCTCGCAAAAACGAATAGAGGAAAGTCCATTTCAAGCAAGTTCAAACGGGCTCAGATGAGTTTAAACGAGTTCAAACATGGCTGGTTTTCCCTCTCCTTTCAGTGCTGAATATGCTTATGGAAATATTTGCGCTGGACAGCAGTTGCGTCTAGTAAACATAGGCGGGTTGTTGTTATATTCTGGAGAGGGCAATATAATACTGGCACATTATAACCACTGGAGGCAGCTTTATTCCACTGATGCGTGAGTTGGTTGTTGGAGTTATACGTCCTGGCAACATCTAATGTCATATAAAGGTCATATTAGGACGGGTAATACGGGAGTCATGTGCACCGTAGTGTGTTTGGGTTGTGTGTCCTAGCAACAACTAAGGTTATATCAGAACAAAATTATACCGACTTGTGACACTACACTCATTGCGACATTATAGTGCTGCCCCACTGGATGTTTGTTTGTTGTTGTTTTACGTCCTAGCAACATCTAAGGTCATATCAGGACGGGTACCAACTTGTGACAGTGCGCACTCATAGCGACTTTATAGTACTGCCCCACTGGAAGACCATGACACCAGCACCATGACCTGATATCCCATTCATTATTCTGACATTAAACAAACCAGTGGCGGGTTCGAATTCCAATTGAGTCAAACCAATGATTTACCAAATTGGTACTTGTTGGTACCTAGCTTGGTGCAAGGCATTATTAGGATAGGACAAGGACTGGTTTGTTCAGCACTAGGATAATGTTACTGAGTAGGGCATCAGGGTCATGTGTCGGTGGTCCGGTCTTCCAGTAGGGCAGTACTATAAAGTCGCCATAAGTACCTACTGTCGCAAGTCAATACACGTCCGAATATGACCTTATTTGATGCTAGGACATAAACCCAATCACACACTGACTGCATTTTTTAATTAAAAAAAAGAAGATGATGATAGTTACAAATAATAATAATAATAATAATAAAGAATCCATCATTAAAAAAAGATGTTCCACAAAAAGTTGACGTTACACTCCCTCTGAGGTTGAAATGAGTTCCAGACCTCACATGAACAAACAATGTGAGTTTATTTTGCCCATTGTCTCCGACAGTAATCGCCTAAAAACACGCAGACGTGGACATTGTTGGAGCCATCAATGACAGTCAGAATGGTGGACAGCTGTCAGGCGGCACCATCACGACTCAGTCGTCAAACACACAGCTTCCCATGTGCTATATCTATTATAACCAACACCCTGCGCATGTGTGTGTTTGATTTATGTCCTAGTAACATCTAAGGTCATATCAGGACGGGGTACTGGATTGTGACGGTGAACACTCATGACAATTTATATAGTGCAGCCCCACTGGGAGTGCGAGACCAGGCAGCCGGCACCATAACCCGACATCCCCACATCATCATCATCATGCTGTCGGTTGCAATGGGACAAAAACTGCTTTTATTTCTTAAGCGCCGCTATTTTGTGCGGTTGTGCATTTCATAAAAGCTGCTTGCAAAGTGTTGAAGTGCTGCTGGCTTTTGCAAGTTACTGGCAGCACTCTCTCGGCGTGCAAATAGAGGTTTCACACTGGCAAGAACATGTCAAGACAGGCGCAAACTATTTGTCCCTGCAGTGGCTGGTCGGGAGATGTTGGGAGTTCCATTCATCACCGCCCTTAATGCTGCCACGGAAGTATGGTTTTCTGTTAGGGTTTGCTCCCTTAGCCTTTGGTTCTATCAAGTACCTGTACCACAAGGCAGTGGTTTATAACTTTGCAGGCAGGGGTGTCAAACTCCCTGAGGTATTTTAGCAGGTAGGTACTGCAATACCCACATCCCCCCACTGTCACAATATCCTGATACTGTTGCTAAGCTAACCAGTCCTTGTCCTATCCTATTAATGGTGAGCGCCAGGCTAGGTAGTGACAAGTATCAATTTTGTAAGTCAATGGTTTGACTCGGCTGTGACCCATTTGGTGGTTCTTTGCCGGTCGTGAATTACCAATGTTGCCGATGCAGCATGAACAATTCAGTGGTTTGTTTGTTTGTTGTTGTTTTAGGTCCTAGCAACATCTAAGGTCATATCAGGATGGGTACCGACTTGTGACAGTGCATACTCATGGTGACTTTATAGTGTTGTTCCACTGGGAAACCAGGCCACCGGCACCCATGACCTGATATCCCACTCAGTCACATTATCCTGACACTGAGCACACCAGTCCTTGCCCTGTCCTAACAATGCCGAGCGCCTGGCTAGGAAGCGACAAGTATCAATCAATTCAGTGGTTACAATGTGGCTAAAATTCAGTGGTTAAAATGCGGCTAAAATCCCCATAAATTTGACCTTGTAATGACATCCTGGCTGGTGCAAGGAAGTGCGAGTCACATTCTTCAACTCTCCAACCATAGACTTGCAACTGCCCTCCCACTCGGTTGGTTGGTTGTTGGAGTTTTACGTCCTGGCAACATCCAAGGTGTTCTCTGTGGTGGAGTGGTTAGAGTGTCTGACTTTTTTGAGGTCGGACTCCTAATCTGAAGGTCGGTGGTTTGATTCCCCATGCCCCCCTCCACCTCTGCCAATTTGGATTTCCACCGCTGTGTACAACTTACAGTGTCATCTAAGGCCAGTTGCTCTCATACCATGTCTATGTGGTGTGGGAGGTTAAAAATCCCTTGGGTCGGTAAAAGTGTAGGCTCGGGCTTTCTATCGACAAACTGTCTAATGGTGAAAACAAGTCTATTCAGACTTATCCATGATAGGCAGTATAAATCTTCAAGAAAAAAACAAATCAGGACGGGCACGACTTGTGACAGTACACACTCATAGCGACTTTATAGTGCTGCCCCACTCGGCAATCAGGCATCAGCACCATGACCCGATATCCCACTCAATCACATTCTCCTGACACTGAGCTAACCAGTCCTTGCCATATCGTATTAATGCCAAACGCTAAGCAAGGAATCGACAAGTATCAATTTCATAAGTCATTGGTTTGACTCGACTGGGAATCGAACTCCCGAGCTCCCCATCTCCCGAACCGGAGGCCTGCGCTTTACCGATTCGGCCACAGCGTCCGGTGGCGTCCCACTGGGTGCCTCCTTAGTTGGCTCATATTTATTTCTAAATAAAAGTTCTGTGAGATAGTTTTTGCTTTGTTTGTTTTAGTTTTAGATTTTCAGGACGGATACCGACATGTGACTGTGTGAACTCATGCCAACTGTATAGTGCTGCCCCACTGGGATAACATGGCACCCCAATATTCCATTCTAGTCACATGACCCTGTTACAACTTACAAGTCCTTGCAGATTACAAAATCGCTGATTCAGCCAGACCGTCCAGTCTGCTAGACATAGGTCAGGGTTGTGTGTCCGTGTATGGGTGGGGAGGGGTCGCATTGATAGGATAGGGCAAGCACTGGTTAGCTCACTGTCAGGATAATGTGACTGATAATGTGGGATATCAGGTCATCGTGTCGGCGGCCTGATGCCCCAGTGGAGAAGCACTATAAAGTCACCACGAGTGCGCACTGTCACTAATCGGTACCCATCCTGATATGACCATAAATGTTGCCAGGACATAAAACTCCAACAAACCGACCAAACTTTTGAACACACAATTGGCAGGTGGCAGTTCTTACTGTCACAAGTCGGTACCCGTCCTGATATGACCTTAGATGTTGCCAGGATGGAAAACTCCAACAACCAACCAACTATGGTTATACATGGCCTGGAAGACCAATCAGTGCTTTGGGACTGACCCCAGATTATTCAGAAGAATAAATATTTACCACAAAACGCAGAAAAGATCATTACACTGCCAGTAAAGGACTGTGGGAAAATAAGGAATGGCTGCAAGTGAAACATTGTGTTGTGAATGGAAAAACAAACCCCAAAAAACCCCTGACAACCGTTATTTTATGCCCAATTTCAGACCAACCTAATGGCCCTGTCATATTACGACGCATCGCCCAAGCGCGTGGCCAACGGCTAAAATCACTTTCAAACGTTCAGATGCCTCAAACTTTTTGGCGCGGGGGGCAAAGTTGGCCGCATACATACTGTATATGCAATGTAGCAGAGTGCATGGCCAACGTATGGCCAACGTATGGCCTACATATGGCCAACGTATGGCCTACATATGGCCAACGTATAACTAATGTGCCTCCCAGCGAAAAACGCTCGCCATACGCTCACAGTACACTCGCAGAATGCTGGTGAACGTTACATACGTAATTCAATCGCCAGAAGTACGCCTTATACGTTACGTTACATATGTCAAGACATGGTGGAGAAATGCAAAATGTATGTTAGACGTACATTAGATATACATTATCCATACATTGTCAATATGCTGTCAATACGCGGACTGTACGTTCCGCTGGCTCTCCGTCTGACTGACATAGGTCAACATAGTGCTACGTAGTGAACAACGGTTGTCTAATGTATGTCTAAGGTATATCGACGTATGTCTAACGTATACATAACCAACGCCCAACGTAAAAGCCACACATTGTCGAATGTCAAAAGTTTTGTGCATGCACAAAACTTTTGCGACCCCTTAAAGAGTGATGCTGTATAAGCCGAACATTGACATACATTGACATATACCAATATACGCATAACGAACGCGGAACATTCGAGTAACGCATATCGACGTACACCAATGAATTGGCACAAAATCGCTTACGTCGGCTCATGCTTGCACGATGCATCGTAGTGTGACAGGGCTATAAAGAGCATAGTAAGAGTAAAAATAGAAAATCAAGAAAGTAACATATCTTTTTTTTTTAAATTCTTTTTGTTAAAAAGAGACACGGGAGGCAAATATATACATCTTACCCATCTTCAGACACATGTGGCTGCCAGACTAGATTTATAAATATCTCTCTCCTGTAGACATGCTTAACCCGTACATCACTCTACTCTCCCTCCCCTAATTTAATGTTGGGGTTTCACAGCCTAGCAACATCTAGGGTCATATCAGAACGGATACCGACTTGTGACAGTGGGTTCTCACTCATGGTGACTTTATAGCGCTGCCCTATTGGGAGATCAGGCCGCTGGCACCATGACCAGATATCCCACTCAGTCAGATTATCCTGATACAGTGCTTGCCTTATCCTAATAATGCCAGGTGCCAGGCTACGTAGCGACAAGTATCAATTTAGTAAGTTATTGGTTTGACTCCTGACCTTCCGCACAGGAAGCCTGCTGTCTTACCAATTTGAACATCCGTCTCCCATTTTGGGAGCGGGACATAGCTCAGGCGGTAGCGTGTTCACCTGTGAAGGTGTGGGTGATCCGATCGATCCTGCTCAGTGGACACATTTGCAGTTTGGACTATTTTCCATTCCAATCAGTGGTCCACAATTGGTTCATCAAAGGCTGTTGTATGTGCTGTCCTGTCTGTGGGAAAATGCATGTACAAGATCCCTTGCTGCTTATCGGAAAGAGTAGCCTATGTGGCGGCAGTGGGTTTCCTCCAAAGAAATATGTCAGAATGACTATATGCTTGAGGTCCAATAGCCGATGATAAAATTCAATGTGCCCGAGAGGCGTTAAATAAAACAAACTTTCCGTCTCCCATTTTGGTAGATCGTGCGATTGGAACCCATGAGTTCGAACCCTGGTCGAGTCAAACCAATGACTTACAATATTGATACTTATTGCTTCCTAGCCAGGTGCTCGGCATTATTAGGATAGGGCAAGGACTGGTCGGCTCAGTGTGACTACCTTGACTTTGGGGGTGGTTTGTAACCTTACGACGGTTACTGGTTGCAGAACTGCAACATTTATAGAGAGGCTCCGATAAATCGGCCCAATCTTTGGTTGAAGATTAATCTTCAGTAGTGACGGTTGTAGAGCTGGGGACATCTTTACAATGTTGTAAGGGTGAAGCGTTGAGGCGGCCCCGAATCTCTTCGGTCCGGCGGAAGTTGAGCACTTGTATCCAGTCGACAGCAGCAAGCATTTCGAGGAAGAGCGGGTAAAGATGGGTGCAGCAGTGGTTCTAGCAACGAGAACAAAGCGAGAGAAAACGTAAAGGTACAGGGTCCCACCCAAGCACACAACTCCCCTGATCAGGGGGAGGAGTATGCCTGGGAAGAAAAAAAAGGGTAGAGTCTATGAAAGAGAACTGAGGAGAGTTGAGTCAAAGGACCATGTCTATTTGCTCTATGGTGACCAACCAGCGAGCCATAGACACGGACAGAGTAAGAGTAGAAAGTGAAATGCCGGCAGGCTCCCCCACCTGCAACTCTTTTCAGACAATATCAAGGAGGAGCAAGGCCAGCGGAGAGGAGATAGAGAGAGGTGTGGACGAAGTGTGGTCCGGATAGCAAGTTTGACTACCCACATTTGGTTTTCCAACTGTCGTCACAGGGTTAGTTGGTGGTGGAAATAATTAATAAAGACCTTTTCCACAGAGCACGCTGCACAATGAGCTGCTATTCACATCGTTAGTTCTTCCCACTGCCATCAGAGGGCGGGTTGGTGGCGAAATTCCTTTATTAGACCTTTTCCACATAGCATGCCGCTGAGTGAGTTGCTTGCTACCCATGACATAAGTTTGATGTTAATAGAAATCCTCTATAATACCTTTCCCGCAGAGCGTGGTGTAGAATGAGCGGTTATCCATCAAATTAGTCCTAGTTCTTACTACAGTATAACCCCGTTAAACCACCCTTGAAGGGACCCTAGAAGTTTGTTTGGATTAACCGATCATTGGTTTAACCAAGCTTTGGCTTCAACTTTGACTTGGCTTCGGCAAAAACACGGGTGCATTATGAATGTAATATACAATGTATGTGGACACTTTGATTATTGTTATTTTATGTATATACAGTATAACCCCGTTAAACCAAGCTCGGTTAAAGCAAATGATTGGTTAATCCAAACTTTTTTTGGCGGCCCGGCAAAATACTACCAATTATCATATAAAAAAGTCAGTGTGGTCTCAGATGACCTTATAACCACATGAAAGTTTGTTTTAACCATACCGGAGTGGCCTGGGGTCCGAAAGTTTTGTTTGGATTAACCGATAATTTCGATTAACCGACTTTGGTTTAACCAACTTTTTTATATGATAAATGATAGTATTTTACCGGGCCGCTGAAAAAAGTTTGGATTAACCGATTGTTTGGTTTAACCGAGCTTGGTTAAACGGGGTTATACTGTACTGCAATTAGCGGGTTGGGTGGTAGTGGAATTCCTCTATTAGACCTTTTCCACAGATGATGCTACTGAGTGAGCTACTACTCACATTAGTTCTTGCCCTTACCATTCGATGGTAGTTTGGTGGTGGAAATCGTCTATTATACGATTCTACCAAAGCCTGTCACATTCCTCCCCCACCTACCCCCACACTCCCACACTTCTCCACACCATACGGGGTGGCCGAATGAGTAGAACATCCGTCTCCTGTTTTGGGAGATCGGGAGATCGGAACCCATGAGTTTGTGGGTTCTAATCCTGGTCGAGTCAAACCAATGACTTAAAAATTGATACTTGTCGCTTCCTAGCCTGGTGTTCGGCATTATTAGGATAGGGCAAGGATCGGTTGGCTTAGTATCAGGATAATGTGACTGAGTCAGATATCAGGTCATGGTGCTGGCAGCCTGGTTTCCCAGTGGGCCAGCTCTATAAAGTCGTCGTCATGAGTGCACACTGTCACAAGTTAGTACCCGTCCTGATATGACCCTAGATGTTGCTAGGATGTAAAACAACAACAAACAAAACCATACTTCTCCCACCCCCTCTTACATGGTCAAACAGCCCTCACTAGACTTCCTAAGGTGTTGCCAGTCTAGGTAGTGAAACGTGATACTTTTGTAGGGCATTGCTTTGACTCGGTCGGGGTTTGAACCATGACCTCCCATACGAGAAGTCAGCCAGTGCTTTCACCGATGTGGCCACCTCGTCCGGTTTTTCTAACATGTGTTGCTTCACTACTTCGCCTACAATTTGGCAAAGGATCTGTTTTACTAAATGCCCCCCCCCCCCACCCCGCGTCTAAGCAGGCCACACCCAACCATGGGCACGTCTTACTAGCAATTCAAATCTTATTTGGACACATGTTTACTCTGCACGGCACTGGGAATTTAAATTGCTGACTGGATGCAGTGGCCAAATCGGTAAAAGCGCAGGCTTCCCATGTGGAAGGTTTGTTTGTTGTTGTTTTACGTCCAAGCAACATCTAAGGTCATATCAGGACGGGTACCGACTTGTGACAGTACTTGACTTCTGGGGTGTTTGTAACCTTATGACGGTTACTGGCTGCAGGACTGTAGCATTATAGAGAGGCACCGAGAAAACGGCCCAATCTTTGGTTGAAGAATAATCTTCTGGTGGGACGGTTGTAGAAGCTGGGGGATGTCTTTACGATTAAATGATGAGTCGTTGGGGCGGTCCAGAATCACTCCGGTCCGGTGGTAGCGCAGCACCTGTATCCAGCAGACAGCAGCAAGGGATTCCGAGGAAGGGACGGGTAAAGATGGGTCCAGTGGTTCCAGCAACGAGAACAAAGCGAGAGAAATGTAAAGGTAAAGGGCCCCACCCAAGCGAACAACTCCCTTGGTCAGCAGGTAGAAGTAAGCTTGGGAGAAGAAAAAAAAGTTAGAGTATAGGAAAGAGAAATGAGGAGAGTTGAGTCAAAGGACCGTGTCTATTTGCTCTATGGTGACCAGCCGGTGAGCCAAATACACAGACAGAGTAAGAGTAGAAAGTGAAATGCTGGCAGGCTCCCCCTCCTGGAACTCTTTTCAGACAATATCAAGGAGGAGCATGGCCAGCGGAGAGGAGATAGGGAGAGGTGTGGATGAAGTGCGGTCCGGATAGCAAGTTGTGTGACAGTACACACTCATGGCGATTTTATAATGCTGCCCCACTGGGAGACCAGGTCGTCACCACCATAACCTGATATCCCTCTCAGTCACATTATCCTAACACTGAGCCAACCTTGCCCTATCCTAATAATCCTGATCACCTGGCTAGGAAGCGACAAGTATACATTTTTAAGTCATTGGTTTGACTCGACCAGGGTTCGAACCCATGAACCCATGGGTTCGGATCTCCCGATCTCCCAAAACATCTTACAAAATGGATACTTGTCACTATCAAGCCGGGCACTCAGTATTACCAGGATAGGGCAAGGACTGGTTTGCTCAGTATGATGATTATGCGACTGAGTGGGAAATGGGGTCATGGTGTTGGTGGCCTGATCTGGCCGTCCTGCTATATGACCTTAGATTGTGCTATCATGTAAAACCCCAACAAATGAACCAACACAACACACTGCAATTATGTTAAAGCTGCATAGTCCAATGAAATATCAAATTTTCAAAACCAAACCAATTATCTAGATTTGATTTTACATATCTAACTTAGATACTGATGCACTTATTAAGCATTTGTTTCTGCGTAGAAGGCAATACTGAGTCAATTTAACAGAACCTGTTACTGCAGAAGTCTATGGTGTCAGAGTTTTGGCAAGCTTGTCAAAACTAATTTTCCATGTTTGCACTCAAAATATCTCAAAAGTTTACCACTTAAAGTAAAAGTAACTTTGAACTAATGTAAAGTAAATGCTAGTGATTGATCTAATATATTTATCTCAGAAAAAATACAGAAATTCAAAACCACTGGACTATGCAACTTTAACAAACTAAATGGGCAGTTCCTCCGTGGAAACTACAAGTTAGGAATGACACAAAATAAGTGCAGTTCAACTATCACACTACTCATAAAAATTAACAAGCTGCCTCAATTTGCCTTTATTCACACTATTCACGTGTGACCTAATAAGGCGTCAAAACGAGGCTGAGTGCGCGTCGGGTATTGGAAATGGCCATAAGACACTGCTGTGTGCCGATGTGTATGAACTACTACAGAAAGTAAAGGACTAAAATTTGAAGATATTCACTTTTGAAACTATCATATTCATTTTTGCATACCTTTTTTCTATTTATTTGTAAAATTTGATGAAGATTGAGTGATGATAAAATGCATTTCAGTAGGCAATGTCAACAAAGTCACTCACCTTGGCTGCCAGTCTTTTCTTAAATTCAAAATTGCATAACTTTCTTAATATAGATATATTTAAAAAATATATTTGAACCCTTTTAAAGCTTTTATTAATTTGTAATTACTTAGACTAGTTGTTTAACACAGATAACTATGCTGACAGTGCTGCATGGTACATGATACCACCATAACTATGCAGACTTGAAGTAGACAGTCACATTGTAGTTAAAGACTGGGAAAATCACCATGCAAGGTTCACCCAATCTTCTTGAAAATTGGCCAATAGATAGAAAACAGGTATGCAAAGATGAATATGGTAGTTTAAAAAATGAAAACCTTGAGTGATTTCGAGAGGTTTTGGTCGACGCAAAAGTATTTGCATCACTTTTCATACAGCGGCGCCTCGCAGACGTGTACGTGGCCTCGGTTTGGTTTCAACATGGCCGCGGCATGAATAGTGTGAATAGTATCACATTGTTTTTAGAATCATTTCACTGGCAATTTTTTTTCTTTCTGGTTAGTGGCGCCACCATTGCCTTTTAGACACTTAGTTGGAGTTTGATTCCGGGTCGAGTAAAACGAATGACTTACAAAATGGATACTTGTCCCTTCCTAGCTTGGGGGCTCAGCATTAAAGTGGCATAGTTCGATGGTTTTGAATTTATGTCATTTTCTGAGATAAATATATTAGGTTGATCGCTATAATCTACCTTACTTTAGTTCGAAGTAACTTTGCTTTAAAATCGCTACTTTGGGAAATATTTGGAGTGTAAACATGCCAAATTAATTTTGGCATGCTTGCCAAAACTCTGACTCCATAGGATTCACCAGTAACAGGTTATATTAAGTTGACTTAGTATGCCCTTCTATGTAGCAACACATACTTAATAAATGCACCAGTGTACAAGTTGGATATGTAGGTTCAAATGTAGATAAGTGTTTTGCTTCTGAAAAATTGATATTTTGATCGTACTATGCAACTTTAATAGGATAGGGCAAGGACTGGTTAGTTCAGTGTCAGGATAATGTGACTAAGTGAGATATCAGCTCATAGTGCTGGTGACCTGATTTCCCAGTGGGGCAGCACTATAAAGTCGCCATGAGTGCGCACTGTCACAAGTCAGTACTCATCCGGATATGACATTAGATGTTGCCAGGATGTAAAACTCCAACAACCAACCAACCTTCTTTCCTTTCCCACCCAGCAGGGCTGGCTGCTGACATCAGATCATGGTGTTGGCAGCCTGGTTTCTGTGAGGGGAAGCACTATAAAGTCGCCATGAGTGTGCACTGTCACAACTTAAGTCGGTACCCGTCTTGATATGACCTTAGATGTTGCCAGGACGTAAAACTCCAACAACCAATACCTCAATTTGCCTTTATACTAAAATTATAGTATCACACTTTTGTTAGAATCATTTCACTGGCGATTTTCTCTTTCTGGCAAGTGGCGCCACCATTGCCTTTTGGACACACAGTTGGCAGGTGGCAGTTCTTACTGGCAGTGTGTGGCCTTCTTTGTGCACCGACTGTGTCTGGTCTGGACGCAGACAGTCTGGACTTTGCCCCGCTTTGTGACCTACATTTGTTGCGCGCCATTTGAGCTGCTGGCTAATTCTACTCACCGACATCCCTGCACATTGTCGTCTGCTTTAGTCAAAATGTCGTCTGCTGTCAAAACAACGCCTATGAACTTAAATATATGACAATACACACATATATAAACATGTCTGTGTATATGCACATGTTTATATTATAGTTAGAAGCTAGAGAACCAGGGTTTGTTCAGTGGAAGCTTTTATTCATGGTTTGCTGATTTTTTTGTTTTGTGAAACGCTATGACGTACTCCTCCAGACTTGTATACAGTGACCAGTGAACCTTAACCGTTCGGTGGACTGATTAAGAATGAAAATAAATCATGAAATATATGTATTTTTTAAACATTGAATATGTAAAAAACAAAACACCCCACCAAAATCCACACACAAAAAAAAGAACAGGAGGGAGAGAAGGAGGAGTGGATGGGTAGGTGGAAGGATGTGGAAGAGGAGGGAAGGAAGAAGGAGGAGAGATATTGACCGGAAGAGAATATGGGGGAAGATAGAAGAAAGGCAGTGGAGGGGAGGGGAGGGAAGGAGGAGGAGACTGGACGAGATAGGGAGTGGGAGGAGGGGAGGAGGAGGAGACGGGAGGAGATAGGGAGTGGGAGGAGGAGAGGAGGGGAGGAGGGGAGGAGGGAAAGGGAGACGAGGAGGGAGGGAGGGAGGGAGGGAGGGAGGGAAGGAAAAGGAAGTTGAAGTAAGGGAAGAGAGCAGGAGGAGGAGAGAGGGTTGGTTCATTGTTGTTGTTTTACGTCATAGCAACATCTAAGGTCATATCAGGACGGGGAGGCCGGAGGGGGGTGGAGGGAGGGGAGAAGAAGGAAGGGGAACGAGAGGAACAGGAAAAAAAGATGAGAAACAGGAGGAAGGTGAAATATTATCTCCAATTAGTGTGTATTCTCTTCGGGATACTACACGCATACAACAACAAAAACCTATTCTATTTGGTCACGTGGTACGTCTGCTTCCACAGCGGGTCATGACTGACATGCGCATCTCTGGGTTCTAACTCATCTGGTTCTAATAGACATCACCAGACGCGGTTAGGCCTGCACCAAGCACAGGGTTGCCAACCCTTATGGTTTCGCGGTAAGGTGTACACTATTTGATGTCCCCATCGTCACCTTATGCCAATCTTCCGGTTTTTCATTTTCCAAAATTATATAAATCTTACAGATTAGGGCCTATTCTGTCCAAAATTATATAAATCTTACAGATTAGGGCCTATTCTGTCCAAAATTATAGAAATCTTACAGAGTAGGGCCTATTCTGTCCAAAATTATATAAATCTTACAGAGTAGGGCATATTCTGTCCAAAATTGCACCATGCAGAGCATCTAAGATTTTAACATTTTACTGGGGGAGTACCCCCAGACCCTTCAATATAACATCCCTTCAGATCTTCCGTTTTCATTTTGCAATGTTGGCAACCCTTCCAAACACCACACAACACGCGTCTTGCCAATTACCCTACAAAGACCAGACGGAATGGCCGAATGAGTTGAGCATCCGCCTCCCGTTTTGGTTGATCATGGGATTCGAACCCACAGGATCAAACCCTGGTCGAGTCAAACGGATGACATAAACATTGCTACCTGCTGCTTCCTAGCCTGGTGCTTGGCATTATTAGGATAGGGCAAGGACTGGTTGGCTCAGTGTCAGGATAATGTGACTGAGTGGGATATCAGGTTATGGTGCTGGAGGTGTGGTCTCACAGTGGGGCAACACCATAAAGTCGCTATGAGTGCGCACTATCACAAATCGGTACCCGTCCTGATATGATCTTAGATGTTGCCAGGACGTGAAACTCCAACAACCAACCAGCAAAGCACTTCGACTGGAGGCAGGCGGGCGGGCGGGCGGTAAAACACAAGGACAACACTCCCCAAGTTCCCATCTCCTGCCTGTGTGGACAGGAAAGTGACATCTACACGCAGGTAAATCAAGAGTCAGGGCAGTGCATGCCTTCCGGCCGTTTGAGTACGTCAGACGCCGGGTCTGGGGTCAACGTCAACTGTCAGCAGCCAGCCCTGCTTGGTGGGAAAGGAAAGAAGGTTGGTTGGTTATTGGAGTTTTACATCATGGCAACATCTAAGGTCATATCAAGACGGGTACTGACTTATGACAGTGCGCACTCATGGTGACTGTATAGTGCTTCCCCACTGGGAAATAAGGCCGCCAACACTATGAGCTGATATCTCACTCAGTCACATTATCCTGATACTGAGCTAACCAGTCCTTGCCCTATCCTAATAATGCCACGCACCAAGCTAGGAAGTGATAAGTATTAATTTTTAAGTCATTGGTTTGACTCGACCTGGAATTGAACTCCTGATCTCCCCCATGAGGGGTCTGCGCTCTACCGCCGGTGGCATTGACCGAAATCTGGGTGTTTCTGGGTAACGCCTGACTCTAGGAATGCTAGGACACATGCAATAGATGATTTCCACCACTAACTAACCCTCTGACGGCAGTGGCAAGAACTAATGAACTCACTGTGCAGGTATGCTCCGCCGGAAAAGGCCTCATGGAGGATTTCCACCCCCAACCTGCCCCCTGGTGGCAGTGACACACTAACATATTCTTTTATAATGCATTTGAAAGAAAAAGGAATCCACATATTTAGATTGCGGAACTTTAACTAGTAGCAGGGCTCACTCAGGATTTAACTATGTATATATTATGTGTTAGACAATGCTCTCAGGGCAGGTTTTTATGGGGGTTTTTCCTTAAAGATTTATACTGCCTATCGTGGAGAAGTCTGAATAGACTTGTTTTCACCATTAGACAGTTTGTCGATAGAAAGCTCGAGCCTACACTTTTACCTACCCATGGGATTTTAACCTCCCACACCGCATAGACCTGGTATGAGAGCAACTGGCTTTTGATGACGCTGTAAGTTTTACATAGCGGTGGAAATCCAAATTGGCAGAGGTGATGGTAAGGGGAATCGAACCACCGACCTCCAGATTAGGAGTCCGACCTAGAAGAAAGTCTGACCACTCACCATAGAGATTGTTACTAATTCAGATTTTAACAAAGCGTGGTTAGAACGAGAATCACATCGCTGTGGTGTTCTCTGTGGTGGAGTGGTTAGAGTGTCTGAGTTTATTTTTCTAGGTCGGACTCCTAATCTGAAGGTCGGTGGTTCGATTCCCCATGCCTCGACCTCTGCCAATTTGGATTTCCACCGATGTGTATAACTTACAGCGACATCAAAGGCCAGTTGCTCTCATACCATGTCTATGTGGTGTGGGAGGTTAAAAATCCCTTCCGTCAGTAAAAGTGTAGAATCATGGTTTCTATCAACAAACTGTCTAATGGTGAAAACAAGTCTATTCAGACTTATCCATGATAGGCAGTATAAATCTTCTTCAAGAAAAAAAGTTACCTGACCATGTCTTTAGTTGGGGCACTAACACCTGATATCCCACTCAGTCACATTATCATGATACTGAGAAAACCAGCCCCTGCCCTACCTTATTATTGCCGAGTGCTAGGCCAGGTTACCACAAGTATTGACTAAGTTAGAGTTTATATGGGAAGTCATGGGTTTGAACCCCGACCGAGTCAACCAATGTATACTAGTCACTCCCTATGCTAAGCATTACACTACCCGGGAGGGGGACGTAGCTCAGGTGGTAGAGTGTCCACCTGTGAAGGTGTGGGTCATCCTATTGATCCTGCTCAGTGGACACATTTGCAATTTGGGGTATTTTCCATTCCAAACAGTGGTCCACAAGTGGTTCATCAAAGGCTCTGGTATGTGCTGTCCTGTCTGTGGGAAAGTGCATATACAAGACCCCTTGCTTATCGGAAAGAGTAGCCTATATGACAGAAGCAGGTTTCCTCCGCAAAAATATGTCAGAATGACCATATGTTTGACGTCCAATAGCTGATGATAAAAATCAATGTACTCTAGAGGTGTCGTTAAATTTTTAAAAAGCTTTCCCTTCCATTACACTACCTAGGCTCCCTGATGCACTCACCATACCCATGCCTACCTGTCCTTTTGCCTGAGAGGTCAGTGTCAACTACTCCAATATCTACTAGCATCGGACGCAATCCGGCACATCTAATACCCAAAGTCTGAGAAAACTCTGACAAAGTTAACACACACAAAAATAAGAAAGTAAAATGTGAAGCGCAAATGTAAGGAGAAGGGGGAGGACACAAAATAGAGAAGAAAAAAACTGGGGTGGGTGGGGGTGAAAAATAATCTCAGTGAAAGGGAAAATGAAAGAGATGGCTGAGAGGTATTCACTTGCAGGCTGTCTTAGCCTTTTCTGATGTTTCTGAACCCATTTATTTCACCTAAGGTGAAATATGGACATCTGACGGTTAGTATTAGGCTCCCCGATGAAATCGCCCCACCCTCGCCGAACTTTGTAAGTGGAATTTCACGTGGAGAGGTGAGTGTACCTCACTATGCTCTCCTTAGAGCGGATTTGAACCCAGATGTCTGCCATTCCGGGGCAAGCGTCCTACTATCTAGGCTCCCTGATGGAATCAACCTTCCCCTGCAGACCTGTGTATGTGGCTCCGTATCTATGTAGTTAGTCCAGCCGACTAATACTATTACTCTCACATACATATAATCTCTATCTAATATATTTAATATATATATCATTGTCATGGGGGTGATGAAATTGGAAAATATTGCTTCTAGAATCCAGATTTATTGCATTCTGGGGCAGGGTGCTAGCCATTTCACCACTAGGCTCCCTGATATCTACGCCTACCTGTCTATGTGACTTCTTTAGAGGTCAGAGCTAGCGAATTAGGAGCGTAATATAAAGACTGGAACTCGCATTCCTCCTTAGATAGCTCCGCTAGCCCTGCAATGGAGATTTGAATATTTTACTACAACACATCAAGCTAGATTTGTCGACATTGCTAATTCTTAAGTGACAGTTGCCCACATTTAGTCTACTTAGAGCATCGCACACAATGTTTTCTGATCCCCTAATGTAGATAGACCTAAAGTCAAAATTGTTATTTATCGACATCCAAAAGAGGCGCCTGAGAAGGCCCATTATCTCCTTTGATTTAGAACGGCCGGTCATAAGGGCTGACTGGACAGTCGCGCTATCTGTGATAAACATGATCGAAGAATTATGCCAGGCGTGTGACCACCTCTGAGCAGCAGCGAACACGCCCCCACATCTCACAAACATTTATATGTGATCCGATTATCTTATGTTCAGGGTTCGAGCAATGATGGCCTGAATAATTAATCAATTGCTGATCGTAGCTATCAATGAATGTTCCAACTGTCCAGTCATCATTAAATGTGGCACCATAGCCCAAATCAGATGCATCGGAGTAAACCATATGGAATTGGGCAAACATTCCGAGAATTTTTGCTTTGACATTGAAAGTCCAAGAGTAATCAGCCCACCAGTTGATGTCATCCCTGAAACCCTTTGATAGTCGTACCATATAATAAGACTCTGCCATAGTTCCCATCAGATCGTAGATATGGCAGGAAAAGGTTCTCCCACCTTTCACTACTTTAGAGCAGTGGACTTATAGCCCACCAATCTCTCCAGATCTTTCTTTCAGGCCTCTGTACCACTTAAGGATTCTTTGAAGCTTCAACAGCTTGTCATCAGGGAGACGCATCTCCAATGTTTTAGAAATATGATAATTCATAAGAATCGGATCTCTGTAGTTGGTGAAGCTATTTTCTTATAATTGATAAAGAACCCTAACCTTCTAAGAATGGCAATCAGAACAATTTGGTTGGATACGGCTCTAGATTCGTCAGAGGCAAGCAAGCAAAAGTCTTCCAGATAATTAACTATTCTAGATACACCCTGGCATATCGCACATCTAGTAATAAAGTCGGAGCAGTTAGAAAATATAAACGGGCTGGACGCTAAGCCCATACAGAGGCGAGTATCCCTCATAAAAGTTATGGTATCATGGTCGTCAAATTTCCAAGACAGGCCCTGCTTTCTAATATCATCTGAGTCAATTTCAATTCTTTTATTTTAACTCTCTGCAAGGTATGTTTACAATAAATTGAGGTGATACAATAAATGCATACAAATTCCTTACAGACAGAAAGGATCCCAGAAAAGCGATGCTTATCTAGCTGGTCTCCATGATGTGAATGAACAAGTGATGACAATAACAAATTATTAAACTTAAGCTACATTTTTAACTAATGATTATGATGAGCTACTGATGCGTCTCTTCACAGTTAGTAAAAAACAAAGAAATGATAGGAATATTATATGGATATTGTGTCATGGATTCATGTACTTACATGCAGTATCAGTAGTTATTTTGCATGTATGTTAATAGGGGTATTATATATATTCTTTACTGGTAATCGATTTAGTATGCATTGAGATAGCTTATCTTTAGTTTTTTACAGAAGTTTTTCAAAGTTTGAAGGTTTCTAATCTCTACTGGTATTGAGTTCCAGATATTGGTTCCTTGGTTTTCAGTTGTTATTTTGCCATATTTGTTTCTAGTGTGTTTGTGATGTATGTTATTTATCTGTTGTGTGTTATGGGAATGGACCTGATTGTTTTCTTTGAAGAGATTATCAAATATTTCAGGGAGGAGGCCATTCTTTTGCTTGTAAACAAATTTTGCAATGTATATTTTATAAATGTCAGTTACCATAAGTAAGTCCAGGTCTTTATGAAGTGATTTAGTTGGGGTGAGATAGTCTTTGCTATACAGTATTTTCAAGGCTCTGTTTTGTTGTGTCTGTATCTTTTTTAGGGTTGATGATTTGGCTCTCCCATACACCTCTATACCATACTGGATTTTGGAGTAAACGTATGCATAGTATAGTAATTTTTTATTTTCCTCATGTACCCGTCGTCTGATTATTTTAAATGAGTTAGCCGTTTTAATTATTGAATTATTTAAGTCATCAATATGTTCATCCCATTTGAGGTTCTCATCTAGAATTATACCTAGGTATTTCACAGAAGGGACTCTCTTTATTGTGTTATTGTTTATCTTTATGTTGTTTAGGTAATCAGGAATGGTTGTACTTCTGCTTTTAAATATTGTGTAGCATGTTTTGTTCAGGTTTACTGTTAATTTGTTATCATTGCACCATGTAAATATGTCTGAAAGGAATGTTTTAATTGAATGTTTTAGTTTTTGGGTGAATTTGAGGTTATGAAGCCGTTGGTATCATCTGCAAATAACCTTGTTTTGACATCTTGTTTTGTACAGTTGACTATATCATTTGTGTAGATCAAAAATAGGAGAGGTCCCAGGACAGAACCTTGGGGGACACCATTGCTGATTGAGTTTAGCTTGGATCGTTTACCGTTTATGTATGTAAATTGCTTTCTATTGCTTAGGTAACTCTCAAACCATTTAAGTCCCTGGCCTCGAATTCCGTTGTGCCTAAGTTTTGAGAGTAGGATGTCATGGTCTACGGTATCAAATGCTTTGCTCAGGTCTAAGTAGACTCCTGCAACATGTTTCCCATTTTCAAGGTCTTGTAGTATGTTGTCTAAGATTTCAGACAGAGCCATTATTGCTGAGTGATTCTCTCTAAATCCAAATTGGTATTTGTATAATATTTTGTATTTGTTAAGAAATTGGTAAACTCTTTTGTACATTAGTTTTTCCATTAATTTGTTTAGGGTACTGAGTAGGCTGATTGGCCTGTAGTTATCAACTAGGTATTTCTCATTTTTCTTATGGATGGGTATTACTTTTGCAACTTTGAGATTTTCAGGAACAGTAGCATTTGCAAATGATAGGTTTATTATGTGGGAGATAGATGGTGCGAGTAGGGTGTCACACTCTTTGATTATTTTTGGCGAGATATTGTCATGTCCGCTTGACTTATTAGGATTTAGTTTCTTTATTTCTTCTAGGGTTTCTTGTTCATTGGTGGGACTAAGAAAAAAACTATGTGAATTTGGGTGTTTAAGATATTGCTTGTGTGCTATGCTATTACTGGTGTGTTTTGCTGCAAGTTTTTCACCAATTGAACAGAAGTGTTCATTTAATGTGCTGGCGATATCTTCATTGTTTGTCATTGTTTTACTGTTATAGATTAGCTTGTCAATTTGATTTTTCATTTTTGCTTTATGTGGGTTGATGATGTCTCCAAAGATTTTCCAGAGCATATAAAGATTTTGCTTCTCGTTACTGACTAGTTCTTTATAGTAGCCTTCCTCTGCTGATCGTAGACAAGTGACTAGTATATTCTTATATTTTGTGTGTTTTATTCGGTTTTCAGCTGTTGGGTTGAGTTTGTATGTTTTGAAGTATCTATCTTTTACTGCTATACAAGTTTTAAGGCTTGATGTGATCCATCTTTTATCTTTTGCTCTTTGTCTTGATAGTTTTGTTAGTGGGAAAGCTGCATTAAATGCTGTGTTATAAATCTGGTAGAAGATGGTTAGGGCTTTGTTTACTTCAGTTGCTTTGTAGTATTCTTTCCAGTCTGAGGTTTCAATAAGGTCTTTGAATTTAGCCATGTTTTTCTCCCCAAATATTCTAATAATGGGTCTGTCCTGTTTTTTAATGGGGTTGTGAGATTGAATTGTTATAAAGTTGGGTAGATGGTCAGTGATATCACAGTAAATATTTCCTGTGGATATATTCTGATTACTTTTTATTACATTGGCATTTATTAGTAAGCGTCTTTGATGTCAATAGTAGAAAAATAATCACCCTCTTCCATTAGCTCAGTTACATGATCAACGCTATTGTATTAACATTTTGAAGCTGCCTGATCTGTGTAATTATTCACCGAGCGACCCTTCGGCTTACTGCAACCGACTATTAATCAACCACCACCCCCGTCCTGTGGGATATAGAAAATGGTGTCATTACATAACTGTGGGCCATCTACTTTAGATATCATATCCTGAGATAACTCGCTATTTAGTTTGTGTTCTACAATCTTTTTGAACTCAGGTGACTTTATCCTCCTGAATGGAGCATTGTATCCTGCAACTGAGTCACAATTAATTACGTGAAAACCAAAAGTTATTCCCCATAGAATGTAAATCCAAGCGGGGTCCATATCACCCCGTAGGAAACTTTCAGCGAAAAACCAACACAGTTTAAGCTGTGCCTTTACAGGTGCATATACATATGCCTTTAATGCAGTCACATGTCACATTAAATATCAAAGGGACACTAGTCTCTGTCTCTCGTATAGATATTTGATAATAGTCTGCAGTGCCTCAAATAGTCTCAATGCTAAATATTTCAGCATTGGAATCAGTATTGGTTTCAAGCCAGTCATTAATCGTGTCTTTCACATGCCCTATTTCAGCATTATTGTTAAGGCCCCCGACCCCAATGCCAAGTGAATCATCTGTGGTAATTGTCCGAATACACACATCGCCCACTCCCGTAATCATTCCTAACTGGGGCAAATCATTAGAGTTAATCTCGGTTTCAAAACCACTGAAGTGAATATCGGATTCAATCCCATTAACATTGATGGTGCGTAGCACTGGTGCCGCCCCCCCCCCCCCAAGGGTGGGTTCGTTCACATAATTAGTACATGTCGGAATGTCATAAGTCAAAATAGGTGAATCGTACTCAGGCCCGGCTGAAAATGTCATGTCACAGCAACAACGAGTATTCAATTGTGCAATAACATCAATGCAATCAACTGTGTTAGTAATTGATAAACAATTACATTAAATACAATCACTATCAATGCAATCACCTGTGTTAGTAACCGGTACAGAATCACATTCCATGCAATCAACTCGTTGTGCTTTAACAACTCATGAGTCACTAGTACAATAGGCACTCGGAATTGGTAGTCGAGCAACGTATATATTGTTCCGGCATCCACAATGTCACTCATTTCTGCAGTCACAACCTTATGGCTCTTGCTTTTGCATTTGCTGCACCAGATATGTCGCGAAAATCATTATGCATGGCTCGTATCATTAGCAATTCAATGTGTTCCAGGAAAACATGGGCATCAGGCATTCCCAGGCTGTCCATGGCTAAGAACCAGCGGATAGATGCGCCTATCAACTCATAAGCATTCAGTCGCCTGACATTTTTCCGGGCAACCGTGAATTTTCTAAGTGACCACTTACTCCATCTATACCGGCTTTCGCTTGTGCTTCTGCTCTTGGAATGCGACTCTGACCTCTGTCACCGTCTTCCATGTGAAGCCGGTCGTGACTCATGTGCTGTTCCATACGGTGAGAACCTGCCCTCCTCCTTCTGGAGGCTGCCGGCGGTCACACCTTCAGCCATTTGTATGCTGTTGTACTGTTCCCCTAACGCTGGAAAACCGGCACCACGGTCCTCCATAGCAGCACCACTGGCGGCCATGACGACTGTACGTGGTCCTTCATCTGGTCGTCGTTCCTCCCTCATGTCTTGTCTGCTTGGTGATGAAAGCGTGTATTTGGTTTCTCCATTTTCGCCTTGCACTCCGCGTCATCAGCCATATGTGAATACCTGCAGCGCCAACAGACGCCAGGCATCCGGCCAATTTTTCAATCGGTGAAGGAGTGCGCAAACTGGTGCAGACATTGGTGGCGGCCGCGCCACTGGTGCTGGTGGGCGGACCCAGGTGCATGCACGCTTCTATGGTTCGAACTCATACAACCTTGAAACAACTTATTCTCCAATACTTTTATATATATAATATTATTATATAATAATATTATATATATAATATATATACAATATATATAGTATATATAATATATAATATATATAATATATAATGTATGTAATGTATATGATATATATAATGTATAAAGTATACATAATACATATTATATATAATATATATTATATATAATATACACTATGCTTATATATATATATAAAATACACTATGCTTTGTTGAATCTGTGACTTGATTCTTGATATTGTTATTATTGTTCTCACTATACATATATATATTATATATTATATATAGTGCTGGTACACGTGATAGAAGTTGGACAATTAAATTGATGATTTCTTAGGAAACCAATCAAAAACAACCCCAGGTACCATATGGGTAGTGTAAGGGAAAAAATAACTTCTGGTGAGTGGTGCTGAGTAGTCTGGGTAGAAGGTATTGGTGAGAATGGATATATGGGGCAGGCTGTGGTGTGTGTAGGTATGTCTGTGTGTGGGTGTTGATCTCAGGATCTACTACTGCCGCCACCTAGTGGGTTTCTCCGGCTCCACCCCACCAGTGCCTAACCTCACGCTCGCCGCCTATCGGCCACCACTACCTTGTTGCCACCTAGCGGGTTTGGCCATTCTGGCGGTGACATCAGAGCCCATCCACTGCCCTGTCATTCAGTCGCCGCTTGGAACGATCCCGCGAGGTCAAGCCGATCACCCTAACTTTGCCGCCGCCCACCAGTCAGCTATAAGAGAACACATGAATCAGTATGGTTCAGAGGGCCCAAGTTTCCCCTGTTTCTGTCTATATCATTGAAAATACCTTTGGCGTTGAAAACCCAACAATTTATACCACTTCCTGTCTCGTCGTGAATTACCAAGCTTCATGAAATGGTGGCGGGATAAGAACAGACTTACTGGTCATCATCAGCATCTGCGTTGAAGTGAGGCGACCCCGGAACTCCCGGCAGGCCTTGGTGGTCCTCATAAAGCAAAAAGGGGCCACGCGGCAGCTCCATTCCCAGGATCTCACCGGAAGTCAGCCCCGAGTACATGGTGAACAGGAAGCCCCGCGTCCGGCGGTGCGCGCGCACCGTCGTCAGGATGGAGAAGTCCTCAGGGAAGCCATCTGGGTAATAAAGTGTCACAATGCGATGGTTTTTAAAAAGTTGTTGCATTAATTTATGTATATATATATATATACAATAATATCTATGATACATTTATATACATTATATATATAATGTATGAATGTATGAAAGTACAAATACAAAAATACAAGAATAAATATATAAATATAAAAAAATATATATATAAATATAATAAAAATATAACATAAATGCATGGGTGCATGGATGCATGGATGCATGAATGCATGGATGCATATATGCATGGATGCATAGATGCATAGATGCATTTATGCATAGATGCATAGATGCATTTATGCATAGATGCATAAATATATAAATATATAAATATACGAGGTTTGATCATTTTGGTACTGTGTACCATAACTTTAGGTTGGAGTAATTTTAATGAACAATGACTAACCTTGAAAGAAATTTGAGTCAAACCAAAACAAAGAAAATAAAACTTGCTAAAAGCAGTTGGCTGAATGAGTTGAGCATTTACTTCCTGTGTGGGAGGTATATCATGGATTCGAACCCCTGCGAGTCAAATCAATGACTTAAACAGTTTGGACTTGTCGCTACCTAGCTTGGTGCTCAGCATTGTGGCAGCGTAATTGTAAATTGTGTGTGATTTGCAGACGACCAGCTGATGCCGTCCTTCACACCCATCTCACGCTACCTCCTCCCTGGTTCCCATGCCTCCTTGATCGCTTCTTTCTCTAATCACTTTCACACTCAACTAACCCGTAGCTCTCTTGCACCTCCTCAGTCAATCAGCGCCTCCCGCTTCTGTCTCCCAGACCTACTGAAGTCCCTCATCCTACCTCTCCCTTACAAGAATGTTCTTATACATCCAGGAATCTCTTCGTCTTCTTTTATTTACTTCTCTCAACAATGTTTCACTACTCAAATTAGGTATGTTTATTCTCTTCTTTTTCTCCCCCTTTTTATTGTTATTACAAAACTATCTATAGATTAATGTTTTCTCTGATAATGACAATATATATATATTTATTTTTCAAACAAATGAGTTCAATAAAAAAGAAGAAAAAATATACATATATATATGAATACATTAATATATATAAAACATGCAATGCATATAAAACTTATAAAATTATGAAGTAAATAAATATACAAAAGAAGAAAGAATATAGATATAGATGAATAAATTAATATATATATACCGTATATGCCCCAATAGATGCGCACTCCACAAGTGCATGGATATGCATCTATTCAAAGTTAAAGAATTTCATAGACTTGTTTTTGTTGTGCCTCTGAAATAAATTATATTATGTGCATTCAGTCTGAATATGGTCGTACATCTTTATTTGTTTTTGTCATGCCTCTGAAATAAAGTGGGATTGTCTTAATTGATGTGCATTCAGGCTGAATATGATCGTACATTTGTGTGTGCTTTCAATCTTGAAATGGGGGGTGTGCTTCTATTGGGACATATGTGGTATATATTTTTAATACAGATAAAAATGATGAAATTATAAATTAGAAAAGCCATTGACACAGTAGTCATTGAATGCTCACTAGCTGATTATACCACAACCAACCGAATGCAAGTGTGACATCTGAGGCAATGGATGTAGATTAAACCTTCTTCTGGACTGAATTAGGCTGATGCCATCCTTGAGGTTGTTTTGCATGGGAGATACCCAGTTGGTGTCCTTCATCAGTGAATGAGTTTAACATTTTTTTAATTTATTAAATTTTTTTAATTTGGTTTATTATTCATCTGCTCCACTCATCAAGAATACTTTTAATTCCTACTGATGGGAGAAAGGCGGGATTTCATCCCGCGCTCATGTGATCACACCCTGGTTCACCATAACAGGGCTGGCTTAGGCCAGTGCCTTACTGTGACCTCAGGTAACCATCGGCTAATGTCCCAAACACCATAAACCCGCCGCCCACTCCCCCAACAACTGTCTTCCACTCACCACTGATTCCACAACACACCCAGTTCATAATTTTCCACCCAGCTACCCTTACTACTTTCTAGGGCGTAGCAGTGTGATTCAGTGAGGAACTTTTCCTGCTGCGTCATTATTGCTGTAAATGAACTGTTCACCTCCACTCTCATGTTGCTGGGTTCTCACTTTGCGAATCAACAGTGACTGAACAAGGAGTGGTGGAATGAGGAAAACAAATTATCTGCATTTGACATAATTCCCCAGCTTAATCAACAAACATAATGAAAAAACAATAAACCAACCAATGACAAAGAACTGTCATGGCGGGGTACTGAAAATTGGAAACATTGTGCCTAGAGCAGGATTCCAACCGACACTTCCTGCCATACCGGGGCTAGCGTGTGAACCATTTCGCAACCTAGGCTCCCTGATACAATCACCACAACCTAGGCTCCCTGATGCAATCACCCGATTCACCACATCCACCTGTCTATGTGGCTCCTTGCCTGAGAGGTTTCTTGAAGATTTATACTGCCTATCATGGATAAGTCTGAATAGACTTGTTTTCACTACTAGACAGTTTTGTCGATAGAAAGCCCTAGCCTACACTTCTACCGACCCAAGGGATTTTTAAGCTCCCACACCACATAGACATGATATGAGACCAACTGGCCTTTGGTGACGCTGTAAATTCTTCACAGCGGTGGAAATCCAAATTGGCAGAGCTGGGGGCACAGGGAATCAAACCACCGACCTTCAGATTAGGAGTCCGACCTAGAAAAAGGTCAGACACTCTAACCACTCCGTCATAGAGAAAATCAGGTTAGCTTAGACTATTACAGGATGGATAACAAAATGGAGCGTGTCACTTGCCTGGGAAGATCTGGAAGGAAGTGACGCTGAGGCCAGCCTTCTCGGTGATCCTGTAGGCACGGTCGTAGATGCCAGAACCAGCCCGATCCTCACAGAAGCCGATCGTCGGCTCGACTCCCTCCTGCACGAGGTCGATGTTAACGGCCTGCAGAATGTCCACCGAGCCTGGGGAGGAGCAAGGTTTAAGGGGGTGAGTGGGTGGGTGAGTGGTGAGTGAGTGAATGAGTGAATGAGTGAATGAGTGACTGAGTGAATAAGTGGGAAAGTGAGTGAGAAAGTGAGTATGTGAGTGAGTGAATGAGTGAGTGGTGAGTCAGTAAGTAAATAAGTGGGTAAGTAAATGAGTAAGTAAGTAAATGAGAGAATGAGTAAGTGAGTGAATGAATGTGAAAGTGAGTGACTGGGTAAGTGAGAGCGTGAGTGAATGAGAGCGTGAGTGAATGAGTGATGAGTGAATAAGTGAGTGAGTGAATGAGTGAGTGAATGGGTAAATAAGGAAGTGAGTGAGTGAGTAAATGAATAAGTGAATAAGTGCGTGAGTCGGTGAATGAGTCAGTGAGTGAGTGAATGTGTAAGTGAACGAGTAAGTGAATGAGTGAATGAGTGAATGAGTGAGAAAGTGAATGAATGAATGAGTAAGTGAATGAGTGAATGAGTGAGTGCATGAGTGAATGAATGAGTGAGTGCATAGGTGAGTGAATGAGTTAGTGAATAAGTGAGTGAATGAGTGAATGAGTGAGTGAATGAGTAAGTGAATGAATGAGTAAGTGAATGAGTGAGTGCATGAGTGAATGGATGTGGGAGTGCATAGGTGAGTGAATGAGTTAGTGAATAAGTGAGTGAATGAATGAGTGAATGAGTAAGTGAATGAGTGAAGGAATGAGTGAATGAAAGAGTGAATAAGTGACTGAATGAGTTAATGAATGAGTGAATGAAAGAGTGAATGAATGAGTGAGTAAGTGAGTGAATGAGTTAGTGAATGGGTGGATGAGTGAATGAGTGAGTGAATGAGTGAGTGAATGAATGAGTGAGTAAGTGAGTGAATGAGTTACTGAGTGAGTGAATGAGTTAGTGAATGAGTGAGTGAATGAGTTAGTGAATGGGTGGATGAGTGAATGAGTGAGTGAATGAATGAGTGAGTAATTGAGTGAATGAGTTAGTGAGTGAGTGAATGAGTGAGTGAATGAGTGAATGAGTGAGTGAATGAGTGAGTGAGTGAATGTGTGAGTGAATGAGTGAGTGAATGAATGAGTGAGTAAGTGAGTGAATGAGTTAGTGAGTGAATGAGTTAGTGAGTCAGTGAGTGAATGAGTGAGTGAGTGAGTTAGTGAATGGGTGGATGAGTGAGTGAATGAGTGAGTGAATGAGTGAGTGAATGAGTGAGTAAGTGAGTGAGTACGTACATCATCATGCGGATATAGGGTGAGGGGCGGGGATGGGGCGGGATGAGGAAGGTAGGGGAGGGAAACAGTCAATGCGTAATACTAATAAAGGATACAGGATAAATGCTACACTTTGTAAAATTCAAAATTATACTAATAAAGGATACAGTATAAATGCTACACTTTGTAAAATTCTAAATTATACTAATAAAGGATACAGGATAAATGCTACACTTTGTAAAATTCTAAATTATACTAATAAAGGATACAGTATAAATGCTACACTTTGTAAAATTCTAAATTATACTAATAAAGGATACAGGATAAATGCTACACTTTGTAAAATTCAAAATTATACTAATAAAGGATACAGTATAAATGCTACACTTTGTAAAATTCTAAATTATACTAATAAAGGATACAGTATAAATGCTACACTTTGTAAAATTCTAAATTATACTAATAAAGGATACAGGATAAATGCTACACTTTGTAAAATTCAAAATTATACTAATAAAGGATACAGTATAAATGCTACACTTTGTAAAATTCTAAATTATACTAATAAAGGATACAGTATAAATGCTACACTTTGTAAAATTCAAAATTATACTAATAAAGGATACAGTATAAATGCTACACTTTGTAAAATTCTAAATTATACTAATAAAGGATACAGTATAAATGCTACACTTTGTAAAATTCTAAATTATACTAATAAAGGATACAGTATAAATGCTACACTTTGTAAAATTCAAAATTATACTAATAAAGGATACAGTATAAATGCTACACTTTGTAAAATTCAAAATTATACTAATAAAGGATACAGTATAAATGCTACACTTTGTAAAATTCTAAATTATACTAATAAAGGATACAGTATAAATGCTACACTTTGTAAAATTCAAAATTATACTAATAAAGGATACAGTATAAATGCTACACTTTGTAAAATTCTAAATTATACTAATAAAGGATACAGTATAAATGCTACACTTTGTAAAATTCAAAATTATACTAATAAAGGATACAGTATAAATGCTACACTTTGTAAAATTCTAAATTATACTAATAAAGGATACAGGATAAATGCTACACTTTGTAAAATTCAAAATTATACTAATAAAGGATACAGTATAAATGCTACACTTTGTAAAATTCAAAATTACTATTTTGTGAATGGTTCAACTTTGAATCTAAAAAATGCTAATCCTTAGTAAAAACAAAAAAAAGTATCTCCTCCAATGTTCAGGTCACTGCAACCGCATGCAAGCCTCAATGCCAACACAGCAACCACAGCAAAACAGCAGAAACCAATATAATGTTCAATATAAATAACATTTTGCAATAAACTCTTATGCATCCACATACATTTCAAGTCATCCAACTTCCTACATCTGAAATACAAATTCTTAAAAGAAAGGCTAATTAGAAACAAATTTATGATTTTCTAAAATCCTATGCAACTTATGGCCCACAATTTATATATATATATATATATCTCATTTATATATGTAAATTGTATATGTATATCAAATCCATATATATAAATCTGGCCAAAAATGTATATATAATACTCACACCAATGTCAGAAATGGCATGATTGTAATGCCGAGCTTTAACAATAAAAAAAACCCAGAAGGGCTGACTCAATTATTGGTCTTATCGCTGGCCCTTATGGAGTATCAAAGAGAGAAGGCGTTTCTGTAATAAGTAAGAGATGCCACTCAAGTGTGGATAATAAACTCTGATCCCCACCACACAGACACTGCAGCGTGACAATGCTGGGCGCTAACCAGGCCGACAGTGCCGACACGGGATGATTTCAGCTTTTGCCGACAGCTATGACACTGAGTAGTCATGTACAATTTCCCGATATACAAGCATGCTCTCTCAGAGTGAGCAGCTCTCTCAGAATGAGTAGCTGTCTCAGACTGAGCTGCTATGTCAGAGTGAGCAGCTCTGTCAGCGTGAGCAGCTCTCTCATAGGGAGTAGCTGTCTCAGAATGAGCTGCTTTCAGAGTGAGCAGCTCTCTACGAGTGAGCTGCTCTCAGAGTGAGCAGCTCTCTCAGTGTGAACAGCTCTCTCAGTGTGAACAGCTCTCTCAGTGTGAACAGCTCTCTGTGAACAGCTCTCTATGTGTTAACAGCTCTCTCAGTGTGAACATCTCTCTCTGTGTGAACAGCTCTCTCAGTGTGAACAGCTCTCTCAGTATGAACAGCGTGAGCAGCTGTCTCAGAGTGAGCGACTCTCTCGGCGAGAACAGTTCTCTTAGCGTGAGTAGCTATCTCAGCATGACCATTTCTTTCAGAGTGAGCAGTTCTCAGACTGAACAGCTCGCAGAGTAAGCAGCTCTCTCAGCGTAGGCAGCTCTCTCAGCGTGACCAGCTCTCTCAGTGTGAGCAGCTCTCTCAGCGTAGGCAGGGTGCGGAGCTTCTTTGAGGCCCTGGCACTGTCAATAGTCCCGGGCCATAAATCCAAACCCGAACTAGGCCCTTGTGAAGTGAGAGGGTGCGGCGGAGGTGTTAGCGGGGGGGGGGGGGGGGTGAAGGGATGGGGATGAGGGTTGAAGAGTTAGGACGGAATCCCACACTCTGGGAGGAAGCACATAGGCTGTATTTTTAGGAATCCACAATCCGGGTACCGAAATTCAACTGTAAGTCACACACAAATAACCTTGTGCTCATTCAACTCCCCCCCCCCCCCACCTCCGCCGCAGTACTTGTGAGTATGTAGAGGTAGTTGTCTTGGTGAGGTCAGTGTAATGGTGTGGTAGTCAGTACACCCTAAGTCATGCTGCACTTCATCCTCTAACCCCATTGTTTGTCTGCTGGGAACCAGCAAAAAATATCAAAATGGCGGTTTGTGTGCATTATTGCCACTCACCGCCCACTCACCGCTTCTTAAAGGTTGTTTGTTTTTGGGGAGTTTTCAGTCACATTGGCATGCTGAAGGCTGCATATCTGCAGCACTGTATGGGCACCGCTGAAAGCAGTCCCATGTGGTCGGGAGTTGGCTTCCAATGGGTAGTGGCCAAGAAATTATGAGGGGGAGGGAGGAAAAAGGCAGCCTAAGAGCCAAACCACAGTCCTCTGAGAGGGCTGCGGGAGGCTGGGTGGTTGGTGTAGTTTTACACCCCAGCAAGACCCTAGGCCACACCAGGACGGGTTCTCAAAGGTACCACCCACTATTGTGTCTGCCCCATGTTCATGAATATGTCATTTCTATGATACCAAAGTTGGTGTGCAAATAACCACTAGTCAGGCGCGTGGCCATGGTAGGGTCGGCGGTGAAGCAGACTGCAGCATAGCACACTGCTACGCACATGTAGAGGAAGTGCTGTTTTATCGAATGTAGCATAGCTGTTAGCACAATTTCACCGTAACCCAAATTCACAGAACAAATGTAGGGCAAGAACGCTAAGTTTGGACATCCGGAACCACGTGTTTATTGGTTCAAAGTGGGTTTAAAAGTGACATGCCTATATTTAAAGTTGCATAGTCCGATGGTTTTGTGTAAAAATATACAGATTTTCAGTTCGGAATTATATATTGGCAGAGAGCATTATTATCCTCGGGCGATGGAGTGGGGACCAAGGTTATGTAATAGAAAAGCAATGGGTGCCCCACTCGCTGTGTGACATATTAGGCTATGTGAAATATATGTTAATACATAGTCCCCGAGATTATGATGAGATGTTCCTATATAAGAGATGGTTAATGTTTGGTGAAATGTTCCCTCTATGCACCAGTAGGGTGCAAGTGGAGGAGAAGGACATTTTTAATATATATATTTATTGTACCTGTCTGCAACTACCTGTTATCACAAGGCCGATGGGCAAGCACACCAGCCTCATCTACATACATTATGGACACCACCTACAGCTGGGTTGAGTGACGCTACCAATATTGGGGGTGTTGCCACCCAGGCTGTGGAGTGTGCCTGATTGGCTGGCTGTGGGAGGCCCAGTCACCTGTGCCCCTTTGCCTCACCTGACCACACAAGCCTCATTTTGATATTGATTATTCTAGACACTCTGATCTATATGCTGCTACAGGCAGTACTAGATACTCTACTCCTGACTCTTGAGTGACACACAATCTTCTCTTGGGCAGGAATCCAGACACTCGCTCTGTCTGATGCTCCACTTTTCATATACCAACTGAGCTGTGTGCAACAACCATGGGACTCCAGTTCAATGGACTGTAGGCTCTGATTCCTATACATACTAACTAGAGTAATGAGGCTCTGTGTGGACAGAAGGTAAGGGATCAGGGTGATAGGTCACTAGTAGGCGAACAGGAGTTGATGCCAATAAAGCACAACTTCTTCACTGTCAATCTTGCATGACTTGTCTTCCCTTTCTGCCTTATGAGAGATACAGTAGATATATGAGAGATGAGTATGTTGGAGAGGGACATCAGGTGTAAACTGACAGAGGGGCATCAGGTGTAAACTGACTGACATAAACTATTTTAAAAGGTAAACTTTTGAGATATTTTGAGTGCAAACATGGAAAATTAGTTTTGGCAAGCTTGCCAAAACTCTGACATGATAGACTTCTGCAGTAACAGGTTCTGCTAAATTGACTCGATATTATTGCCTTCTACACAGAAACAGATGCTTAATAAGTGCATCAGTATCTAAGTTAGATATGTAAAATCAAATCAAATTGTTTTGGTTTTGAAAATTTGATATTTCCTCGGACTATGCAGCTTTAAGTATATCATTGGGAGGGACTTCGCCTCCACTTCCGGGGCTTGTAAACACACCAGTTCACAGCTTCAGTCGCTCCCCAGCAACCAGCTTGGAATGCAGTCAATGACTCACAAAATTGATACTGATTGCTACCCAGCCTGGCATTTGGCATTAATAGGATAGGGCAATGACAGGTTTGCGCAGTATCAGGATAATGCGACTGAGTGGGAAATTGGGTGCTGGTGCGGGTTGTCTGATCTCCAAGTGGGGCAGCATTATTAAGTCACCATGAGTGCGCACTGTCACAAGTTGGTATCCATCCTGATATGATCTTAGATGTTACCAGGATATAAAACCACAACAAACAAAACAAACTTTATGAACCATCCACTTGAAAAGTGCTACCATGGTAATGACAAACCTGATGGACAACAGCTTCAAAATAGAGCGCAATGAGATTTGTATCTTGTAGTTCAGTGCGAGCATTTTGTGCCACTGGCATTGCGCTTCTATGTGGGAAAGTGCATATAAAAGACCCCTTGCTGCTTATCAGAAAGAGTAGCCTATGTGGCGGCAGCGGATTTCCTCCAAAGAAATATGTCAGAATGACCATATGTTTGATGTCCAATAGCCGAGGACATAATTTAAAAGATCAATGTGCTCTAGAGGCGTCGTTAAATAAAACAACTGTTACTTTAGTGGCATCGTGCTTACCTAATCAGAACCAATGGTTTTATGAAACGGAAACTCAAAGTCAGATCAACAGTAAATAATAAAAGTTATATCTGTTCCAGCTGTGTGGAATTCAATATGGGCTGACTCCGTCAACGCAGCCTTGACCCACAACGAAAACACCCAACTGTGATAAATAGTGACATAGAGGGTGAGAGGAGTGATGCAAAGAAAGGGAACAGTGCACCTAAAGTAGGACTTGAACCCACCCTTCAACCATTCCAGGCTGAGCGGTCTAACCATTAGCCTATCTGTTTTGTTTGTTCTTTTACATCCTAGCAACATCTAAGGTCATATAAGGTGTATGGGAGGGGCTGAGCTCTGAAGCAAGGAGCGACAAAGACAGGTAGGTGTGGATAGGGTGATTGCATCAGGGAGCCTAGATGGGCTACCGGACACGGTGCCAGATTGGTAAAGCGTAGGCTTCCCGGTCGAGTCAAACCAATGACTTACAAAATTGGTTCTTGTCGCTACCTAGCCTTGCGCTCGGCAGTACTAGGATAGGACAAGGACTGGTTAGGTCAGTATCGGAATAAGGCGGCTGAGTGGGAAATCGGGTCATGGTTCCAGCAGCCTGATTTCTCAGTGGGGCAGCACTATAAAGTCACCATGAGTGAGCCCTGTCACAAATCTGTACCCGTCCTGATATTACCTTAGATGTTGCCAGGACTTAAAACTTCAACAACCAATCAAATGTACATATATATTATATACTATTACCTGCCTCTCGTTTTACTCCCCCCCCCCCCCCCCAACACTACTACTATTAATGGACCTCACAAGAGGTTTCTTTGTGGCAGAATGTGCGTTAATCAGGGTAACAGCTTCTATATATAGCATCTAGCCAAATACAGTTGTAATAATGGCGGGACTCGGCCGTCTGAGCCCCGAACATTACTAGTCTCCACAGGTGTGTTCTGACAATTGTCTGTCAGTTCCCACCTGTAATTACTCTCAACAACTCATAAGGAAGAAAGGAAGACAAGTCATGCAAGATTGACAGTGAAGATGTTGTGCTTCATTGGCATCAACCCCTGTTCACCTACTGGTGACCTATCACCCTCACTCCTTACCAACTGCCCACACACTCCTAATGGTGTATATCAGAATCAGTGGCTACAATCCATTGAACCTGGGTCCAATGCTTGTTGCACACAGCTCAGTGTCTTTTGGAATAGATGTTGCTAGTTCAAGTGTAGAGAGTGGAGTTGTCTCTAGGAGTGCTTCTCCCAGAGTGCCCTGAGTGGGGTCTGTGTGTCAGGTATAAGGAACACAGGTGACTGGGCTCACACAGTCAGCCAATCAGACACCATCTACAGCCTGGGTGGGTGATGCCCTAATAGGGGGCAGCTGTCACTCAATCCCCAGCTGCAGGTGGTGTCCATAATGTATGCAGGATGGCTGGGTGTGCTTGCCCATCGGCCCCATGGTAACAGGTAGTTGCAGAGAGTTACAACAAACATATATTAAAAATGCCCTTCCCCTCCATTGGCATTCTTTCTGGTGCATGGAGCGAACATTTAAATAATTATTAACTGTCTCTTAAGTATGAACATCGATCACAATCTCAGTCGCTATATGTTATCACATTCCCACATAGGCGCTTATGTCACACAGCGAGTGGGGCACCCATTGCATCTCTGTTATATAATCCTGGTCCCCACTCCGTCGCCCGAGAATAATAATGTTCTTTGCCAATATATAAATCCGAACTGAAAATCCGTATATTTTTACACAGTGAAGCCCCGTTATAACACACGTCAATTTAATGTGAATTCTGATATAACGCGATGATTCATTGGACCCAGAATTCTGTAATTCAAAGGTAATTCAGTAAGTTGAACTCCAATTTAGCGCGACCCCGATTTCTTTTTAGATCGCATTCTTTAGACCCTGACTCTTTTCACACGCTCCATTACTCCCTCCTTCCACCCCTCCCTCCCTTCACACCCTCCATTACTCCCTCCTTCCACCCCCTTCCTCCCTTCACACCCTCCATTACTCCCTCCTTCCACCCCTTCCCTCCCTTCACACCCTCCATTACTCCCTCATTCCACCCCTCCCTCCCTTCACACCCTCCATTACTCCCTCCTTCCACCCCCTCCCTCCCTTCACACCCTCCATTACTCCCTCCTTCCACCCCTGCCCTCCCTTCACACCCTCCATTACTCCCTCCTTCCACCCCTCCCTCCCTTCACACCCTCCATTACTCCCTCCTTCCACCCCTCCCTCCCTTCACACCCTCCATTACTCCCTCCTTCCACCCCTCCCTCCCTTCACACCCTCCATTACTCCCTCCTTCCACCCCCTCCCTCCCTTCACACCCTCCATTACTCCCTTCCTTCCACCCCTCCCTCCCTTCACACCCTCCATTACTCCCTCCTTCCACCCCTCCCTCCCTTCACACCCTCCATTACTCCCTCCTTCCACCCCTCCCTCCCTTCACACCCTCCATTACTGCCTCCTTCCACCCCCTCCCTCCCTTCACACCCTCCATTACTGCCTCCTTCCACCCCTCCCTCCCTTCACACCCTCCATTACTGCCTCCTTCCACCCCTCCCTCCCTTCACACCCTCCATTACTCCCTCCTTCCACCCCTCCCTCCCTTCACACCCTCCATTACTCCCTCCTTCCACCCCTCCCTCCCTTCACACCCCTCCCATTCCACTTCCCTCCTTCCACCCCTCTCCTCCCTTCACACCCTCCATTACTGCCTCCTTCCACCCCTCCCTCCCTTCACACCCTCCATTACTCCCTCCTTCCACCCCTCCCTCCCTTCACACCCTCCATTACTGCCTCCTTCCACCCCCTCCCTCCCTTCACACCCTCCATTACTGCCTCCTTCCACCCCTCCCTCCCTTCACACCCTCCATTACTGCCTCCTTCCACCCCTCCCTCCCTTCACACCCTCCATTACTGCCTCTCCTTCCACCCCTCCCTCCCTTCACACCCTCCATTACTCCCTCCTTCCACCCCCTCCCTCCCTTCACACCCTCCATTACTCCCTCCTTCCACCCCTCCCTCCCTTCACACCCTCCATTACTCCCTCCTTCCACCCCTCCCTCCCTTCACACCCTCCATTACTGCCTCCTTCCACCCCTCCCTCCCTTCACCACCCTCCATTAACTGCCTCCTTCCACCCCTCCCTCCCTTCACACCCTCCATTACTCCCTCCTTCCACCCCCTCCCTCCCTTCACACCCTCCATTACTGCCTCCTTCCACCCCTCCCTCCCTTCACACCCTCCATTACCCTCCTTCCACCCCTCCCTCCTTCACCCTCCATTCCCTCCTTCCCCCCCTCCCTTCACACCCTCCATATTACCTCCCTCCTCTCCACCCCCTCCCTCCCTTCACACCCTCCATTACTGCCTCCTTCCACCCCTCCCTCCCTTCACACCCTCCATTACTGCCTCCTTCCACCCCCTCCCTCCCTTCACACCCTCCATTACTCCCTCCTTCCACCCCTCCCTCCCTTCACACCCTCCATTACTGCCTCCTTCCACCCCTCCCTCCCTTCACACCCTCCATTACTGCCTCCTTCCACCCCTCCCTCCCTTCACACCCTCCATTACTGCCTCCTTCCACCCCTCCCTCCCTTCACACCCTCCATTACTCCCTCCTTCCACCCCTCCCTCCCTTCACACCCTCCATTACTCCCTCCTTCCACCCCTCCCTCCCTTCACACCCTCCATTACTGCCTCCTTCCACCCCTCCCTCCCTTCACACCCTCCATTACTGCCTCCTTCCACCCCCTCCCTCCCTTCACACCCTCCATTACTCCCTTCTTCCACCCCTTCCTCCCTTCACACCCTCCACTACTTCCTTCTTCCACCCCTTCCTCCCTTCACACCCTCCATTACTGCCTCCTTCCACCCCTCCCTCCCTTCACACCCTCCATTACTCCCTCCTTCCACCCCTCCCTCCCTTCACACCCTCCATTACTGCCTCCTTCCACCCCTCCCTCCCTTCACACCCTCCATTACTGCCTCCTTCCACCCCTCCCTCCCTTCACACCCTCCATTACTGCCTCCTTCCACCCCCTCCCTCCCTTCACACCCTCCATTACTGCCTCCTTCCACCCCTCCCTCCCTTCACACCCTCCATTACTCCCTCCTTCCACCCCTCCCTCCCTTCACACCCTCCATTACTGCCTCCTTCCACCCCTCCCTCCCTTCACACCCTCCATTACTGCCTCCTTCCACCCCTCCCTCCCTTCACACCCTCCATTACTGCCTCCTTCCACCCCTCCCTCCCTTCACACCCTCCATTACTGCCTCCTTCCACCCCCTCCCTCCCTTCACACCCTCCATTACTGCCTCCTTCCACCCCTCCCTCCCTTCACACCCTCCATTACTGCCTCCTTCCACCCCTCCCTCCCTTCACACCCTCCATTACTGCCTCCTTCCACCCCTCCCTCCCTTCACACCCTCCATTACTCCCTCCTTCCACCCCTCCCTCCCTTCACACCCTCCATTACTGCCTCCTTCCACCCCTCCCTCCCTTCACACCCTCCATTACTGCCTCCTTCCACCCCTCCCTCCCTTCACACCCTCCATTACTCCCTCCTTCCACCCCTCCCTCCCTTCACACCCTCCATTACTGCCTCCTTCCACCCCTCCCTCCCTTCACACCCTCCATTACTGCCTCCTTCCACCCCTCCCTCCCTTCACACCCTCCATTACTGCCTCCTTCCACCCCTCCCTCCCTTCACACCCTCCATTACTGCCTCCTTCCACCTCCTCTCCTCCCTTCACACCCTCCATTACTGCCTCCTTCCACCCCTCCCTCCCTTCACACCCTCCATTACTCCCTCCTTCCACCCCTCCCTCCCTTCACACCCTCCATTACTGCCTCCTTCCACCCCCTCCCTCCCTTCACACGCTCCACTATTCCCTCCTTTCATCCCCTACCTCCTTCCTTGCCTCCCTGTCGCCATAGGCATGTAAGGATTGATTGCCCATATGTTGTGTACCCATATGATCACCCATATGTTGATCACCCATATGTTGTGTACTACTTTATGGGTGACCCCTTTTCATGGTAGGACAGGTGGTGCCACCACCCCCCACCGCTATCAGTTGCACGAATACTGTCACTCGCGCACTGGAATTATGTGATGTATAACAAATTATGCAAGTATAAAGATACGTAAGGGTTAATTATTACTTTATTGTTATACTCCATAAGACAAACACTGTACGGGTGGCTCCACCTACCCTCCTCACCTCCACCGGATGTAGACCAGTGTCAGTCGCACCGGAGGATATATATATATATAAATATATTATACATATTGAGACAGATTAGGTGGCTCGTGACTCCATGTGTGTACAAGAAAGTAATGCCAGGCGGCGCCAGTGGTCTTGTCTTATCCATCGTAATGGGTAGTGTGGGGCAAAATGGGAAATACATCAAACAAACAACTGACGACCATCGTTATTTATATTCACATAATGAACGACAAAACACATAAGTAGTAATGCTAGAAGAGAAGGTAATGAAATTGGGGCGCCTTTGAATGTTAAACTTGTTGTTGATTTTCTTTAAAGGCGGTTTTGTTGGGCTGTAAAGCTGCATAGTACGACGGAAGCATTAACTTGTCAAAATCAAAGAACTGACCTAGATTTGATTCTATATATAAATTCAACTTAGATACTTATGCACTTATTAAGCATTTGTTGCCACATCGAAGGGAATACCGAGTCAATTTAACAGAACCTATTACCACAGAAGCCTGTATATGGTGTCAGAGTTTTGGCGCACTTGCCCAACTTAATTTAACATATTTGCACTTCAAATAGCAAACAATATTAGCGATTTAAAGTAAAAGCTACTTCAAACTAAAGAAAGACACATTATAACAATCAACCTCATATACTCAGCTCGGAAAATCACAACAACTCAACAACTCTAAAGCATCGCACTGTGCAACGTTAACCAGGTGGTGGGTTCTTGCCAGAATGTCATGTCTGCATTCTCCACATTCCATTTTCACCCACTCCCCGTCTTCTGTCGCATTCAGCTTTTGCTGTTTTCTTCACTGACGTCACTTTGTTCGTTCTTCTGTTTGCCACGTGACGTGGAGTGCGCGCAGATCGCCCACGTGACCTGCTTACGGCGCAGACGATCCGTCACCCGGTGCGTGTGGCGCCACCTGTCGGAAAACGCCGGAACTACGGGCCGCCTCGTACCTGCTGATGCCAGACGGAAGGGGCGGGGGACGGGGGGCGGGGGGGAGTGGGGGGGGTGACAATAAATGAGGGGGTGTAGGGAAGAAGGTGGCGTTCTCTGTGGCGGCATAGTGGTTAGAGTGTCTGATCTTTCCAGGTCAGACTCCTAATCTGAAGGTTGGTGGTTCGATTCCCCATGCGATCACCTCTGCCAATTTGGATTTCCACCACTGTGTATAAGTTACAGCATCATCAAAGGCCAGTTGCTCTCATACCATGTCTATGGGGTGGAAAGTTAAAAATCAGTTGGGCCGGTAAAAGTTTAGGCTCGGGTTTTCTATCAACCAACTGTCTAAGGGTGACAACAAGTCGATTCAGACCTAACCATGATATTGATCTGTTGATAGGCAGTATAAATCTTCTCAAAATGGTTGGTTGTTGGAGTTTTAAGTCCTGGCAACATCTAAGGTAATGTCAGGACGGAGAGTAGGGAAGAAAGGAAGGGGGAGACAGGGATGGAGACAGGGATGGTGGCAGGGTGAGAGGTAGGGTGTGGCATGGTAGGGAAAAGGAAGGAAGGATGTTGTTTGTTATTGTTTTACGTCCTAGCAACATCTAGGGTCACACCCTCCATTACTCCCTCCTTCCACCCGCCTCCCTCCCTTCACACCCTCCATTACCCCCTCCTTCCACCCCCTCCCTCCCTTCACACCACTCATGGCAACTTTATAGTGCTGCCCCACTGGGAAACCAGGCCGTCAGCACAATGACCTGATATCCCACTCAGTCACATTATCCTGGCACTGAGGCAACAAGTCCTTGCCCTATCCTAATAATGCCGAGCGCCTGGCTAGGAAGCGACAAGTATAAATTTTTAAGTCATTGGTTTGACTCGACTAAGATTGGAACCCACAAACTCATGGGTTTGGATCTCCCAATCTCCCAAAACAGGAGACGGAAGCTCTACTCATTCGGGCAACCCGTCTGGTAGGAATGAAGGAAGGCACAAAGTCAAAGGCGGAAGGCGGGAGGCAGGGAGACAAGGGCGGGGGAGGGGGGGGGGGGGGGGCAGGGGGGAGGAGGCAGGCACGGTGCAAAGGGGGAAGGCCTGTGTATTGTATTTAAATTGAATTTTATTTTTTGATAATATATATATATGTGAGGTATAACGCATTATACGAGTATAAATGCCAAGGGAATATGCATACTTTGCTACTTCCTCCATTGGCACATTGGTGGAGTGCCCCCCCCCTCCCCCAGCTGTCTGTAGTTGTATACGGGTGGCCCCCCTCGCGCCACACACACTGGAGGAATATATATATCAAATACATTCTGATCAAAATATGCAGTTTTACAGATGACGTCACACCTTTTAGGTGCCCTGGTTTTACATGAATTCTGATATAGCATGAATAATGATTTATTGGCTCCAGAATTCTTTAATTCAAAGGCAATTAAGTGAACTGACCCCTATTTAGCGCATCCACACTTTCTTTGCAATGATATTTCATGGACCCCAACGATAATGTTTCACTGCTTCAATGGAGTTTCACTACATATAATATATATCTAATATATATATATAATATCTAGAGATATATTTATGATATATATATATATATATATATCTAGAGATATATTTAGGATATATATATCTAGAGATATATGTAATATATCTATACATGTGCTATATAAATAATATATATCTAGAGATATATGTAATATATACATATTTAAATTACATTTAACTGCAGATATATTGAAATATATATGATAGATATCAACATATATATGTAATAATACTAATGTATACATTTATATATATACAGATATATGTCATATATAAATAAATATATGCAATACATTTAAATATATATACATAAAAACATAAATATGTGTATTATAATGGATTATAATAATATAAAGAACGAAGCTGAATCCAAGGTTAATTATTATTACTTGTATGTGTTCTTCGATATCTAGTATTAAGATTCGCGCACCTACCTTGTTTATGCGTGCGTCTTATGGGGCGCTACCTGTGTCGCACGGAAATATCGCTGAAACGGTCTCACTTCTGCGACTGTTTTCCTTTTTTAGGTGGGGCACATTTAGTTCCGCCAGAGATAAAAAATAAATGAACTCAGCCCAACCCTGTTTGTTTGTCTATCCTTATGTTGCCGTAGTGGCTTATACATATATATATATATATATATATATATATATAAATATACATAAATATACATATAATACATAAATATACATATATATAATATATAATATATAATATATAAACGTACATAAAGAAATATATAAATATGTGTAAATATACAATTATATATATATATATATATAATGATATATGGGTCGACCTGACTTGTAGTCTCTCTGTGGGTGTGAACAGTGTCAATTGCAGTGAGTTCTCGGAGTGCCCGCCGTGGCGCTGTCGGTGCGAGCCTTCTTTCACACCCACCTCCCACACTGTGCCACACTCGCTGTTTACACCCAGCCCCTGCATCGCCTCGTCTACACACCCGCTCCCCAAATAATCTGAATCTCAGTGGGAGTTTTCCCCTCTCCTGAGTTGAGAAGGGTCCACAGCGAGGAAAGGAGGAAAATCGGGTGACCAGTGTCCCATATTGAGCATACCCTTGCATGATGAGTTTCCCATTCTTTAAGTACTGATATTGTGTGATTAAAACAGTGGTCGATGTAGATAAATTTCAAATATACTTCAAACACTTAAATCTGTGCAAAAGATACATAAATGTGTGACAATGTCTGAACAAGAAACTACTAAAAAAAAAAATGGATGTATTCGACTGGGACCTTTCCATAATTTGAGCCAATCAGAGCCGTTCTTTTCTATTGCAAATGGCTTCCCCCTATGGCTGACACTGAGAACTGTTCTCAGCCAATCAGAGCTGTTCTTTTCATTGCAAATGGCAGCCACCATAGGGGGCAGCCATTTGCAATAAAAAAGAACAGCTCTGATTGGCTGACACTGAGTTCTCGCGAAAACCAGAAGAGGAAAGTCCATTTCCGGCAAGTTCAAACGGGCTCAGACAAGTTCAACCGTGGCTGGTTGTCCCTCTCCGTTCAGCGCTGAATATGCTTATGCCTGAGTTAGCCCCCCCCCCCCCCCCCCGACCTGGTTGGACGCCATCTTTTATTCGCTGCGGGATGCGTCTCCACTGAGAACCCGGATGTTAAGTGGGATATCGGTGACTGGCGTGTACCTGTGTTTACACAGTGCTTGTTTTATGCTTCCGCTGGTTATTAGGCCAAATGAAAAAATAGAAATTTAGTGGTCATTCTTTTTTAAGTAGAAATCAGTGTCGGGTGGGTGGTTTTTATTTATATTTTATATTTGATTTTATTTGTTTATGTAGACGTAATACCTAACCAGACGCGATGGCCAAATGAGTTGAACATCCGCTTCCCGTTCTGGTAGATTGTGGGATTCAAACTCTTGGGTTCGAACCCTGGCTGAGTCAGACCAGTGACTTAAAAATTGATACTGAAGTTGAATTGCTGCTAGTGTTAGCCCGACGCATTTTTAACAGCTTTAAATAAACACAAACAATCAGGGGCGGGCCATATTCCAGGCACGGGCGGGGAGGATCACCAATCCTTTAAATATTTGGCCTTAGGTAGGAGCGGCAATGCTGGCAATGCTTTCTGGTACAAGCACCGTCCGTACTATGTTTGTTGGGGCTTTCCTTTTACATCCTGGCAACATCTAAGGTCATATCAGGATGGGTACTGACTGATGACAGTGCACACTCATGGTGAATTATAGTGCTGCCCTATTGGGAGACCAGACTGCAAGCACTATCACCCAATCTTTCCCACTCAGTCGAATTATCCTGATACTGAGCTAACCAGTCCTTGCCCTATCCTATTAATGCCAGGCGCAAGGCTAGGTAGCGAGAAGTATCAATTTTGTAAGTCATTGGCTTGACTCGACTAGACCAGTGGTCCACAACTGGTTCATCAAAGGCTGTGGTGTGTGCTGTCCTGTCTGTGGGAAAGTGCATATAAAAGACCCCTTGCTGCTCATCAGAAAGTTGTGTTATTGTTGTGTTACGTCCTAGCAACACCTAAGGTCATATCTCTATGGGTAGCGACTTTTGACAGTGCACACTCATGGTGACTATATGGTGCTGCACCACTGTGAGATCAGGCCGCCAGCACCATGAACTGATATCCCACTCACTCACATTATCCTGACACTGTGCCAACCAGTCCTTGCCCTATTTTAATAATGCTGAGTGCCAGGCTAGGAAGCGACAAGTGTCAATTTTTAGGTCATTGCTTTGACTCGACCAGGGTTCGAACCCACAAACCCATGCGTTCGGATCACCCGATCTGCCAAAACAGGAGACGGACGCTCAACTCATTCGGCCATCCCGTCTGGTTTATCAGAATAGAGTAGCCTATGTGGCGGCAGTGGGTTTCCTCCAAATAAATATGTCAGATGATACGATAACAAAATCAATGCGCTCTAGAGGCGTCGTTAAATAAAACAAGCTTTACTTTACTTTGACTAGACCAGGAATCGAACTCCCGACCTTTTGCACGGGAAGCCTGCACTCTACCGATTCGACCACCGCGTCCGGTTGCATTCGTAGTATGATGAGATTATATACAGACACAGACTACGTCTGAGTGGTGTGTACTCTATGTCTGCCAGAGGGACCGGGACCTCAGCTGAAAAAAAACAACCTTGCAAGCCAAGGAAATTGGCTCTCAGTGGGCCCGCTATTTGAGAAATTACTACTAGTCAGTACTACCACATGTGCGAAAATGCTAGACTACTACTGGCTTGGCTTAAAGTTAAAGCTGCAAAGTCCGATGGTTTTGAGTTTCTGACATTTTTTTGAGATAAGTATATTAAATTGATCATTTATAATCTACCTTAATTTAGTTTGAAGTAACTTTTAATTGAACTGGCTACCTTTTGAGATATTTGAAATTCAAACATGTGAACATAATTTTGGCAAGCACGCCAAAACTCGGCATTACTACTTTACTAGGATAGGGCAAGGAGCAGTGGAATGAGGAAGACCAATTGTCTGTGATTGAAATTTCTTTGGCTTAAATAAATAGAGAATAATAAGTTTGTTTATTGGTGCTTCACGTCCTAGTAGCACCAAAGGTCATATCAGTCCGGGGTAATAATATAGAGAATACTATTGTTAAATATTTAAGTGCTCTTGTTATTTATATTTGTATAATAAATGATATAATGCATATAGATAGAGACCGAGCGAGAGAGCAGGAGAGAGTAAGAGAGGGAGAGAGAGAGAGCAGGAGAGAGGAAGGGAAAGCGAAAGAGGCAGATACACTCCTCGACCCACACCTCACTCCCTATAACATGTAGAGACATTTCTAGAAATGACACATATCAGCAAAGGGAGAATAATATAATTAAGCATTTTGTGCTCTTTTTATGTTTATATTTGTATAATAGACGACTTAACATACAAATAGCATACATAGATACATGCAGACAGAGGAGAGTGAGGGAGAAAGAGAGAGAGGGAGAAAGGGAGGGAGAGAGATGGAGAGACAGAGGGAGAGCGCGAGGGAGAGAGAGAGGGAGAGAGAGGTGGAGAGGGGGGAGAGGGAGAGACAGAGTGGAGAGCGAGGGAGAGAGAGGGAGAGAGAGAGGGGGAGAGAGAAGGAGAGAGAGGGAGAGAGAGGGAGAAATATAGAGAGAGGAGAGAGTAGGAGAGAGGGATAGAGAGTGGAGAGAGAGAGAAGAGAAGGAGAGAGAGGGAGAGAGAGAGGGAGAGCGGGGAGATAGAGGGAGAGAGAGGAGAGATACAGAGAGAGAGGGGGGAGAGAGAAGGAGAGAGAGAGGGAGAGAGAGGGGGAGAGAGAGGGAGAAAAGGAGGGAGAGAGAGGGAGAGAGAGTTGGAGAGAGGGAGAGAGATGGAGAGAGAAAGGGAGAGAGAGGGGGAGAGAGGGAGAGAGAGAACGCGAGAGAGGGAGAGGGAGGGAGAGAGAGAGGGAGACAGAGATGGAGAGAGAGGGGAGAGAGAGCGAGAGAGAGGGAGAGCGCGGGAGAGGAGAGAGAGGGAGGGAGAGAGGAGACAGGGAGAGAGAGGGACGGAGAGAGGAGAGAGAGAGGGAGAGAGACACATAGACAGAGACAGATGCACTCCTCGACTCACACATCGCTCCCTAAAACATCTCCCTGCAAAGACATGTGTACAACACACACACATCAGTACAACACCCTCCCGCCTTGAGTTCCCACCAAGCCTACCCCCACCTACCCACCTGTCCCTCCCCACACCGTCCCACCAAGCCTACCCCCACCTCCCCCTCCCCTCCCACACCGTCCCACCAAGCCTACCCCCTCCCCTCCCCACACCGTCCCACCAAGTCTACCCCACCTACCCCCCCTCCCCCCTCCCCACACCGTCCCACCAAACCTCCCCCACCCCTCCACTCCCCCTACCCACACCGTCTCCCCAAACCCCCACACCCCTGCTATCGCCTTCCCCCACAACCCCCTCCACCACCCTCCCCCCCTCCCCACATCTCCCCCCCCCCACTCCCCCCACCACCTCCCCCCTCCCTACACCGTCTCCTCCCCCCCCCCCACATCCCTGCTCTCGCCCACCTGCCGGCGCGCCGCCAAAGCGCGTAGACACGGGAGCCATACACAAGGTCAAAGGTCACAAACAGAGGTCGGCAGGTCGCCGGGTGCCTGATTAGGTGGTTGGAGCCGGCTTTTCTGGGTCAGGTTTACAAGAGCAGCTCTCCAAGCGGAGACAGCCAGAGAGCGAGAGAGAGAGAGAGCAATGGGGGCGTGGGTAGAGAATACTAAGTGTGTTTGCTGGTGCTCTAAGTCCTAGCAACATCTAGGCTCATACCAGGCCCGGTGAATACTAAGGAGAATAACATTGTTAAATGTTTAAGAACTCTTGTTAGTTATATTCGCATAATACTTTAATAGATGATATAACATATATATATATAAATATATATATATATATATATATATATATATATATACATGTGATGTATAAGCATAATAGCATACACTAGTTATGAGGTCGCCTCAACCCTGAGGGGGATCAGGAGGGAGTGCGCTACACCCCCCAAACAGGCAGTCCCTATCCTGCCCGAGACTCTTCTGAGCATGTTCCGGTTCCTATCTCCCTCTCCCGGCCATGTAGCGTGGAGAGCAGCCCTGCTCTGTAGCTTCAGGGCCCTTCTCAGGAAGTGCCAGGTGACAGCCTCTGATTCTGCCCTTCTCCGAGGAGACTTCCGCTTCTTCCCCTGGGGAATGATCCTATCGATAAGGCGCTCCAAGACAATTCAGTTCAAGGAGAGGGTTCTGGAGATCCCAGTGGCACGCTGCCCTAATGAGCAGATCTGTGTGGTCTATTGGACCGAACTTCATTTTGAGGAGCTCCCCGCATCTCGGGGCGACGTAGCCTTCGTGTGGACGAAGTGTGGTCTGGATAGCAAGTCTGTTAGGAAGCAGTCTCCATATGATATATGAAAAAATAGGATGATCCAAACATGTAGGACGGTCCAAACATGTGTTCTAACCACTATGAAAGCAACTACCTGTTAGGAAGCAGTCTCCATCCATGTGCTTAAGCCGCCTCAACTAAACGAGTTACGTTCATACATGCCACTTAGGCCGACTCAAGCTAGTTCGCCTCATCTAATCTACCTCATGAAGTGGTTTACTTGAGGCGAACTAGTTGAGTCGACTCAGCCCTAATTCACCTCAGAGGACCGTTCACACACGCGATCTGAGTCGACTTAGATGAGACAAACTACTTGAGGCGACTAAGGCCCGTGTGTGAACGGGGCTTATGATGCCAACTAGTTGAGTCAACTCAGCCCTAATTCACCTCAGCGGCACGTTCACATGTGCATTTTGAGGCGACTTAGATGAGGTGAATTAGTTGAGGCGGCTTAAGGTGTGTGTGTGTAAGGGGCTTTAGACGTTGCCAAGACAAGGTTTACAAGAGCAGCTCTTCAAGCAGAGACATCCCCCCACCTCTGAACTCACACCGTTGGTTGGTTGGTGAGGTACGATTGGAGATCTGCAGTCCCGTCACAAAACCACGTGACCTTTGTTTACGCGGCCATTTTGGATGGCGTAATGACACATAAAGATATAGACACAGATGACATGGGGAATCTCTGGGCAATGACTGAAGATCATTACAGATTGTATAAATAAAGTATGTCATCATATATTTTCTATCTCATCAATTTGATTGTAATTGGGGTTGGTTGGTTGATATTGTTAACATGTTTGTTGTTGTTTTACGTCCTAACAACATCTAAGGTCATATCAGGAAGGAGTACTGCTAACAAGTTCACGTGTCTTTTAATATAAAGAAAATGTTTGCTTACACATCTATTATTTGTCTAATGACCTTTGCTTCTAGTTGATACATTTGTTTGTTTTTGTTTGTTTTTTGTTGTTTTACGTCCTAGCAACATCTAAGGTCATATCAGGACGGGTACCGACTTGTCACAGTGTGCACTCATGGTGACTTTATAATGCTGCCCAACTGGGATACCAGGCTGCCAGCACCATGACCTGATATCCCACTCAGTCACTGACACTGAGCCAACCAGTCTGTACCCTATCCTAATAATAGTGAGTGACTGGCTAGGAAGCGACAAGTATCAATTGTTAAGTCATTGGTTTGACTGGACCAGGGTTGGAACAAAAAAAAAACAAGTGTTCAGATCCCCTGATCTCCCAAAACAGGAGATGTACGCTCAACTCATTCGGTCATCCCGTCTGGTCTCTAGTTGATACAAGATCTATTAGACGCCCACCCGACCCACCCCATCTCCATCCATTCATCCTCCATCCTTTTCCTCACTCCATTATTGTTTCAGAGTGGAGTGTGCTGCACACAATACAGCGCATTCCACTGCCACATCACCATGTACAAACCAAATGTGACCATCTCAATGGCTGGAAGACCAGTCCTTCGGCGCTGACAAAATAATTTGTTCAGACGAATAAATTATATATAAACAAATTCACGTCCACCCCCACTCTTGATGACGTCATCTCGTCTGCATCATGAAGCGCCGCAGACACCTGTCTAATACTGTAACAGCAACACACTCTCCAAACAGATATTGGAGAGTGCGTGTTAAATAACAGCGGCAGACAAATTGTGCTTAGAGAGTGCATGGCCCGCATCTAACGCGGTTATCTCACCCCTATCGCCCCCATATCGCACCACCTGACCCCCTTGTTGTTATCACAACGCGACCCCCCTGACCATAGCAACATCCCAGTGGTCAAGGCAGCCCACCCTGCTTCCCCCTACCGGTGTAAATATTAAACCATCTCAGCACCCTGCCTGGATACTGCCCTATAGAGGGGTGTAATAACATCACAAGACAACTTTCGGTGGCCATATTGGATGACATACAGAAGGCTTGCAACTGTGCTTATTTATTTACTGTGCTTATTGGTTTATTTGTCACTGTTTTGAGCAGTTTGGCCTCAGAAGTTGTTGCTAAAGTGCTGTAAGTAAACTCATTGGATGTAAACTGCCCAGAACCTCCCATAACACAAGAAAACTCTGTTTTACTGCATCTGCATGCATTCACAACATGGCTAGGGAGGGTGCTCGTAATCCAAGATGGTAGCCTCTTGACCGCTGATTGCTAAGTAATGACATCACGTGCACTCCCTCTAGTCTCTTATCTCTTTCAAAGCGGCATAGTCCAATGAAGCATCAAATTTTCAAAACCAAAACAATTATCTAAATTTTATTCTACATATCTAACTTAGATACTGATGCAATTATTAAGTATTTGTTGCCACAGAGAAGGGAATATTGGGGCAATTTAATAGAATCTGTTACTGCAGAGGCTTATGGTGTCATCATGCTTGCCACAACTAATTTGACAGGTTTAAATAAATAAATAAATAATAAATAAAACATTTATATAGCACCCGATCTAGCAAGCCGTTCTCAGGCGCCTTACATAACAAAAACAATATACAGGAAAATAAATTTCACCTAGTTAAAAGCAGATTTAAACAAATGTGTCCTAAGACCTTTTTTAAAAGCATCAACAGATTTACAATCAGTGATATATCCTGGCAGAGCATTCCACAGTCTCGGGGCAGCAATACTAAAAGCACGATCCCCAAAGCCTTTGAGCCTGCTCTGAGGAACTGCTAACTGGCTGGAGAAGGTGGAGCGCAGTGTTCGAACATTTGTTCTCTCCTGGAGCATATCTCTCATATATTCTGGAACCTGATCATGCAAGGCATGATATACAAGAAGCAGCACCTTGAAATCAATTCTCTTCTCCACAGGGAGCCAGTGTAATGATTTCAGCACAGGAGTAATGTGATCAAATTTCTTTGTACCCGTCAACAACCTGGCAGCCGCATACTGTATACGTTACAGTTTTGAAATACTTGACAGTGGCAGACCATACAAGAGAGCATTACAATAATCCAGGGGTGAACCAATGAAAGCATGAGTAACCTTCTCTAATGGGTCATGTGTCAGGGCATCCTTGATGGATCTGAGATTTCTCAGGTTAATAAATGATGCCCCACACACCGTCTTGATGTGATTAAACATATTGAGAGTATTGTCAAAGATCACACCAAGGTTACGGGCTGACTCACTAGCTTGAAAACTACCATCACCAATTCTGAGATGGGTTTCATGTAGCCTATCAGTGAAACAGGGAGTGGAGATGACTAAAACTTCAGTTTTCTCATCATTGAGTTTGAGCATATTTTTCCTCATCCACTCTCTAATTTCACCAACACATTTCTCCATTATCTTCAGGCATTCAGACATGTCATCAGATACATCAAGCGGCAAACACAACTGTGTATCATCCGCATATGTGTGTATTTTGATGCCATGTTTGCGTGCAATGTTACAAATAGGTCCTCAGTACATTGAGAACACAAGTGGACCCAATTCCGACCCCTGTGGGACACCCCAAAGCAACCACATAATCTTGGAAACACACCCATCAATCTGAACCGCCTGACTTCTATCACTCAAATACGATCGGAACCAAGACAAAGATGTGTCCTGAATTCCAAATCGCCTGAACATACGATCCAACAAAACATCATGGTCAATAGTGTCAAAAGCTGCTGATAAATCAAGCAGCACCAGCAAGACTGCTTTCTTCTCATCGACACAACATAGTATATCATTAGCCACACATACCAAGGCAGTCTCTGTACTATGAAATTGTTTATATGCAGACTGATATTTTTCATTGAGTCCATTGTCATGCATATATGAGTTCAGGCGAAGAGCCACAGCTTTCTCAATAATCTTGGAGAGAAAAGGTAGATTTGACACAGGGCAGTAGCTCTTAAACTGCTCTGGATCAAGAGTAGACTTTTTCTCCAACTTCCTCTTCCAACGTTTGGCTTCAGATATTGTGTCTGTGTACCAAGGTACCATGGGACGATCAACAACCAAACAGGATTTTTGAGGGAATACTTATCCAGCAAATTCTTAAGAGTACAATTGTACTGGGAAACAAGCTCATCAACAGATGAAGCTGGTTCACACACCATTTCAGAGCTACTGATGTCTTCCCTGAACTGCGCAATATCAATAGAACCATATTTACGATAGGAAACACGTTTACAGGTTTACACTTCAAATATCTCAAAAGTTGACTATTTAAAATAAAAGTCCCGTCAACAGTATGGAACAGGAAGTAGAATGCTTGGCACCAGTGTCAAATGGTTACTTATAAGTTATATAGGCACAGAGTTGGTGAAATGGAAGAGAATGCAAAAAGACAAGATGGCGGCCGTAGAACACCATCAATTTCACTTTTAAAGTCTATTAAACTGCATGTTTTATTACATTTTTCAACTCAAAGGTTGCGGGCAAATATAAAAACATATATAAAGAATAAATATTGCTTCTTAAATTAACACATTATTCACTCAATTAATTGCCCCAGCATGTCAAAATTCTTTGCCAGCTTTTCTAATGGGTTGGTTTTCACCCCTGTACTGTCAGTATGGGGTGAATCTTTTATCTACCGGATACCCTGCCTGTCATGGAAATAAAGTTGTGTTATTCCCACTTCTTGCTTCCTACTTCTCTGTTCCCCGGCTAGCAATGATAGAACAATTCTACGGTGACAAAATAGTGTATTTAGGCAGAGCAGACGACAAATGGCGTGAACGTGACAAGGCTCTGCTCCTCTCCACGGGGATGTCCCGTCCTGATATGACCTTAGATGTTGCCAGGACGTAAAACTCCAACAACCAACCAACCAACGGGCCCTACCCGACACGCCGGGGAAAAGCCGAGTCCACCCACTGACGGTTTAGAAAACAGATAAAAATAGACAGTAAACAAATAGCGTTATAAAGCACTTGACCCAAATATGCTCAGTAGATCAAATCTGCGCGTGCACCCCCCCCCCCTCCCCACCCCCATCCTGCCTTCCTCCCTACCTACCCCTTCCCTGCCTTCCTAGGCTGGTGCTCGGCATTAATAGGATAGGGCAAGGACTGGTTAGCTCAATGTCAGGATAATGCACTTGAGTGGGATATCCTAAAAAAGTTTGTTTTATTTAACAACGCCTCTAGAGCACATTGATTTTTATCATCGGCTATTGGATGTCAACCATATGGTCATTCTGACATTTCTTTGTGGAGGAAACCTGCTGCCGCCATATAGGCTACTCTTTCCGATACCCAGCAAGTGATCTTTTATATGCACTTTCCCACAAACAGGACCACACATACCACAGCCTTTGATGAACCAGTTGTGGACCACTGGTTGGAACGGAAAATAGCCCAGACTGCAAATGGGTGCACTGAGAAGGATCGATCAGATGACCAACACGTTCACACAGGTGGACACGCTACTGCCTGAGCTACGTCCCGCTCCGAGTGGGATATCGGGTCATGGCCCCAATGGCCTGGTTTCCCTCCCAGTAGGGCAGCACTATAAAGTTGCCATGAGTGTGCACTGTCAGACATCGGTACCCGTCCCTGATATGAGCCTAGATGGAAGGACGTAAAACTTCAACAACCAACCAACCCGCTTTATTCAAAATAGGTTGTGACAGGAGGCAAGAAATGCTTGAAATAGATCAAATATTTGCCCAAATCCAGTTTGTTGCTTGTTTGTTAGTTGTTGTTTTACATCCTAGCAACATCTAAGGTCATATCATGACGGGTACCGACTTGTGACAGTACGCACTCATGGTGATTTTATAGTGCTGGCCCACTGGGAAATCAGGCCGCCGGCACCATGACCCGATATCCCACTCAGTCACATTATCCTGACACCGAGCAAACCAGCCCTTGCCCTATCCTAATAATGCCGAGCACCAGGCTAGGAAGCGACAAGTATCAATCTTTAAGTCATTGGTTTGACTCGACCGGGAACCAAACTCACAAACTCGCGATCTTCCGCACGCCCAAATCCAGAGCACGGGGGAAAGACACAACCGAGCCTAGATGCGAGCAAAAACCCACTTGGGGTAAATCAACCATAAACAAGGTCTGGAGGTCCTTGTTCCAGCACCCAGTGTTGATTCTATATTTGCGTACAGTTGAGGAACTTAGAGAGAATCCAAATAAACCAAGATGGCGGCCATTAGACGCTTTCAAAGTCTATTATAATAATCTACACGATTTAATCAATTCTTCACCCCAAAGATGTGTTTGTTTTGTTTGTTGTTGTTTTACGTCATAGCACCATTTAAGGTCATCACTCCAAAGATAGTGGGCTATGATAGATATATGGTTCAAATGCTTATTATCTATCACATAGGATTACAAATTATATGTGGTTCTGTCAATAACCCAGCCTTATAATATACCTTTTCTACAGGGTTGCTTAGCACTCATGACGACTTTAGAGTGCTGCCCAACTGGGACACCAGGCCGTCAGCACCACGACCTGATATCCCACTCAGGCCAGCAAACAGAGCTGCAGGAGGTACTTGTTTGTTGTTGTTTTGCGTCCTGGCAACATCCAAGGTTATATCACGATGGGAGGAGTAACTTACCTTTGAAAGAAAATGAATCGGTTCTTGAAGACGCGCCAGTTTAAAGTTGTATAATGCGATGATTTCTACTTTCTGCCAAAGGCCTACTATTTAGATGAATACATTGGCTTCTCAGACTAGTTCAGAATGTTTGGATCTACGCTTACAAACATATAGGCAATCAATGCACATACATAAGCATACACGGGTAGGTTCAACAACCATAAGGTGCATATCTTGTACATGATAATGACCAGGGCAACCAATGTCATGGGAACGTGGGTTCGAACCCTGGTCGAGTCAAATCAATAACTTAAAAATTGATACTTGTCACTTCCTAGCCAGGCGTTTGACATTATTAGGATAGGGCATGGACTGGTTGGCTCAGTGTCAGGATAATGTGACTGAGTGGGATATCAGGTCATGGTGCTAGCGGCCTGGTCTCCCAGCGGGGCAGCACTGTAAAGTCGCCATGAGTGTGCACTGTCACAAGTCGGTGCCCATCCTGATATGACCTTAGATTTGGCTAGGACATAAAACAACAACAAACAAACAAATATCATGGGAGTGATACAAATGATTCATGAAGAGAACATTTTTTTGGGGGGTAGATTAGTTGATTAATCAGGGGAAATTTCAATCGTGGACGATTGGTCTTCCTCATTCCACTGCTCCTTGCCCTATATAATAATGCCGAGCGCCTGTCTAGGAAGCGACAAGAATCAATTTTTAAGTCATTGGTTTGACTCGACCAATATTCGAACCCACAATGCCACAATCTACCAGAATGGGAAAAGGAAGCTCAACTCATTCAGCCATCCCATTTGGTATGGACGTTGTGCCTAGAGTGGGAATCAAACCAACACTTCTTGTCATTATTAGGCTGGCATCCTAACCATTAGTCTATCTAGGCTCCCTGATGCAATCACTCAATCCCATGCCTACCTGTCTATGTGGCTCCTTACCTTTGAAGTCAGTGCACACTACTACACCCTTATTGCGATCATCATTATTACTAATATTGTATTCCGTCCTGATATAACCTTAGATATTGCTAGGACGTAAAACAACAACAAAAAACGAACTAATATCGTATTATTATAATAAAATTATTATTATCAGATTATATTATTATAATAATATATTAGGCCTGAGTACATATAGCCATGACAACATCAAAATAAGCTTGCGAGTTTTGATATCTACAATGGCTGAACTCTTCCCCCCTCCCCGCACCCCGCACCCCGCCCCCCGCCCCCCCCCCCGAGTACCTAAAACCCATATCTCCATGACAGACGTCTGTGAATACACAATTTGCAGCGTATGCATATACACGATGTATATGATGCATAGTGCATTATGCGAATATATATATATAAATATATAAATAGTGTGTGCACATATACACAGCATATCTAAATATATATATGATGCATAGTGCATTATGCGAATATATATATATAAATATATAAATAGTGTGTGTACATATACACAGCATATATAAATATATATATGATGCATAGTGCAGTATGCAAATATAAATAAATAAATAGTGTGTGCACATATACACAACATATATAAATATATATATGATGCATAATGCATTATGCAAATATAAATATATAAATATATAAATATATAAATAGTGTGTGTACATGTACACAACATATATAAATATATATATGATGCATAGTGCATTATGCAAATATAAAATATATAACATATTATAAAATAGTGTGTGTACATATACACAACATATATAAATATATATATGATGCTAGTGCATTATGCAATATATATATATTAAATAGTGTGTGCATATACACCATATAAATATATATTTGATGCATAGTGCATTATGCAAATATAAATATATATATATATATAAATAGTGTGTGCACATATACACAACATATATAAATATATATTTGATGCATAGTGCATTATGCGAATATATATATATAAATAGTGTATGTACATATACACAACATATATAAATATATATATGATGCATAGTGCATTATGCGAATATATATATATAAATAGTGTGTGCACATATACACAGCATATATAAATATATATATGATGCATAGTGCATTATGCAAATATATATATATAAATAGTGTGTGTACATATACACAACATATATAAATATATATATGATGCATAGTGCATTATGCAAATATAAATATATAAATATATAAATAGTGTGTGTACATATACACAGCATATATAAATATATATATGATGCATAGTGCATTATGCGAATATATATATATAAATATATAAATAGTGTGTGCACATATACACAGCATATATAAATATATATATGATGCATAGTGCATTATGCAAATATAAATATATATATATATAAATAGTGTATGTACATATACACAACATATATAAATATATATATGATGCATAGTGCATTATGCAAATATAAATATATAAATAGTGTGTGTACATATACACAACATATATAAATATATATTTGATGCATAGTGCATTATGCAAATATAAATAAATATATAACACAATTAACAGCTGATGTGAAGGTAAATTTATTTAGAACTTTCTCTACTCCCTTGTATACTGCCCAGATTTGGTGGAACTATAGAATGTACAGCATTAGAAAACTGAATGTAGCAGATAATGACATTATGAGGTTATTACTCAGTCTAACTAGGTATCACAGTGCTAGTCAGCTGTTTGCCAATATTGATGTGCCAGCCTTCCAGGCTGTTATCAGGAATCTAACATTCAAATTTATTACTAGACTTGATAAGTCAGAAAATGTTATAATACAGGGACTTGTGAAAATAGAAGAGAGTGATCTCAGATTTACGTCTGCCATATGGAGGCATTGCTACAAACTACTGTATGTAGACCAACATTTTGATATTGGTTTGTATGATAGTATTCATACTATTAGTATTACTTATATCCTATTCAAATTATTTTTTATATCTGCCTATTATGGACCAAATTATGTAACTACCATAATCCTGATTCTGAAATAAAGAATTGAATTGAATTGAATAACACACATTTCATGGCAAGAGGAAGTGTGGCGTCTTTCATGTAACAATTCTTATTTTCATGAATATAGTCAGTGTAAGTTCTTTGGCTGAGGGTTTGTCCGTAGGATAAGTGTGTAGGGGTATGTGCGCGTGTGTGCGCGTGTGTGTGCGTGCGGTTGTGGTGGGGTTAGGGTGTTATGTGTCAGCACGTAGGACTTGTCGGTACAAAGTTTGCCACCAGGGGGACACAACCGACAATGCTTGGCGAGGATTGGTTAATGCTCAGCTCTAACTGAAGCCGACTGGCCAAAGTGACTGTCAGTCGACGACAAAGTAATAGTTAAATCTGTTTAGTCACAACGGTGGCCAAATCCGTAAGAGTGCAGGCCTCCTGTGTGGGAGATCAGGAGTTGGATTCCCAGTCGAGTCAAACCAATGACTTATAAAATTGATACTTGTTGCTGCCTAGCCTGGCGCTCGGCATTATTAGGATAAGGCAAGGACTGGTTAGCTCAGTGTCAGGATAATGTGATTGAGTGTGGTATCAGGTCATGGTGCCAGCGGCCTGGTCTCCCAGTCATTATGGATAAGTCTAAATAGACTTGTTTTCACCATTCACAATTTCGCCCCTCAGTAGAATCCACAATATGGCATAGCTTCCATTCGAATGGCCCCCACCCCAAAAAACAATAACCCCAAAACCCCCCAAAACTGACATTAAAAATCACAGACACATAAAGAATATGGGGGCCTGGAATGGCGCTGCTCCGAGGACGCCCCCTGGTGTCGGTTTTACCGATGTCTTTCAGGCCACCTTGTTTCGCTTGTGGGCGAACCCGTGGTGGGCCCCGTGGTCGACTTTGACAGTGTGACACTGGACTCTGTCTGTCACTGATTATCCTTTAGTGTCTGTCACCACTTACTAACTGTCACAGGCTTAGCCAGCCGAGTCGCCATAACGCTGTCGTCACTGGTGTACCTCTTCCCCAGGGTTGGTTGTTGGAGTTTTACGTCCTTGCAACAACTAAGCTCATATCAGAATGGATACCGACTTGTGACAGTGCACACTCATGGCGACTTTATAGTGCTGCCCATGGGGAAATCAGGCTCCTGGCACCATGACCCGGTATCCCACTCAGTCACATTATCCTGAAACTGTCCTAACCAGTCCTTGCCCTATCCTATTAATGCTGAGCGCCAGGTTAGGAAGCGACAAGTATTAATTTTTTAAGTCATTGGTTTGACTCAATCGGGAACTGAACTCCCGATCTCCCGCACACCAGGCTTGTGCTCTACCGATTCGGCCACCACACCTGGTTTTTAACCCAGTGAAGATATGGAATTCAAGGCTATTTCAACGCTTTTCAAGCCTGTTTTGGGGAGGAATTCAATACTATTTTCATTTGAATTTCAGGAGGGGGGGGGAAACAAAAAAAATGGCGAATGGCGATTTCGGACTAATTTACATCAGTGTGGACAGATAATGGAATTCAAGGCTTTTCAAGACTAATTACCCAAAATAGGTTAAATTCAAGGCTTTGAAATGCTCTGAAATGGGGAGAATGCTAGTTGGACCCTGCTACTTGATAACCAACCACACATTCCCATTGCTTCTGTGTGTGTGTCTGTTCTCATTCCAACTCGCCCTCCCCCGCAACCAGGAACTTGTTTTTATTTTTATTTATTGTATACACGAGTCAGGATCACAAAAAGAGGTCAATTGGGGGAAGTTGTTGGCGGCGATCATTGGATGTCGGCGTCGAACAGTATAATTATAGTTTAGCATTGACAGAGGTATTGGGAAGTCCTTAAATGTATCCTGAATGTAAAGGTAGAGAAAACACAACAACCTTATTTGTTTCTAGGATAATTTAATATAAAACAAAGAAATGCACAACACTTTAAGAATTGCGATGCCGACATCTGTTAAAGTTGTCAGCATCGAGCATCGGATGTCAGCGTCGATCGGCATACTTATAGTTTAGCATTGACAGAAGTGTTGCAAAGTCCTTAAATTTATCCTGAATGTAAAGTTAGAGAAAATACAACAACCTTTTTTGTTTCTAGGATAATTTAATATAAAACAAAGAAATGCACTACACTTTAAGAATTGCGACGCCAGCATCTTAAATAAACCACCAATTGGCCGATTTTCGTGAGGCTGACTCACACACACATTTTTAGCTAGAGCATTTGCAAACAGGACCTTCATAATTTGACGCCCACACCCACACCCACTCACCCACACCCACTTTTACAACCCCCAGCCCCCAACCACGAAGCCACCATCCCCACCCACACTCACACAATTTCCACACACCCACACACCACCAACACTCACACCCCATAGACTTATTTCATATGATGTCAGCATATGTATTTAGGTCAGTGCGCATGCTGCTTGGCTGCAGGATGACATGCTGTCACACTGCAAACTCAATGGCTATGAGCAATCTTCATAGAGAAACGGTGAAATATCTCTAAAACCACTTAGAAACAAACTGCTTGGAACACATATAGAAAACATATTCAACAAACAGATTATATTAAATTTATAAGGTTAGGATTCTGCATTTCTATTAATTTTGAATAAAATTGACATTTTGAACTGTGCGTATCGGCAAACTCAATGCATTGTCAATGGCTATGAGCAATCTTCATAGAGAAAAGGTGAAATATCTCTGGAACCACACCACTTAGAAACAAACTGCTTGGAACACATACAGAAAACATATTCAACCAGCAGATTATATTACATTTATGAGGTTAGGGGTCTTCATTTCTATTAATTTTGAATAAAATTGACATTTGAACTTCGCGTATTGGCAAACTCAATGCATTGTCAATGGCCATGAGCAATCTTCATACAGAAAAACTGAAATATCTATAAAATTACACCACCTAGAAACAAACCGCCGGGAACACATATAGAAAACATATTTAACAAACAGATTATATTAAATTTATACGGTTAGGGTTCTGGATTTCTATTAATTTGGAATAAAATAGACGTTTTGCACTGCGCAAACTCAATGCATTGTCAATGGCCGTGAGCAATCTTCATACAGAAAAAGTGAAATATCTCTAAAACCACACCACCTAGAAACAAAACGCTTGGAACAAATATAGAAAACATATTTAACACACAGATTATATTAAATTTATACGGTTAGGCTTCTGCATTTCTGTTAATTTTGAATAAAATTGACTTTTTGCACTGCGCGTACCAACAAATTCAATGGCAGTGTGCGTTCGTTCTGCAGCCAAGCTGCGCGCGCATACACGATGTTTACAAGCAGTGAAAGGGGTCCATAGCAACCCACACTATTATCCCCGCCCTCAAACCGAGCATTAAAACCGAGCATACCAACTAATGGCCGAATCGGTAAGAGTGCTGACTGGCGATAGATCGTCATGGGTTCGATCCCTGACTGAGTCAAACCGATGACTTGCAAAATTGATAGGTATTGACAAGTATCAATACCTAGCCTCGTGTTCGGCATCACTAGCATAGGGCAAGGACTGATTTGCTCAGCATCAGGACAATCATCATCATTATCATCATCATGCTGTCGGTCATGATGCGACAAAGACTGCTTTCATTACTTGACTATCCCTCTCCTTGTGTGGTTGTACATTTTATGAAAGCTGCCTGCAAAAGTGATGAAGTGCTGCTGGCTTTTGCAAGTTACCAGCGGCACTCTCTCGGGGAGCAAGAACATGTCCAGACAGGCGCTAAACTATTTGTCCCTGCAGTTGCTGGTCGGGAGATGTTGGGAGTTTCATACATCAAACGCCCTTAATGCTGCCACAGTGACATGGTTTTCTGTTTAGGATTTGCTCCCTTAGCCTTCGGTTCTGTCAAGAACCTGTACCACAAGGCAGTGGTTTACAACTCTGCAGGGCAGGGGCATCAAACTCCCTGAGGTATTGCCATACCTGCATACCCAGGACAATCTGACAGGTCACATATTGGTCAAATGTAAGTGACAGGACCCTATGGGGCAGCACTGTAATATGGCCATGAGTGTGCACTTTCACAAGTCAGTACCCATCCTGATAAATTATATGACCGTAAATGTTGAGAGGATGTAAAACCTCAACAAGCGAAGAGTTCAGGCGCAAAACCATGTAAACGCCAATCCCAAAATGGAGATAAAACATTGGAATCAAACCTACAAAAAGTTAATTTTGTTATATTCCTATTTTTTGTTCATTGCCACATAACCATATCATCATATGAAAAGAGGAATTAATGAGAATTAACATTATTTTCAGGGAAATATCTTTTATTTAAACTACATTTCTGGATTGGCGTTTACCTGGTTTTGCACCTGAACTCTTTATTCAACAATCAATCATAGACGATTAATGTTCCCCATTCCACTCCAAATGGTATCCTAGTAACTCCAGATGCCAGGCTAGGTAGCGACCAATATCAATTAAAACAAAATCATTGATTTGACTAGGTTACAGCTCGAACCCCACCACCTGCTAAAACGGGAAGCGGACGATCAGGTCATTCAGCGATTGACTGGGCGTGTGTGTATACTAGTTAATGTGTACACGCATGCGCCAAAGGGAGCATATCAACACCTAGTAATAGTCACTAAGTACACACTAGGGGGCGAGGAAATAACGCGGGTGGACGCCAGTGGGGGCTGAGGCAGTGAGACTGGGGAGGGGGGGGGGGGGGGGGGGGGTAACCAGCAGTAACTAATGACAGCTGTGTGAAGCCAGTGAGTGCTTAGGGGGGGGGGGGGGGGGGGGGAGTTGAGGAGAGGTTACTTACTGCATAGTCCGATGAAATATCAAATTTTCAAAACCAAACCAATTATCTAGATTTGATTTTAAATATCTAACTTAGATACTGATGCATTTATTAAGCATTTGTTTCTGCATAGAAATTAGAAGGCAATATTGAGTCAATTTAACAGAACCTGTTACTGCAAAAGTCTATGGTGTAAGAGTTTTGGTAAGTTTGCCAAAACTAATGTTCCATGTTTGCACCCAAAATATCTCAAAAGTTTACCATTTAAAATAAAAGTAACTTTGAACTAATGTAAAGTAGATACTAGTGATCGATCTAATATATTTATCTAAAGAAAAGACAGAAATTCAAAACCATCGGACTATGCAACTTTAGACTACTTTCAGACCAACTACTTGCAAGTTGCAGATAATCTAGTTAGGTATCCCAACAGGGTCGAAATAAGAAAGTGTAATACACAGGTACACAAAAACCATGTTAACAACGGGGGCGGGGGGGGGGGGGCGGCTACGAAGCCTGGCTATGAAGCGACAAGTATACATTTGTATGTCATTGGTTTGACTCGACCAGGGTTCGAACCGATGAACCCATGGGTTCAGAACCCCTTGATCTCCCAAAACAGGATACGGACGCTCAACTCATACGGCCACACCGTCTGGTCAGTCGGACAACATGAAGATCTCCTGATGATCGTGCAGTGTTTATGGCCATATTTCCCGTTAATCAGAGTAAAGGCCCTGTCACACCTCACCGGATTGGGGGAAATGGACAGAAAACGAACAATGTCCGGTTTGTGTCCATACAAGTTTTGAACACACACACAACTAGGAACGGATGCCGCCGGATTGACGTCTACGGTTCTTGTCCAGTTTGAGTTTGTTTCATCCATTGGCTATCCATTCATGTCCATTTCATGTCCGCTTCATGTCCGTTTCATGTCCATTTCATGTCTGTTTCATGTCCGTTCGTCCAGAGGCCATTGACCCGATAATGCAACATTTTGCCACATTTTAATACATTTTGGCACTTATCGCCACCGGACTAGACAATTCTGTCCGTTGCTCAATCCAGCGAGGTGCGACAACTGCTTTAGCTAAAACCATTTTGCAAGGCAAAGTGAAACCCTAACAAATCAATCATTCATTCACTCAAAAAAAAAAAAAGAAGCAAAGTCACTTGTAAATCTTTCAAGGGCGTGAAGTGCATCTCTAAAGTCTGCATTACACTACCCCCCCCCCCCCACACACACACACACCCCTACCGCACCCCACCTCCGCGACATCCACCTCCACACCACCACCCCAACATCCTCCCAGCCCCACACTTCCGACCACCACACACACACACACACACACACACACAAACACACGGAGGTGTGACCGTACCACGTGACCAGCCGTACATTCACACCATTCCAGAGATAGCGGGTAAAGTTTAAGTGTGATTAACTTGACAAGCTCCGAGTGACTTTGATGTGGGCACGTTGATGAGTGGTGGGAGGTGGGGTGGGGGTGAGGTGGGGGTTTGTGGGGTGGGGGGTGGGGACTATACTTCGAGCCCTGGCGCAAGGATACGCCACGCCACTTATGCCTCAGAGGAGCTCTGGGCCGCCCAGCGATTTGTTACAAGATTTGTACGCTAGGGGCGCATTCCGTCTGGTGCACAATGGCGGGTAGAAGGGTTAGGGAAGGGGGATGGGGAGGGGGAGAGGGGAGGAGGAGAGGAGGGGAAGGGGGGGGAGGGAGGGGGAGAAGGGAGGGGGAGAGGAGGTAGGGGGAGGGAGGGGATGGGCAGGAGGGAATGGAGGAGGAAGGAGGGGGAAGAGGTAGGGGTTGGGAGGGAAGTGGGAGGAAGGCGAAGAGTGTTCGGATGATGAGGGAGAGAGGAGGGTGGACGGGGAGGAGGAAGAAGGGGAGAGGGAGGAGAGGGAAGAATGGAGAGGATGGGGAGAAGGAGGGGAGGGAGGAAGGGAGAGGATGGGGAGAAGGAGGGGAGGGAAGAAAGGAGAGGAGGAGGATAAGGAGGGGAGGGAAGAAAGGAGAGGATCGGGAGAAGGAGGGGAGGGAATAAAGGAGAGAATCGGGAGAAGGAGGGGAGGGAAGAAAGGAGAGGATGGGGAGAAGGAGGGGAGGGAAGAAAGGAGAGGATCGGGAGAAGGAGGGGAGGGAAGAAAGGAGAGGATGGGGAGAAGGAGGGGAGGGAAGAAAGGAGAGGATCGGGAGAAGGAGGGGAGGGAAGAAAGGAGAGGATGGGGAGAAGGAGGGGAGGGAAGAAAGGAGAGGATGGGGAGAAGGAGGGGAGGGAAGAAAGGAGAGAATGGGGAAACGAACGGCCATGTTTGTTTGTTGTTTTTATCCTAGGAATCGGAGGTCATAGCAGGAGGGTACCGACTTGTGGAGAGGGGAGGGGAGGGGGAGGGGAGAGGGGGAGGGAGGGGAGAGGAGGGGGGGAGGGGAGAAGGGGGAGGGAGGGGGGAGTGGATGGGAGGGGAGAGGAGGAAGGGGGAGGGGAGGAGGGAGGAGAGGAGGAGGGGGGGAAGGGAGGGGGGAGGAGGGGGGAGATGGAGGGGGGGGTGGAGGGGAGGGGAGGAGGGAGGAGAAGGGAGGGGGGAGGAGAGAAGGGGGAGGGGAGGGAGGACGGGGAGGGGGGAAGGAGGGGGGAGGGGGAGGGGAAGGGGGAGGGGAGGGGGAGGGAGAGGGAGGGGGAGGGAGGGGGGGGATGGGGAGGGAGGGAGAGAGGGGAGGGGGAGGGGAGAGGTGGGGGGAGGGGGGAGGGGAAGGGGGGGGGAGGGGGAGAGGTGGGGGAGGGGAGGGGGGGTGGAGGGAGGAGGGGGGGAGGGGAGGGGAGGGGAGGGGAGGAGGGGGAGGAGGGGAGGAGGGGGGAGGGAGGAGGGGAGGGGGGAGGGAGGGAGGGAGGGGGGGAGGGGGGAGGGGAGGGGGGGGGAGGGAGGGGGGGGGGGGGAGAGGAGGGGAGGGAGGGGGGAGGGGGGGGAGGGGGGGAGGGGGGGGGAGGGGGAGGGGGGGGGACGGGGGAGGGTGGGGAGGGGGGAGGAGGGGGGAGGGGGGAGGGGGGGGGAGGAGGGGGGGGAGGGGGGGGGAGGGAGGGGGGAGGGGGAGAGGGGAGGGGGGGAGGGAGGAGGGGGGGGGAGGGGGAGGGGGGAGGAGGGGGAGGGAGGGGGAGGGGGGGAGGGGAGGAGGGAGGGGAGGGGGAGGGGGGGGGAGGGGAGGAGGGGGGGGGGGAGGGGAGGGGGGGAGGGGGGGGGAGGAGGGGGAGGGGGGGAGGGGAGGGGAGGGGGGGGGGGGAGGGGGGGGGGAGGGGGGAGGGGGGGGGGGGGGAGGGGGAGGGGGAGGAGGGGGGGGGGGGGGGAGGGGAGGGAGGGGGGAGGGAGGGGGGGGAGGGGGGGGGGGGAGGGAGGGGAGGAGGAGGGGGGGGGGGGAGGGGGGAGAGGGGGGAGACGGCGGGGGGGGGGGGGCGGGGGGGAGGAGGGGGGGGGGGAGGGAGGGGAGGGAGGGGGGGGGGGGGAGGGGGGAGGGGGAGGGGGGGGGAGGGGGGAGGGGGGAGGGGAGGGGGGGGGGGGGGGGGAGTGAGGGGGGAGGGAGGGGGGGGAGGGGGGAGGGGGGGGAGGGTGGGGAGGGGGGGAGGGGAGGGGAGGGGGGCGGAGGGGGGAGGGGAGGGGGGAGGGGGGGGGGGAGGGGGGGGGGGAGGGGAGGGGGGAGGAGGGGGGGGGGGAGGGGAGGGGGGAGGGGGGGAGGGGAGGGAGGGGGAGGGGAGGGGGGGGGGGAGGGGGAGGGGGGGGGGAGGGGGGGAGAGGGGGGTGGGGGGAGGGGGGGGGGGGGGGGGAGGGGGGAGGGGGGGGAGGGGAGGGGGGGGAGGGGGGGGGAGGGGGGAGGGGAGGGGGGGGAGGGGGGAGGGGGGGAGGGGGAGGGGGAGGGGAGGGGGGAGGGGGGGAGGGGGGGGAGGGGGGGGGGGGGGGGGGAGGAGGGGGGGGGGGGGGGGGGGAGGGGAGGGGGGGGGAGGGGGAGGGGGGAGGGGGGGGAGGGGGGGGGGGAGGGGGAGAGGGGGGGAGGGAGGGGGGGGGGGGGGGGGGGGGGAGGGGGGAGGGGGGAGGGGGGGAGGGGGAGGGGGGGGAGGGGGAGGGGGGGAGGGGGAGGGGAGGGGGGGAGGGGGAGGGGGAGGGGGGGGGGGGAGGGGAGGGGGGAGGGGAGGGAGGGGATATTGTGGGGGGGGGAGGAGGGAGGGAGGGGAGGGGGGGAGGGGAGGAGGGGATGGGGGATGATGGATGAGGAGGGGAGGAGGGGAGGAGGGGATATGTGGGTGGAGGAGGGGATGTTGGAGGAGGAGGGGAGGGAGGGAGGAGGGGGGGATGATGGAGGAGGAGGGGAAGAGGGGAGGAGGGAGGAGGGGATATTGGGGGGAGGAGGGCGGGGAGGGGAGGAGGGGGAGGGGAGGAGGGGATGATGGAGGAGGAGGGGAGGAGGGGAGGAGGGGATATGTGGGGGGAGGAGGGGATGGAGGGGAGGAGGGGCAGGGGAGGAGGGGATGATGGAGGAGGAGGGGCGGAGGGGAGGAGGGGATATGGGGGGAGGAGGGGATGGAGGGGAGGAGGGGAGGGGATGAGGGGATGATGGAGGAGGAGGGGAGGAGGGGAGGAGGGGAGGAGGAAGCGGGCGACTGACAACCCACTGTCACAGTGTCAGTGTCAATGCATCACACGCTGAAATCTCATCGCTGTCAAAAACGTTGTGTACGTAGGACAAACATTCCGGATACGTCAGCACTGAACTGACCACCTCCGCACTGGTCCCCGGGCCTGGCGTGTCGGCCGGCCACCTGGTGGCGGAGATTGGAACCATTATAGTCGTGCGGCACCATGCTGGGCGGTCAGGTTGGTATTACATGGTGGGTTGTATATATCAGATATGGGACTGACGCTGCCGGTGTCACGAAATAAAATCGACCCCTCAACATTTTCGTGTCCACTCCCGCCAAATCTATTTTGAAATAACCCGCCCCCCTTGAAATAGAATCGCCTTGACTGATACAAATCAGTTACATATATAGATGGTTGTTGGAGTATTACGTCCTGGCAACATCTAAGGTTATATCAGGACAGATATATATATATATACCAATGTATATACTACGTATATGCGGATGTAGGCGGCGCAAGGGGGAGACCCCCCCCCCCCCCTTCGGTTTGGCAAACCGGGTGGGGGGGGGGCGGCTATTGTAACAGCCGCGGCACCCACTTACACAGCCCACTTGCCGCTCGCCTGCGGCTTCACTCTGGTCTGTGACGCCGGCCTGTAAAATTTTTATTTTTTATTCCGGTAGGGCACTATGCGCCCAGCCAGATACTGACTACTGACTACTTGTGAAATAAAGTTGTATCCTCCATTCCGTTTCCGTCTCAGTGCGTAGCTTACATATATAATATGTAATGCATAGCGCATTATACGAGTATAAATGCAAAGGGAACATATATACTTTGCTACTTCCTCCATGCAGCTTTAAGGAGTCCACCTCACCCCCGACCCGGGCAGGCTGCCAGGCAGGCTGCCAGGCAGGCTGTGACTTTGTGGCTTCAATTCTGGGGTTGTTTGTAACCTTATGACGGTTACTGGTTTCAGAACTGCAACATTAATAGAGAGGCTCCGGTAAATCGGCCCAATCTTTGGTTGAAGACTTAACTTCAGTAGGGAGTGTTGTAGAAGTTGGGGACATCTTCACAACATTGTAACGGCGAGGCTTTGGGGCGGCAGCGAATCTCTTCGGTCCGGCGGTAGTTGAGTGGTAGATGTAGTTGAGCACTTGTATCCAGTCAGCAGGAAGGGATTCAAGGAAGGCGGGTAAAGATGGGTGCAGCGGTGGTTTCAGCAACGAGAACAAGACAGAGAAATCGTAAAGGTGAAGGGCCCCACCCAAGAACACAACTACCCTGGTCAGGGGAAGAAGTATGCCTGGGAGAAATCGAAAGGGCAGAGTCTAGGAAAGAGAAATGAGGAGAGTTGAGTCAAAGGACCCGGTCTTTTTGCTCTGTGGTGACCATCCAGTGAGCCATAGACATGGACAGAGTAAGAGTAGAAAGTGAAATGCCAGGGGGGGGGGGGCTCCCCCTCCTGGAACTCTTTTCAGACATCAAGGAGGAGCAAGGCCGGCGGAGAGGTGATAGAGAGAGGCGTGGACAGAGTGCGGACCGGATAGCAAGTCGACTTTGTGGCGTCTGAGTGCCCCCCCCCCCCCCAGCACTCCCAGCCCACATCTGGGAGACATCGGGACAGACCAACCAGACCCGAGAGGACAGTTTTTGTTGGTCTGGGCTATTAACCCCATGACCAGGATAAACACACAAGCAGCTGGGCACCACGTTATGTAGGCGTTAAGCAACCAGGTCCAAGCCAGTCGTCGTCCTGTGTGTCTGTGTGTGTCTGTGTGTGCCTGTGTGTGAACCTGTGTGTGCCTGTGTGTGCCTGTGTGTGAACCTGTGTGAACCTGTGTGTGTCTGTGTGTGTATGTGTGTGTCTGTGTGTGTCTGTGTGTGTCTGTGTGTGCCTGTGTGTGAACCTGTGTGAACCTGTGTGTGACTGTGTGTGTCTGTGTGTCTGTGTGTGTCTGTGTGTGTGTGTAGGTGCATGTGTGTGAGCAGGTCAGTATTGCCAACTCTCACCAAATTTCCGGCCAGACGCAGTGGCCTAATCAGTAGAGCGCAGGCTTCCCATGTGGAAGGTTGGGAGTTTGAATCACAACTGAGTCAAACCAATGATTTATAAAAAGTGATACTTGTCGCTACCTAGCCTGTCGCTCGGCATTAATAGGATAGGACAATACTGGTTTTCACAGTATCAGGATAATGTGACTGTGTGGGATATCAGGGCATGGTGCTGGCGGCCTGGTCTCCCAGTGGGATATCCTATTTATACCGAGCACCAAGCTAGGTAGCGACATGTATCAATTCTATAAGTCATTGGTTTGACTCAGCTGGGATTAGAACTCCTGACCTTCCACATGGGAAGCCTGCGCTCTACTAATTCGGCCACCGTCCGATCACACCATTAAACAATTAAAGCGTAAGCATATTCAGCATGCTTACTGCATACAACCAATGCTGGGGGAGCAGGACTTGGCTCAGGTGGTAGAGTGTCCACCTGTGAAGGTGTGGGTCACCCCACCGATCCTGCTCAGTGGACCCATTTGCAGTTTGGGCTATTTTCCGTTCCAACCATTGGTCCACAACTGATTCATCAAAGGCTGTGGTATGTGCTGTCCTGTCTGTGGGAAAGTGCATATAAAAGATCCCTTGCTGCTTATCGGAAAGAGTAGCCTATGTGGTGGCAGTGGGTTTCCTCCAAAGAAATATGTCAGAATGACCATATGTTTGATGTCCAATAGCCGATGATAAAAATCAATGTGCTCTAGAGGCGTCGTTAAATAAAACAAGCTTTCCTTTTTACAACCAATGCTGCTACTATATATAATGCAAAGGAATCTACTGATATAATATTCAGTAGCTTTAAAATAATAAAAACAAAATTAAATGACCACAGTGATACCTTATAAAAGTTATATCATCACATATTATTTGACACTCCATAGCACAAAACACAGACACAAATATTGGTTGAGAATGTTAACTCTGGCTGGCGAACATTTCTAGCCTACCGTTTATTTCCTATGGTCAAAATTTCCACCAGGAGTGATAGCGATAGTGGTGCTCGCGCAAGGTCGGCAGCTGCTTTTGGTGGATTTGTCTCACTGAGCGCAAACCCAAGTCACCCAGGCTGCTGCCATCAGCAGTTTGGGCGATAGTAGCAGTTTGTGGATAAGACACTATCGGCACTCCTTTAATAATATTAATTTAATGTATTTATTTAACACGACTTTAACTCCCCACGTCAATATTGCCATTTCTGAGCATTATTCAAAATGTAAACAACAAAAAATATATAAAATATACAATTCTAATGCGGCTTCTTTGGTTACTTGGCATTCTTTTCAAATTTGACGGATGTCGGTGGCTGGATGCCGGTGACAGGTCGGTAAACAGTTGCGTGGCTGCAGCAACCAGCTCATATGTTAGCCCTCATGTAGAGGCCACCCCCGACACCCCTGTCACCCCTTGAGCCACTCCGATTATTATAGCAATTAGAGAGGTTTTACTGTACATATATACACACATAAACATATATATATATACATATATGTATATGTATACATATATGTGTGTGCCTCTCTAAATCGACCGACCATGGGACCGACTTTAAATGCTCCACTTAGGGAGGTGATCGGGCTAGAGAGGTATAATATCTTTACAAATACAATGGTATTGTTGGGCCCCCAATAAAGCGATCGATATAATGGAGTGGTCGATCTGTGGAGGGGTCGGTATAGAGAGGTTTCACTGTACATATGTGTAGGTATATATATATATATATATATATATATATATACATATATATTTTTTGATTGTTGGTTGTTTAGCGCCATTTGTATCAATTTTCGACAGTACAGTGAATGGCGGTTACAGTGTGAAGCGGGTGGTGGCGCCAACATCAGAGCTGAGGTTGACTAGGTTGGAGCAGCAGATGACTAGACCAGACTCCAGCAGTCGATGACTGGGGGAGTGCTGGGGAGCAGGAGGGATATTCTGGACAATTACACTCATATAATTCTTATACAGCCTATATATATATATATAATGTGTTCATATATAGGACTCCTAGGAGAGGTATGCAGGTATTGCAGGTATAGCAATACCTCAGGGAGTTTGACGCCCCTGCCTTGCAGAGTTGTAAACCACTGCTTTGTGGTACAGGTTCTTGACAGAACCGAAGGCTAAGGGAGCAAACCCTAAACAGAAAACCATGTCACTGTGGCAGCATTAATGGCATTTGATGTATGGAACTCCCAACATCTCCCGACCAGCCACTGCAGAGACAAATAGTTTTGCGCCTGTCTTGACATGTTCTTGCCGGTGTGAAACCTCTATTTGCTCCCCGAGAGAGTGTCGCTGGTAACTTGCAAAAGCCAGCAGCACTTCAACACTTTTGCAGGCAGCTTTCATGAAATGTACATTAAGACCGACTGATGGACGCAACTCTCACAGCAGAGAGCTAAATGGAGAGTGGCAGTCAAGTAATGAAAGCAGTCTTTGTCGCATCGCGACCGACAGCATGATGATGATGATATAGGACTATTATATAGAATTCTCTGGTGTGAATGACAATGAAGCTCGTCCACTAGGGACAGATCGTACCGTTGGTGGCGCCACCGGTCACATATGCGTGGGAGTGAGGAGGCATCACCCAGAATAGCATGTACAGTAATAATAATATATTTCCCTTCCGAGCCTTTATACTCGTATAATACTTATACATTACCTATATAGGACTACTATATATAACCAATCACCTCCACAGATCGACCATTCCCCTATATCGATCGCTTTGTTTGGGTCCCAAACGATCGCGCATACGAAATGAAAAACTCCCTAATCCGACCACCTCCCTAAATGGACAATTTAATTAAAGTCGGTCCCATATATATGTACTATATAATTAACTTCTATGTTATTCACTGAGGAGCGGGCATTCTCTCATCCCCGCCTCCTCTACACCGTGAACCAACCTGTCACTCTGCTCACTTTTAATATATATATATATATATATATATATATATATACATACACGCATATACAGGGATCTGACCTAACCCATGCTTGGCGACCGGAAACACGTGACAGGGCAGTGTTGTGAAACGCACATGTCCAGCACCTGGGATACATAACGACTTCAAAGATGGCGCCCGGCTGGTCGCCAAATTCCCTGTGTGCACGTGTGTGATGGTGTGAGGCGACGGTCGGTGGGGTTACCTCTGAACACGCTGAGCAATCTGCGCACTCGCGGGGACAACAGGGTAGTGGCTCCTCTAGCGGCTAAGTTGAACACTCAGTCAGTGCTACTATTTGGTTAGTTTGTTGGGGTTTTACGTCCTGGTAACATCTTAGTTTAAAATATTCTGATTTACGGGATCGGGGAATGCAAATGTTCTATTACTGATCAGGTGTACATTACCAAGCGCATACATGTATGTATATATAAAATATGTAATTGCTGGTGGTGCCTGAGTGGGATGTAAATAGACATAGTGTTTGCTGGCAGGGCTGGGTGTGAGGGCACTCAGGGCCTACCCACTCCCCCCTCTGCTGGGTAGGATCACCAGACTGAGGGTCAAGGTTGGTGGTGGCCAGGTGGGGGGGGGGGACACAGCTTGGTGGTGGTGGGCAGACCACTAGTAGCCATGGGGACCAGGAATGCTGGATCCCTATTGGTAGGGCAAAGAATGCTTGTTTCCCATTGGGGGAAAGGGGTGGGGTGATACTCTACACTGAATCTATGTGACCATATAAATAATAAACCAGAGGGCTTGACTCTCTCTTCCATTACCCTTTATACACTTTCTTTCTCTTTGTCTATTTTGATTTCACTAGCCTGCCTACACAACCACAGATTCGATCTTTAGCCATTTTACATTAGGTCATATCAGGATGAGTATCGACTTGTGATAGTGCACACTCATGGGGACTTTATAGTGCTGCCCAACTGAGAAATCAGACTGCCAGCACCATGATCCAATATCCCACTCAGTGACATTTTCCTGATACTGAGATAACCAGTCCTTGTCCTATCCTAATAATGCAGAGCGCCTGGCTAGGAAGCAACAAGTAGACATTTTTAAGTCATTGGTCTGACTTGAATCCCATGATCTACCAAAACAGTAGACGGACGCTCAACTCATTCGGCCATCCCATCTGGTCGAAAAGAACTACAGTAAAACCTTTCTAAATAGACCGACCATTCGACCTACTTTAAGTGGTCCATTTAGGGAGGTGGTTGGTTTGGAGAGTTAGAATATCCCTACAGTGGTATTGTTGGGACCCAAATAAAACGATCGATATATGGGAGTGGTCGGTCTGTGGAGAGGTGGGTATAGAGAGGTTTTACTGTATTCAACAACAAATTCAAAATCTGACCAACCCTTTTGACAATTTTAGCCCTGAAAAACCCACCCATTCACATTTGCGGTAACTGCAACAAAAAGATCGACCAGTAAACACATTTAAACAACAACAAAAAGAAGCTGAAAAGGGCCTTCTGCAAAGATGTGGTTTGCTGCGAATATGTTTGTTTGTTGTTGTTTTATGTCCTATCATCATCTAAGATCATATCAGGACGGGTACCGACTTGTGACAGAGCACACTCATGGTGACTTTATAGTGCTGCCCCACTGGAACACCAGGCCGCCAGCACCATGACCTGATATCCCACTCAGTCACATTATCCTGACACTGAGCCAACCAGTCCTTGCCCTATCCTATTAATGCCAAGCGCCTGGCTAGGAAGCAACAAGTATCAATTTTTAAGTCATTGGTTTGACTCGACCGGGGTTCGAACCTACAAACCCACCCTCTACCAACACAGGGGACAGACGCTCTAACTCATTCGGCCATCCCGTCTGGTCACTGCGAATATGTGATCACTTCCTGTTATCTGCTGAACAGGCCTGCCATAGCCTCTTTCCGTCACAACTGAAATCACCCGAATCCTTCCCATGGCAAGTGGAATAGACGATTTCCACCACCAATCGGGCCCTCTTGTTGGTTGGTTGGTTGTTGAAGTTTTATGTCCTGCCAACATCTAAGGTCATACCAGCACGGGTGCCGACTTGTGACAGTGCGCACTCATAGCGACTTTATAGTGCTGTCCCATTGGGAGACCAGGCCACCAGCACCATGACCTGATATCCCACTCAGTCACATTATCCTGACACCAAGCCAACCAGTCCTTGCCCTATCCTAATAATGCCGTTTTGACTCGACCGGGAATTGAAATCCCGACCTTCCACACCAGAGGCCTGCGCTTTACCGATTCGGCCACCGCGTTGTGGGTAGGACTTCTACGACTATGGAACTTTAATGAATGCATTAATGTGTACCGATTTCCTGTTAACACATTTGAGACACATACTTAGATCTAGAAAATTCTAGACTTAGACATAAGCCCCGTTCACACACAGACCTTAAGTCGCCTCAACTAGGTCGCCTCATCTAAGTCAAAGATCCTATAATACTAAAATGGCTCACTCCCTATCTCTCCCATGGTAATGTAAATTTTGCAGTGCCACCTTGTGGTCAGTTTGATCAGCCCGGCTGCTGGTTGGTGTTTCACATGTAAACACATCATCATCATCATCATCATCATGATGTCGGTCACGATGCGACACAGACTGCTTTCATTACTTGACTGCCGCTCTCTATTTAGCTCTCTGCTGTGAGAGTTGCGTCCATGAGTCGGTCTTAATGTCTCTCAGCTTCAGGTTTCTCTTGATGGTATCCTTGAACCGGAGACGAGGGTGCCCTCTCTTTCTGTAGCCAGAAGACAGTTGAGAATAGAGGATCTGCTTTGGTAGCCTGTCTGATGATATCCTCATGAGGTGTCCAGTCCGCCGGAGATTCTTTTTTTTTTTAAACACATACAATTATATTATACATGAGATAGGTAAGTATGAATACACATCAATATGAAATTGCTATGAACAAATACCCATCATCATCAGCATCATCATCATCACACATCTTTCACATTCATATATATATTTATACATATAATATAGCACCTGTTTAACCAAGAGAACAGCCAGCACACCAAGTGGTGGGTTTGATCATTTTGATTACACAGTACAGGCTCGGTGAGCCGTCTTAGTATTATAGGGTCTTTGTATAAGTCGCCTCAAAATGTGCATGTGAACACGCAGCTGAAGCGAATTAGGGCTGATTCGACTCAACTAGTTCGCCTCAAGTAAACCGCTTCACGAGGTGGATTAGATGAGGCGAACTAGTTGAGGTGACTTAAGGTGCATGTGTGAACGGGGCTATAGTTGCTTTAATAATATTAGCCAGATTTTAATTTCATCATTTTCAATTTCATTTTCATTCCTTGTGATGGTTCGCAGCAAGAGTAGAGAATGTGTACGGTTGGTTGTTGGAGTTTTGTATCCTGGCAACATCTAAGGTCATATCAGGATGCGTACCGACATGTGACAGTGAACACTTATTAGGATAGGACACTTATTAGGATAGACGCTCATCATTATTAGGATAGGACAAGGACTGATTTACACAGTGTCAGGATAATGTGACTGGGTGGGATATCGGGTCATGGGGCTGGCAGCCTGATTTCCCAGTGGGACAGCACTATAAAGTCGCCATGATTGTGCACTGTGACAAGTCGGTGCCCATCCTGCTATCAACATAGATGTTGCCAGGATACAAAACTCCAACAACCAACCAACCAACCTGCTCCACAGAAAAAGGTCTATAGCAAGTGACTGGGAATGACGTTGTGCACACCCACTTTCTCCCACGGGAATCTTGGAGATCACCTGTGGTAACCATGGACATGCGTAACCAGTCAACAGTGGGGTGGGCGGGGGGTGGGGGGGAGGCTCACTTCAAAGCTTCCCGGTCAGAAGGCAGCAGCACCTCCAGCACACCTACACATACCTGCTTCCACACCCGCCACCAGCCACCCACCACCCACCACACACACAGCCCTCACACACACACACTGACACACACACTGACACACAGACACTCACACACACCAACACTCACACACACACACTCACACACACTCACACACTCACACACACTCACACACACACACTCACACACTCACACACACTCACACACACTCACACACACTCACACACACTCACACACACTCACACACACTCACACACACTCACACACACTCACACACACACTCACACACTCACACACACACACACTCACACACACACTCACACACACTCACACACACTCACACACACTCACACACAGACACTCACACACACGCACACACGCGCACACTCACACACTCACACTCACACACACACTCACACACACTCACACACACTCACACACACTCACTCACACACACTCACACACATACACTCACACACACTCACACACACACACCAATACTCACTCACGCATACTCACACACACACTCACACACACCCACACCCACACACACATATGAACCAACTGTCAGCGAACAAAAAAAAACCTATGAATACATCATCTGCATACAACTGCCTGCATTAAGAAGGATTTACTGCAGTAAGAAGTGACACACTAAGAACGCACTAAGAAGTGACACACGTTTTAACCGATAGGCGAATCATTGTGACAAAACCAACATTACTGACTCATTTGTTGTCTTTCTTTTTTAATAACTTGTACACCAAATGTCTGGGTGACTATTTACTTTCGAAAATTGTTTAAAATGAGATTTGCCAACCACATATGGGTGCATTATGATTTAATATGAACGGGTTAGCAGAGCTATGTATGCATAAAGTATCTAGGAACGAGGAAAAATGCATTGCAATATATGACATGTGACATGCTCATAGATTTGAGGGTTTCCCAGCAGAGCAATGTCACACACACATACACACACGCACACACACACATGCACACACTCACACTCACACACTCACACATTCACACACTCACATACACTCACACACACTCACACACACCAACACTCACACACACACACACTCACACACACACTCACACGTACAAGCCCAGACGTCAGGACTTCTAAGAAACAGTGAAATTGTTCCAATTTGTACACGATTTCATTGGGGATGGGGGGGGGGGGGCGCACAGTGTCGGTTACTAAAATGTCAGTTGCCTTTAGCCGACCCCACTTCCGGTACTAGTATTCAGTGTCCCGCCCTATTTTTACTTAGTAAATACACTTGACTTAAGTTGTCAGTGGAATTAAAAAAAAAAATTAAACAACACCAAAAAAACAACACCAAAAGTCCGACAGATTCTAAGACACTGAGAGTAACATTTTCTCCCGAGCAGACGACACTTTGAAATACAAGAGGTCACAGGTTTCTTGGTCACGTGAAGGCAGGTTGTCTCTGACAGTTCACGTCAGCTGGTTTTAGTGGGCTTTCTAGGGTGAGCCCACCCACCGCTAGGGCAAAGTGGGGAGCGGGGGGGAGGGGCCGAGGGGCTCGGGTGGGAGGAGGATTGGGAGGGGGGGCCTGACTGGGTGAGAGGCGCAGGGAGAGGGGGGGGGGGCGGTATGGCTGGGTATTTATCACGAATAATGACACACACTTTTGCCTAAATCATGTTCCTTGGAAATTTGTGTAAGTCAAATCCACTGAGCAGACTGGTGTTGTAAAGGCATGGGTTGTTGGTGTGATCTTTTGTGGTAAATACAGGTCAAGTGGGTTCCGCCGTATTTTTCCCTGGACTGGAAAAGGGATGGCCGTATCGGTGAAAGTGCCGGTTGGCTTTTCCATTACATGCGTTTGTGGGTTTGAGTCCCGCCCGAGTCAAACTATTATTGACTTACAAAATTGATACTGAATACTGTGGCCGAATCTGAAGAGCGGAAGATCGGGAGTTCGATTCCTGGTCGAGTCAAACCAATGACATACAAAATTGATACTTGTCGCTTTCTAGCTTGGCGCTCGGCATTAGTACTAATAGGATAAGGCAAGGACTGGCTAGGTCAGTATCAGGATAATGTTACTGTGTGGGATATTGGGTCATGGCAACGCCAACCTGGTCACCCAGTGGGGCAGCATTATAAAGTCGCTATGAGCACGCACTGTCACAAGTCGGTATCCATCCTGATATGACCTTAGATGTTGTAAAACAACAACAAAACAACAACAAAAACTACCAAATTTATAAATGTCCATGCTTTGTAATTGTCACATTCAGAGTTCCGCTGGTGCTTCGGAAACGCTGAAGCTACGACCCCAGCAGGCCGGGTCGTAGCTTCAGCTGACCCACCGGAAAGCGAGGGTGTCACTCCCAGCTACCTCCTTCAATATGAGTCCAACGTTCTGGTTCTACGACATTTGCCTCCCGATGACCAAACTTAGCAGGGTTCTTGCCATACATCTGTTTCTAATGATGTAGTTTCCAGTGAAATTGTCAGAGCAAATATTTTACAATAAATAAACGGCCACTTCATGCATTCGTATTCACCACCTTCTCCACCGTCCACCATGTAAGCTGAAGCTGTGACCCACCGTGCCGGGATACAGCTTCAATCCTCCCTGAGGGACCAGCGGAACTTGGAATACGCGTATTGAGATGATCCCCAACGCGACTTCCAAACCGCCCCCGCATCCATTTAAAAAAGGTTTCTACGACAACTGTTTATCTTCTTCTACATGCTGATGGTCTATGTCGCAGCCTGGATTCTTTAGACTTGGAAAGGCACCTAAATACCAGGAGGCAACAAAGATTCAGATTAAATAATTCTATTAGGTACTGCGCCCTGGTGGCATATGTTGAATGTCCCATGTTGGTTAGACTAATACACAATTACCATCGTGACCTTATTTTGAAACTTGTTGGCAACCGAGGGAGTTTCAACAATCCAATAGACCTTTACCACGGAGCATGCGCATTGAGCTTTGTTTAAGTCTGCCTTTAACTAAGTGAAATTTATTTTCCTGTATATTTGTTTGTTATGTAAAGCGCCTAGAGAATGGCTTGCTGGATCAGGCCATATATAAATGTTTGATTGATTTATTTATTATTTTTATTTGAGCTGCTGCCTGCACAATCAACCAGGCAGGATGGCTGAATGAGTTGAGCGTCCATCTCCCGTTTTGGTAGATCATGGGATTGAAAACCCATAACCCCTGGTCAAGTCAAACCAGTGACTTACAAATTTATACTTGTCGCTTCCTAGCCAGACGCTCGGCATTATTAGGATATGGCAAGGACTGGTTGGATCAGTATCAGGATAATGTGATTGAGTGGAATGTCAGGTCATGGTGCTGGTGGCAAGATTTCCCAATGGGGCAGCACTATAAACTTGACATGAGTCCACACTGTCACAAGTCGGTGCCCATCCTGATATGACCATAGATGTTACCAGGACGTAAGACATGGTGCTGGTGGCCTGGTCTCCCAGTGGGGTAGTGCTATAAAGTTGCCATAAGTGCGCAATGTCACAAGTCGGTACCCGTCCTGATTGATACTTAGATGTTGCCAGGACGCACAACTCCAAAAACCAACCAACCAACCAGCGTAACACATGAGCACCAAACAGCAATACAGCTGCGTGGCACATACTCATGACATCTTTATAGTGCTGCCCCACAGGGAGACCAAGGCTGTTGGCACTATGACCCAATTATCCTTCTACTGATACAAACCAGAAGTTGCCCTGCCGAGTGTTACAGACGACAAGTATCAATTTTGTAAGTCACTGCTTTGTGTCTGGTCGAGTTTCAGCCCTGATGATCTCCTGCATGGGAAGGCAGCCTGCCAGCCAGCCAGCCAGCCAGCCAGCCAGCCAGCCTGCCAGCCAGCCTGCCAGCCAGCCTGCCAGCCAGCCAGCCAGCCTGCCAGGCAACCAATCAGCCAGCCAGCCAGCCAGCCAGCCAGCCAACCAGCCAGCCAGCCAGCCAGCCAGCCAGCCAGCCAGCCAGCCAGCCAGCCAGCCAGCCAGCCAGCCAACCAACCAACCAGCCAGCCAGCCAGCCTGCCAGCCAACCAACCAGCCAGCCTAGCAGCCAGCCAGCCAGCCAGCCAACCAGCCAGCCAGCCAGCCAGCCAGCCGGCCAGCCAGCCAGCCAGCCTAGCAGCCAGCCAGCCAGCCAGCCAGCCAGCCAGCCAACCAGCCAGCCAGCCAGCCAACCAACCAGCCAGCCAGCCTGCCAGCCAACCAACCAGCCAGCCAACCAACCAACCAACAAGCCAGCCAACCAACCTGCCAGCCATCCAGCCAGCCAACCAGCCAGCCTGCCAGCCAACCAACCAACCAGCCAGCCAACCAGCCAGCCAGCCAGCCAACCAACTAACCAGCCTGCCAGCCAACCAGCTAACCAACCAGCCAGCCACCCAGCCAACCAACCAACCAGCCAACCAACCAACCAGCCTGCCAGCCAGCCAGCTAGCCAACCAACTAGCCAACCAGCCAACCAGCCAGCGAGCCAACCATCCAACCAGCCTGCCAGCCAACCAACCAAGCAGCCAGCCAGCCAACCAACCAACTAACCAACCAGCCAACTAACCAGCCAACTAACAACCTGCCAGCCAGCCAGCCAATCAATCAACTTGCCAGCCAACCAACCAACCAGCCAGCCAGCCAGCCAACCAACCAAGCAACGAGCCAGCCAACCAGCCAACCAACGAGCCAGCCAACGAGCCAGCCAACCAGCCAACCAACCAGCCAGCCAACCAGCCAGCCAACCAGCCAACCAACCTGCTAGCCAGCCAACCAGCCAACCAACCAGCCAACCAGCCAGCCTGCCAGCCAACCAGCCAGCCTGCCAGCCAGCCAACCAGCCAGCCAACCAGCCAGCCAGACATCCAATCAGCCAGCTAGCCAACCAGCCAGCCATACTGCCAACCAACCAGCCAACCAGCCAGCCAACCAGCCAGCCCACCAGCCAACCAGCCAACCAGCCTGTAAAAATATACGGAATTTCTGTTCGGAATTATATATTGGCAGAGAGCATTATTATCCTCTGGCGACGGAGTGGGGACCAAGGTTATGTAATAGAAAAGCAATGGGTGCCCCACTCGCTGTGTGACATATTAGGCTATGTGAAATATATGTTAATACATAGTGGTCGAGATTATGATGTGATGTTCCTATATAAGAGACAGTTAATGTTTGGTGAAATGTTCCCTCTATGCACCAGTAAGGGTGCAAGTGGAGGAGAAGGACACTTTTAATATATATATTTATTGTAACTGTCTGCAACTACCTGTTACCACAGGACCGATGGGCAAGCACACCAGCCACTCTGCATACATTATGGACACCACCTGCAGCTGGGTTGAGTGACAGCAGCCCATATTAGGGCATCGCCCCCCAGGCTGTAGAGGGTGCCTGGTTGGCTGGCCATGGGAGGCCCGGTCACCTGCGCCGCTTTGCCCCACCTTCCCACCCAAAGCCTCATTTTGATATTGATTATTCTTGACACTCTGATCTATATGATGCTACAGGCACTACTAACACACTTCTGGATGGACTCTTGAAGTGAACACACTCTTCTCTTGGCCAGGAAACCAGACACTCTGTCTGAGGCTCCACCTTTCATATACAAACTGAGCTGTGTGCAACAACCGTGGGACTCCGGTTCAATGGGCTGAAGGCACTGATTCTTATACATACTAAAGAGAGTAATGAGGCTCTGTGTGGACAGAAGGTAAGGAGGTAGGGTGTTAGGATGCTAGTAGGTGAACAGGAGTTGATGCCAATAAAGCACAACTTCTTTGCTGTCAATCTTGCGTGACTTGTCTTCCCTTTCTTGCTTATGAGTTTGTTGGAGATGGGCATCAGGTGTGAACTGACAGACAGTTGTCAAAACGCACCTGGGGAGAGTAAGTGGTATATCTGGGGCTCAGACGGCCGGGCATTCCAGTTATATTACAAGCCAACCAACCAACCAGCCAGCAAGCCAACCAGCCTGCCAGCCAACCAGCCAGCCAGCCAACTAGCCAACAATCCAGCCAACTAGCCAACCAATCAGCCAACCAACTAACCAACCAGTCAGCTAGCCACCCAGCCAGCCAACTAGCCAGCTAGCCAACTAGCCAACCAGCCAACCATCCAGCCATCCAGCCAGCCAGCCAGCCAGCAGCCATCCATCCAGCCATCCATCCAGCCATCCAGCTATCCATCCACCCAGCCAGCAGCCATCCAGCCAGCCATCCAGCAGCCATCCAGCTATTCATCCATCCAGCCAACCAGCCAGACAGCCAGCCAGACAGCTAGCCAGACAGCCAGCCAACCAGCCAGACAGCCAGCCAGACAGCCAGCCAGCCAGCCAGCCAGCCAGCCACCCAGCCAGCCAGACAGCGCTCTCACTGATTCGGCCATGCTGTGCGGTCTGCTGTGGCTGGTCGGGAGTTAGGAGGCGGTGAGGCAGGGGGTGAGGGGCGGGTGTGTGGGGGGGGGGGGGCGGCACCAGGTACAGGGTGTCTCCTGAGGGAGCAGCTACAAATACAAATATACAAATACAAAAATATAATAAATATCTTTATAATTTGGGGGGTGGGGAGAAGCATAGCCCTTTAACCCGTGTTAGCATCCAGCCCCTCCTGCCTCTGACAGAGAGCCAGCCCCCCCCGGTATCCCCCCATGCCACCCCTTCGCTAGCACCCCTCCCTAGCTCCCCCCCCCACACTAGCCCCCCCCCCCCCCCCCCACCATCCCCCACTGACCTGCTTGTCTGCTCCCAAGTCATGATAGAGTTCTGCAAACTGAGCAACAAACACAGCAAAACCAAAACGAGGCTAAGCCCCGTAGCTAGGTTACCACAGCTAAGTTGGTCTTTTGTTCTTTGTGTTTGTGATGAATTTATTTACATAAGGCCAATTTTTTTTGTTTTAATGGTGATCGTCCCCCGCCCGTGCTGAAAAATCGCCCGCCCCTGATTTTTAAAGATTTTTAATTTAAATATAATTCAACTTTAGTATCAATTTTCTAAGTCATTGGTTTGACTCAGCCAGGGTTCAAACCGAGGAGTTTGAATCCCACAATCTACCAGAATGGGAGGCGGATGCTCAACTCATTTGGCCATTGCATCTGGCTTGGCTATGTATTATGTCTACATACAAAATTTAAACAAATTTAAACTGCCAGCCCGACACTGATTTTTATTTCGAAAGGACAATCACCAATTTTGTTTAATTGGCCTAAGCATGCTGTTTAATTTGTGGTCTCTGTCATGTTCTTTCTGTGAGTTCCCCTCTCTCTCGTTTCCTCTCTCTCCCCTCTCACGCCGCCCCTCTCTCTTTCGTCTCCCCCTCCACCTCACCTCCTTGTTCCCCTCCCACACCTCCGTCCGCCCTGTCTCTCTCTCTCGCTCGACCAGACAGGATGGCCGGATTGATAAGGCTTTAAAGCCATGGTCACATATCCGTTAGTGAACGTAGTTGAACGTAGGTGAACGTCATGGAGGCTAACATACGTCAAACATGGTGTAAGTTGGTTAAACTACATTGAAATACGTTAAGGTACGTTTTGGTTGATGAGCCACCAAATTATATGGAAAAATATGTTACAATATGGATGCCGGTACGTTCAACTACATTCAACCTTGTTCAACTACTTTCAACTATGTTAGCCTCCACTGTCTTCAACTACATTCACTAACAGCTATGTGACCCCAGCATGCATGACGTCAAAGAGCCATGGTTTTGTGCGGGTCAAAGTATGCTAGAGTACACTAGAGTATGCCAGAGTATGCTAGAGTACATTAAGAGATACGTTCTACTACGTTCTACTATGTCCTAATACATTCAAAATTCAGCCTCTAAAATACCGCTCTTTTGAACATGCCCAAAAATTAAATTGGAGATCACGGCTCACCCACATTGTTACCAAGTTAACACCAAGGACAAGTATGGATGCCGGTACTTTCAACTACTTTCAACTACGTTAGCCTCCACTACGTTCACCTACATCCACTAAGGGCTATGTGACCGAGCCTTAAGAGCATTGGGTGGCTTCCCACTGGTTCCACCGGTCCACCGAATCGAACCAATGACTTACAAAATTGTTAGTTGCCATCATCGATATCTAGTCTGGCACTCGGCATTAATTACATAGGACAAGGACCGGTTTGCTCAGCATCACTATCAGGGTAATGTGCCTGAGTAGGATATTCGGTCATACTCATGGTGCTAGTGACCTGGACTCCCAGAAAACAAAAGTAAAACAGTTACGAAATGTTCCCTCTCCCCCCCCCCCCCCCCCCACACCACACATCCCTATATCACTCTATGATTTCACAACCCACTCGACCCCAGCCCACCTCGATGTAATTTGTGCAAATACTCAACAAAAATTGTAGATCATTCCAATAGAACACATGGATTGACACCCACTTTCCCACCCCTTCCCTTCCCCACATCTCCTCTCTTCCCTCCACATCCCTCACCTCGGCTCCCCACCCCGCCCTACCTTCTCCCACCCCTTGCTCCTCTCCCTCTCCCTCTCTGCTCTCCTCCTCCTCCTCCCCACATATCCCCTACCCCACCCCCACCATTCATGGGTGAGGAATCACTGCTGACTAGTAGTAAAACATTTTTTTCTCACAGCAGACGACATTTTAAAATGGCAGTCATAAACCTTAACCACCATTCAAAAGAAACCTGTGTACAGTGGTGTCCCACCCACCTCACCCCACCTCACCCCACCTTACCTCACCCCATCTCACTCACCCCAACCCTTCCACTCCAGGTAGCACCCCACCTCACCACCACCTCACCCCCACCTCCAACCCATCCCCTACCCACATTCCCCCACTACAAGAACCATAGACGTCAGTCCGGCGCCATCCGTTCTTAGTTTTGTGCATGTTCAAAACTTGTACGGACACAAGACAGACTTTGTTCAGTTTCTGTCCGTTGACCCCAATCCGGTGAAATGTAACTGGGGCTTCAAACACCATTCAAAATAAACTTGTGTACAGTGGTGTCAAACCCATCTCACCCCACCCCACCTCACCCCACCTCCACCCCTCCACCTCAGGAGCACCCTAACCTCACCCCTACCTCACCCCACCTCACCTCTCCACCTCAGGAGCACCCTAACCTCACCTCCACCTCACTTCACCACCTCAGGAGCACCCTAACCTCACCCCTACCTCACCTCACCTAGCCTCCACCTCTCCACCTCAGGAGCACCCTAACCCCACCCCTACCTCACCTCCACCCATCCACCTCAGGAGCACCCTAACCTCACCTCCACCTCACCTCACCACCTCAGGAGCACCCTAACCTCACCCCTACCTCACCCCACCTCGCCTCCACCTCTCCACCTCAGGAGCACCCTAACCCCACCCCTACCTCACCTCCACCCCTCCACCTCAGGAGCACCCTAACCTCACCTCCACCTCACTTCACCACCTCAGGAGCACCCTAACCTCACCCCTACCCTCACCCCACCTCACCTCCACCCCTCCCCCTCAGGAGCACCCTAACCTCACCTCCACCTCACTTCACCACCTCAGGAGCACCCTAACCTCACCCCTACCTCACCTCACCTCCACCCCTCTATCTCTCCACCTCAGGAGCACCCTAACCTCACCCCCATCACTACCTCCACCTCCTACATCACCTCCCACCCCCACCTCCCCGCACCCCCGCCCCTCCACTCCGGGCGGCCCATAACCCAAATCGTGCTTCCTTCCATTCGCCTCACATCCTCGACTAAATGTCGTCTGCTGTCACTCACGCTCATCCCTGACGCAGTCGTGCGTGAAATGGTGACGGTAACAAAGTCTGCCTTTTTATTCCTGGAATGCCCGATTTGGAACCTGCTGCTTCAGCATTGTGTTCCTTTTCTTTGTGTTGTTGTAAATACTTTATCGCCTGAATAGTTACTTATGTAAGGTCATATAAGGACAGGTACCGAATTGTGAGAGTGCGCACTCATGTCTGTTTTATAGTGCTGCCCCACTGGGCTGGTTGGTTGGTTGTTGGAGTTTTACATGCTGGCAACATCTATAACGTCATATCAGGACAGGTACCGACTTGTGTCAGTGAGCATTCATGGCACCTTCATAGTGCTGCCCCACTGGGAGATGTGGCTACCAGGACCACGATCTGATATCCTACTCAGTCACATTATCCTGACACTGAACCAACCAGTCCTTGCCGTATCCCAATAATGCAGATCGCCTGGCTATGACGTGACAAGTATAAATTTTTAAGTCATTGGTTTGACTCGACCACGGTTCAAACCCATGGTTTTGAATCCCGCTATCCTGTCTGGTCGCCTCACCTGAAAAGGTCTTATCTCAGCTCAGCGGGAACTGGTATGGTCTCCCAGCCGGGGTACATTTCAGGGCTATACATCATTTACTCACAAGCTAGATAGCAAGTTAAAGCATTATAAAACCACCAGACGGGATGGCCGAATGAGTTGAGCATCCATCTTCCATTTTGGTAGATCGTGGGATTCCAATCCCACAGGTTCGAACCCTCATCAAGTCAAACCAATTACTAAAGAAATTACACTTGTCGCTTTCTAGCCAGGCACTTGACATCATTAGGATAGGGCAAGCACTAGTTGGATCACTATCAGGATAATGTGACTGAGTGGGATATCAGGTCATGGTGCTGGTGGCCAGATTTACCAATGGGTCAGCACTATAAAGTTGCCATGAGTCCACACTGTCACAAGTCGGTTCCTATCCTGATATGACCATAGATGTTGGCAGGACGTAAAAACTGCAACAACCAACCAAACAACCAACCATTGGCAGGCATCAGACGTCCGTTTATATATCGTTTCCGGTGCGGAGAGAATAGACTACATCACCATTCCAGCTGCGCGGTGCATTGTGGGATGCGTAGAAGAAAAACAAACCCACGAGAAGCACATGGCACATGCTAATACACTGGGTGCAGCTATGAAATATACTAGTTTCAGCCCATCTCAGCTCTTCTTTGAAACATAGAATACCAACTAAACAAATATACATATAATAAATTAAGATATTAATCTTTCATCCAGCATTGCATTTACATCAATATAATCAGCACATTTTATGCCATTTGCATTTAGATTTAGACAAATCTGAGCACTCAGACTAGTGTTAGAGCCATAGCCAGTCAGTTTGACTTATTTTATTAATGTTTTTATTTATATCCTATGGTTAATGACATATGTAGAACTAGAAAATGAGTAGGGTTAGTCAGATATTGGCTATATATTTCTCTGAAACAAGTGTCTGTTAACACATTTGGCATTTTTATATTTCGAACAAGAATTAATAATGGTGATATGAATATCAGCCTTAAAGTGACTGATTGTTTTGTGTGGAATTGTATGTTTCTTAGCTCAAAATGTTTAACTATGGCTAGTTTTGTCTTAGATATATTCATCAGATCATTATATTGCATGTGTGCATACATGTTTATGGCAATTTGCTATGTATTTCTATTAATTTTGAATAAAATCAAAGTTTTCCCCTATGCGTATCGGCAAACTCAATGCCCAGAGAAGCATTTCCTTTGCTGCGCACGCCATTTTCAGGGCATGCGCAGTCGGAACGGTGATCTTGTCTATTCGTCCGTTTGTGTGCTTAGCGTTCCGTCATGGCCCTGTCACACTATGACGTAATACTGTAGTGTAAGCCGACGTAGGTGAAATTTGGCCATTACGGTGAGATACGTCGAGATATGTTACTTGTTCGTTAAGCCTACGTCGAGATACGTTGAGTTAAGTCGGGTTACGTCGAGATACGGTGACATGCGTCAAGGTTTTGGACATACCCAAAACTTTCGATGTAGCTCAACGTAAAGGCCATTACATTGGGTTATGTTGGGCTTATGTTGCGCTCATGTTAGGCTTACGTCGAGATACGTTAGACGTTCGTTAGAGCTATGTCAGTCTACGTTGAGCTACGTCGACTTACGGTAAAATGACGGAGAGCCGGGAGGAACGTGCAGCCCACGCGCTGACAACGTGGTGTTAACGTATCTCGACGTAGGTCTAATGTGTCTCTGACGTGTGTCTAACATTAGTCTAACATAAGCCTAACGTGTCTTGACGTATTCGATGTAGTTGACGAACGGCTGGCACGCGCGTAACATATGTAACATGCTCCAACATTCTTCTAATGTAAACAAACGTGCTGTGAACGTTTTGCCTTGGTGTCCATATGCTAGGCATGCTGGACTGTCGTTAGACTGACGGTGCTCACTCGTGGGCCTGATGTCGACTCGCGTTATGAATTACGCCAGAGTCACACTTGGCTACGTTAGGGCGGGCATAAGTATGTGAGTCCTATGCTGAGCTGTTACTAGGGTTTCGCTAGGCTGACGCCGTGCACGCTGGAGGCTTGTTAGCCTTATGTAGGGCTTATTTTTTTTTTACGTTCTAACTTGTTGAGACACGTTACAACTACGTTGGACCAACGTTTCGCCTACGTCCACTACATTGCACTGACGTCCAATTTGGCCCTGAAAGGCCGGGAATTTCAATGTATCTCAATGTAAAAAAGTGATTTCTATGTTGTCCACTCGCTGGCCTGCTATGTCATAGTGTGACAGGGGTAGTAGCTAGACAGATATAACGAATGGGTGAAAGCAGATCTCGGCCTGACGCAGACGGTAATCTGTTATGACAGGGGAGGGCGAGCCGGCTTTGAAACGTAGATCTGTGTGTAGTGCCAGGTACCCTCCCAACCACTGAACATTACACTTCATCTCCACTGACAGCTGATGCATTCTGGGACCGCTCGCCCGCCATTTCGGGGAGCGCTTTACGATGACCAATGACCGGCGCGACAGCCCGGCCTTGTCGGCTGTACACGCCGGGCACAGCGCGCGTTCACCATCCGCTTGTTAATGTTACCTTGTCGTCTGCACTGGCTAAATAAATGTGGTCTGCTCTTTGAGTAAATGTGGTCTGCTCTTTGAGTAAATGTGGTCTGCTCTTGAGTAAATGTGGTTTGTTCTGAGTAAATGTTGTCTGTTCTAGATAAATGTTGTCTCCTCTTGAGTAAATTACATCTGCGCTGGTTAAATGGCACTTGCTTTGAGTAAATTACGTCTGCTCTGAGTACATGCCAGATCTGCTTTGAGTAAATGTTGTCTGCTCTGAGTAAATGTCGTCTGCTCTGAGTAAATGTCGTCTGCTCTGAGTAAATGTCATCTGCTTTTGAGTAAATATCATCTGCTCTTGAGTACATGTCATATGTTCTTGAGTACATGTTGTCTGTTCTGAGTAAATGTCGTCTGCTCTGAGTAAATGTTGTCTGCTCTGAGTAAATGTTGTCTGTTCTGAGTAAATGTTGTCTATGCTTGAGTAAATGTTATCTACACTTGAGTAGATGACGTCTGCACTGGCTAAATGACGTCTGCTCTGAGTAAATGTCGTCTGCTCTGAGTAGATGTCGTCTGCTCTGAGTAAATGTTGTCTGTTCTGAGTAAATGTTGTCTATGCTTGAGTAAATGTTATCTACACTTGAGTAGATGACGTCTGCACTGGCTAAATGACGTCTGCTCTGAGTAAACATTGTCTGCTCTGAGTAAATGTCATCTGCTCTGAGTAAATGTCTGCTCTTGAGTAAATGTCATCTGCTCTTGAGTACATGTCATCTATTTTGAGTAAATGTCATCTGTTCTGAGTAAATATCATCTTCTCTGAATAAATGTTATCTGTTCTGAGTAAATGTCATCTTCTCTTGGGTAAATGTTGTCTACTCTTGAGTAAATGTCATATTCTCTGAGTAAATGTCTCCTCTGAGTAAACGTCTGCTCAAAGCCATAAATAATACACACATATGAAATACACAAATACATAATACACACATGCATTGCAAAAAAAAAACGTGATGGGATGTTTATGCTGTCCATAGCATTTAAACTTGGATGAGCGGGCTTGTTTTCAATGTTGGGCAGTTATTGGTCTGTGTTTCTTAAAGTTATGTTTTGCGATTAGTGATCTATGTCACTGTTTTGGGTTTTACTCATACTCACTCATACTCATCCGCTTCTGATTTTGTTAGGCTTATAGCCTGTATCAGGTCAATGCATGTCAAAATTTGATTTACTAGGATTAAATGCATCGAGTACCGGATGTGTGCAATATTGCAGCCCCCTCCAATGCTTATCCAGTCTGCCTTTGAAGGCGTTGACGGAAGGCGCTTCTATGACATGTTCAGGCAATGCGTTCCAGGCATTTACTATCCTGTTACTGAAGAATAGCTGTCTGACAGGTTTTATTGCTCTTTCCTTCTTCAGCTTGTATCGATGACCTCTAGTTTTACAGTTGGCCAGCTTCAGGTATCTAGTTTTCTTGGGAAGAGTTTTCCACTTTTTTTGTACTTAATTCTAGACTAGCCTACTTTATTTACATATTATAGGCTTGTACGTAATAGGTGGTTGGGTTATGTTTGGAGTACATGTTATCTGGCTGTTTTATTGCAGATTACTGATTAGTAAAACTGATAAATCAAACACAGGAAACGTTTAAATGGCGTTGGGCCTTCCCACACGACAAAACCATGTGTGGACAATGTGCCCGCTAGAATGCATTGACAAATGGGCTCTGTGAATTAACAATTCAACAGCTCAACAGCTAGTTGAGCTTCTTAAATATTATATCAGCTAATCCCTCCGTGAAACATAATTGTGAGCACTTGCGGCCAACTTAATCATGTGTCAATAAAACCCTATACTGGTTGGTTGCTTGTTGGCATTTTACATCCTGGCAACATCTAAGGTTATATCAGAATGGGTACTGACTTGTGACAGTGCACACTCATGGTGACTTTATAGTGCTGCCCTATGGGGAAATCAGGCCATCAGCGCCATGACCCAATATCCCACAGAGTCACATTATTCTGTTACCCGGCTAACCAGTCCTTGCCCTATCCTGTTAATGCCGAGCATCAAGTTAGGAAGCGACAAATCTCAATTTTGTTAAGTCATTGGTTTGACTCGACCGGGAATTGAACTTCCGCATGGGAGGCTTGCACTCTTCCGATTCGGCCACCTTGTCTGGGACCGTATACTGAGTTTGTAAAATGCACACACTGTAGGCGATTTGTTAGTGACTGGGGAGTCGTGGGAGGAAGAGTCGGTGTGCACTTTGTAATCCCCCCCCCCCACCTCCCCCAGCTGAGAAAAGTCGTGACGCCCCTTAATTCGAGGGAGAGTTTAGTGCTGAATCCGGCAGTTTGCACCGCTTTGAAATCACAAAAGCCTCATGCGGTATTTATTCAACAAGGACCAGACGGGATGGCCGAATGAGTTGAATGTCCGTCTCCCGTTTTTGTAGATGGTGGGATTCAAGTGAAACCCTGCTCGAGTCAAACCAATGATGTAAAAATTGATACGTGTCACTTCCTAGCCAGGTGCTCGGCATTATTAGAATAGGACAAGGACCAGTTGGTTGGCTCAGTGTCAGGATAATGTGACTGAGTGGGATAGCAGGTGATGGTGCTGGCAGCTTGGCCTCCCAGTGGAGAAGCACTGCAAAGTCACCATGAGTGCACACTGTCACAAGTCGGTACCCTAGATGTTGCCAGGACGTAAAACTCCAACAACCAACGGGTATTCAACAAGGCAACAACAGTGACATGACCAGTCAGACGGGAATCAGTGCAACTGGGTCTGATTGACAGCAGACGACCAAACACATCCAGTCAGGAGTGGGCGGCAAAATAAAAGGATGGCGGGAAAAAAAGCCACCTGGCGGCTAAATAAGAAACTACAACTTACAAGTTGCAACGCTGCATCGTGACGTCGATCAGGGCTGCATCTTAAAGTTGCATAGTCCTATGGTTTTGCGTCTCTGTCATTTTTCTAAGATAAATGTATTAGGTTGATTGTTATAATCTACCTTACTTTATTTGCAAGGAACTTTTATTTTAAATGGCTAGCTTTGGAGATATTTGAAGTGCAACATTAAAGTTGCATAGTCCTATGGTTTTGAGCTTCAGAAAGTTTCTGAGATAATACATTAGGTTGATCCTTTAGCTTCAGGTAACTTTTATTTTAAGTGGCTAACTTTTGAGATATTTGAAGTGCAACCATGCAAAATTAATTTTGGCAAGCTTGCCAAAAGTCTGACACCATTGCATTCTGCAGTAACATGATCTATTCAATTGCCTCACTGTTCCCTTCTGTGTGACAACAACTTAATAAGTGCATCAGTACCTAAGCTAGATATATAGAATCCAATTTAGATAATTGTTTTGGTTTTGGAAATTTGATGATTTCATCGGGCTATTCAGCTTTAATGTTGGCGAGCCTACCAACACTCTGATAGTGACACCATAGGCTTCTGCAGTAACATGTTCTATTGAATTGATTCAGTAGTCCCTTCTATGGGGCAACAAATGCTTAATAAGTGCATCAGTATTTCATTTAGATATGTAGGATTACATCTAGAGTAATAGTCTTGGTTTTGACAATGTTATGCTTTTATCGGACTAGGTAGTTTCAAAACTGCATAGTCCGATGAAAACATAAAATTAAAAACACCAGAACAGTGATCTATATTTGATTCTACATATGTAACTTCGATAGCAGTGCACTTATCGAACATTTGTTGCCACATAGAATGGAATACTGAGTCAATTTAATAGAACCTGTTACTGCAGAAGACTATGGTGTAAGCTATCCAAGTGTCAGAGTTTTGGCATGCCTGCCAAAATTAATTTTTACGTTTGCACTTCAAATACCTCACAACTTAGCAATTTAAAATCAAAGTTATTTCAAACTAAAGCAAGGTAGATTATAACGATCAACCTAATATATTTATCTCAGAAAATGACAAGAAACTCAAAATCATCGGACTATGCAACTTTAACTCAACCCAACCTGCTATTTGCATCCCGGGGTCGTTCGCGCTGTGGACTGAGTTCATCTTTATTTGTTGTTGTTCTTAAAATGTATTTTATTGTTTTACTTGGTTGATATAAAAAGCTGTGCTTACTTCATCTTGAACCAGCAGGGAGAGATAGAAGGCCCGCTCTGTAACGTCGCCCACACCCGCTTTGTCGCAGACAGACAGACAGACAGACAGACAGGCAGGACTGGCTGAATGACTAGACTCAGTGTTCTAACCTATATATTGCTGCTACTGCTGTATAGCAACTAACAATTGGTTGGTTGTTTGAGTTTCACATCTAATGTCATATCAGGACTATGAGAGCTATAAATGACAGACTATCAGAGCTAACAATTACCTGATCTCTGATTAAAATGTCGTCTGCTGCCAACCAAAGTTAGCTAATCTCGATTTATTTCACTAAAAGTTAGTTCTTTTCCACTCAACCACCCACACTTTTAAGAGCCTCCTTCTCCGTTCACCACCAAATATGTTCTTTGACAAAAATGTCGTCTGGTTGTAACCACATTTCCTAAAGTCAATTTATTTCACTGAAATGTGGATATTTTTCATTTCCCAATCTCAAATTTATCTTCTTAGTAAAACCAACAACAAATTATTTGATTAAAATGTTGTTTGGTGCCAACCAAACTCGTTAAACTCAATTTATTTAATTGAAAGTCAATTCTTTTATTTTTTCCTTTTACTGAAATATCGTCTGGTGACAATCACACTTGCAAAACTCGCTAATTTATTTCACTAAAGGTTTGTCCTTTTGCATTCCTCTTTTATTTTCCCTATTTAAAATAAAAAAACAAGCCAACAAAACTCCTTAAGAAAATGTCGTCTGGTTCCAGCTAAATTTGCTAAACTCGACTTATTTTACTGAAAGTTTGTTCTTTCAAACCCCCTGCGTTTCCTCATATTTAAGCACCCATATGTTATGTGACCGAATTGTCTTCTGGTGGAAACTTGATTCGCTACTCTTTATTTATTTCATGGAAGGTTAGTTCTTTCCTTTCTTTCTCTCTCATCTTTAAGACCTGTTCTTCGAATAAAATGTTGTCTGTTGCCAATCAAACCTGCCGAATCCAGTTTTTCTTCTCTCGTTTTTAGTATATTCTTTGACTGAAATGTCGTATGCTACCAATCAAACTTGTGCAGTTAAATTGTATTTCATTGGAAGTTTAATTCTTTTTCTATTTTTGTTCACCAAAGGTTTCATGGAAACTGTCTTGTGTTTTTTTTCTTTAACCTCTTCCAGGGTGTTTATTGCAAAGCCTCTTCCCTGACTGAACTGACTAAAGCAATCACCTCGAACAACAGACGACTGAACTGACTAAAGCAATCGCATTGAACGGTTGACATCTGACTGAACTGACTAAAGCAATCACCTCAAAAGGCAGATATGTGACTGAACTGACTAAAGCAAACGCATCAAACAGCAGGCAGCTGACCGAACTGACTAAAGCAATCGCCATGAACGAGAGACATTTAACTGAACTGACTCAAGCAATCGCCTCGAATGGTCAAAACCTGACTGAACTGACTAAAGTAATCGCCTCGAACAGTCGAGACCTGACCGAACTGACTAGAGCAATCACCTCGAACAACAGACATCTGACTGAACTGACTAAAGCAATCGCCTCGAACAACATACATCTGACTGAACTGACTAAAGCAATCGCCTTGAACAGTCGACACCTGACTGAACTGACTAAAGCAATCACCTCAGACAGTCGAGACCTGAATGAACTGACTAAAGCAATCACTCCAAAACAGTGAAACCTGACTGAACTGACTAAAGCAATCGCCTCGAACGGCAAAAATGTGACTGAACTGACTAAAGCAATCATCTCGAACAGCAGGCACCTGACTGAACTGACCAAAGCAATTGCCTTGAACGGCAGATATGTGACTGAACTGACTAAAGCAATCACCTTGAACAGCCAACATCTGACTGAATTGACTAAAACAATCGCCTCGAACGCCACTGTGATCCTTTCGTCACAGATGGAGTGAATCTGTCCAAATTCGTGACAAGGGGGCGGCGGGGGTAGAGTGTGTGCGTGTAAGTCTGTGTGTAGGAGCTGGTTGGGTGTGGGGGGGGGGGCATAAGTGTGGGGGAGGGGGGGGGGGAGGGAAGGGTTGCGGGGCGGCTGAGATATTGAAAAAGACAGCAGGACTCTGTGTGTGTCTTTAGACATGTTTATAGTCGTGTTAGTCACATTGAGGTGACGTCGTCGGTTATTGAAGTGTACAGGCAGGGAACAACTCCCGCATCACCCGTCGTCCTGATATGACCTTAGATGTTGCCAGGACATGAAACTACAATAACCAACTAACTCCGGCAAAGAGACCTTCCAATAAGCAGACATCTCAGTATCCTAATAGTACTCCCTCCATCCAGGATTGGACAGCATGGCTAAATCAGGAAGAGCGCTGGCTGGATGGCTGGCTGGCTGACTGGCTGCCTGGCTGGCTGACTGGCTGTCTGGTTGGCTGGCTTACTGGCTGGCTTGCTGGCTGGCTGTCTGGTTGGCTGGCTGGCTGGCCGGCTGGCTGGCTTGCTGGCCGGCGCTGGTGCTCAGCATTAATAGGATAAGAGAGGGACTGTTTAGCTCAGTATCAGGATAATGTGAATGTAAGTAAGATATCGGGTCCTGGTGTCCTAGTAGGGCAGCACGATGAGTGTGTACTGCCACTCATGGCGACTTTATAGTGCTGCCCCATTGTGAAACCAGGCCACTGGCACAATGCCCCGATATCCCATACGGTCCCATAATCCTGATACTGTGCTAACCAGTCCTTGCCCTATCCTATTATTAATGCCAAGCGCTAAGCTAGGAAGCGACAAGTATAAATTTTGTAAGTCATTGGTTTTGACTCACCTTGTATTCAAACTCCCGACCTTCCGCACAGGAAGCCTGCGCTCTACCGATTCGGCCATTTTGGAGGTCCACTAAAGTAAGGTGCCTCACATGCCCTACAAGTTCAAACCCTGGCCTGCCCAGTGCCTCAGTCACAAGTCGGGTCCCATCAGTACCGTAACGGACAACCCCAAAGTAAACACCAGCAACCAGCACCTGCCGCCAGGTGTACCAAAGGCACTGCCTCACTTCCGGTGCCTGATTCCCGCCTCAACATGTCAACTGTCATAGTCAGCTAGGATTTAGGAAACATGGATTTGGGAATCTTGTATTTTGTTGTCAGTAAGAAAGTAAAGCTTGTTTTATTTAACGACGCCTCTAGAGCGCGTTGATTTTCGTATCACCGACTATTGAACATCAAACATTTGGTCATTCTGATATATTTCTTCAGAGGAAACCTGCTGCCACCACATAGGCTCCTCTTTCCGATAAACAGAAAGGGGTCTTTTATCTGCACTTTCCCACAAACATGTCAGGCCATACCACAGCCTTTAAGGAACGAGTTGTGGACCACTGGTTGGAACGGAAAATAGCCCAAACTGCAAATAGGCCCACTGAGCAGGACCGATCGGATGACCAACACATTCACAGGTGGACACGCTACCGCTTCTTCGATGTCAATAGCCGATGATATAAAAATAAATGTGCTCTTGAGGCGTTGTTAAATAAAGCAAACGTTTTAGTAAACGAACCAACGAAATGGTCATAACCGGTTGTCAGATAAGCATGGGTCACGTGAAATAAATTAATAGAAAAATAACCAGATGATATAAAGATTAAAACCTGACATTGTCGTACTGTTTTCGTAATATTTCTCATAATTATTTTAGTTTTTCAGCGGAGGTCTCCTCCCCTCCCCCTCTCTCTCCTTTTTCTATCTCCTCCCTCTCCCTCCTCTCTCTCTCCCTCTCTCGTTCTCTCTCCCTATATATCTGCTAATCCATGTATACATATAAAATATATAAACATACCACTAAATATACAAATATATAATATATAAATATGTAAATACCTACATATATGAATACAAAAATATATAAATGCATAAATGTATAAATATAAATATTTATCATTTCTAAATAACTTGTATCAATTTATATATATATATATATTGAAATAATTATTCAGAAAGATAAATGTTTAGTGTATAGATATTAATGTATATATACTAATATATATAATCAAATATATATTCAGTAGAACCTCTCTAAATCGACCGACCATGGGGCCGAATTTAAGTGGTTGATTTAGGGAGGTGGGCGGCTTAGAGAGTTAGAATAATGTTACAGTGGCATTATTGTATGTGGGTGCGTTTGGGACCCAAATAAAGCGATCGATATATGGGAGTGGTCGATCTGTGGCGTTGGTCGGTTAGGGAGGTTTTACTGTATATACTAATCTACATATACTAATTTATATATATTAATATATATATACTAATATACATATGCTAATATATAGCCTTGTATACAGCCACTGTATGCAGGTGTAGGGCGAAGGGGCTCCGGCAACCGATTCTATTCTGGGCTACCATTAGCGGTTTGCGCGTTCGACGCTAGGCGCACGTGCAGCGCCAGTGTCACAGCACCGGGGTGCGCGCACTGACATTCTTGGCCTTGATACGGCACTGCGCTGCCACCATCCAAGAGCGACACACCTCCTATTATTTTTTTTTCTTTCCGGTAGGGCAGTTGCCCAGCCAGATGTCATTATATTACTGATCTACTATTGACTGGTTGTTGATGTTGCCTATTATCAACGCATGATATCGCACTATATATGTGCTTGTTATCTTATTGATTGCTTACTGTTACTCTGAGCAATAAAATGATATCGCCCATACTTGTTCACCTTGTTGCCTCCCTTCCGCTTACATATTAGTATATACATTAAAAACCAATAATCATAGTGTCCACATACATTGTACATTTATAATGAACCCCCGTTTTTGCCAAAGCCAAGTCAAAGTCAAAGCTCGGTTAAACCAATGATCAGTTAATCCAAACAAAGTTCTAGGTTCCCTTCAAGTTTGGTTTAACGGGGTTATACTGTATATATAAACTAGAGATATATCTAGTTACCAAATGGCGATTAATTAGCACAACTGAAGGAGTATTGTAAGTTGGAACTGGGTTATGAATTTGTTTAGTTATTAGGCAATAGTTCAAGAGAAGAATCGGAGGAATATGCTTAGCTGGGACTGGATTAGAGATTTTTCTAGTTATCAGACGACAATTAAAAAGAACGTTTGAAGGAATATAGTTAGTTTTTTTTGGTGTTTTTTTTGTAAATATAGTTTATTCATTGAATAAAGTCGTTTGTCAGCGCCGTGGCACTGGTCTTCCAGCCATGTGACAATACAGTTATTTACAATATATGCAGCTAGCCCAAATCAGCTGAAATAACAATATCAAACATTCAAAGACTTACTATATGGTATAGTTTGACAATTCACATACAAAAATAGCAGTTATATGTTGTATTCCTACACACTTGATACATACATGTGTATTGATTAGACCTTTACATTACGGAGTGGTTAGGTGCATAGTTTTCCTTCATAGGTTTGTATGCCTACTATGTTGTGAATTGCAAAACTATCATGTTGTTGGAGTTAACATTTTGAGATGGAGTGAGTGTTAGTAGAATGGTTTGTTTATTCTGTTAGATAGAGTGTGGCTAGCTTATAGGGTTATGTTTAAAAGTTAATACCTCAGGTGTGTTTTTTGACTACATGAAGTAGTTTGAGTAAGTAGGTTGTTAGTAATGATGGGATAAACAATGCTTGGAGGATTGTATGTTTCAGTCATTTAGTAGTTTAGTACAGACTTTATTAGTGTCTATGTTTGTACAAAGACCCTATAATACCAAGACAGCTCACTCAGCCTGTACTGTGTAATCAAAATGATCAAACCCACCACTTGGTGTGCTGGCTGTTCCCCCGGCTAAACAGATGCCATACTATATGCACAAATGTATATATGAATGTGAAAGCTGTGTGGCGATGGCGACGAGGACGATGATGATGTGTGCCTGTTCATAGCAATCCAATATTGATGTGTATTCACGCTTACCCGCCTCATGCATGATATAACCGTATATGTTTACATGTGAAACACCAACCAGCAGCTGGGTCGATCAAACCCACCACAAGGTGGCACCGCAAAATTTACATCACATGGGAGAGATAGGGAGTGAGCCGTCCCAGTACCATAGGGCCCCCGGTCTATAGCAACACTAACAGACTGACACACCTTTCCGAATTTGCTGGGCAAATAATTTGTACGGTGGATAACTTGGTTTGTTGGCAGCAGGCAAAGGAGCGTGTGGGGTGGTGGGAGGGGGTAGGGTGGCCATAGGTGCTTATAATAGATAGGTATTTAAATATGGCGACCTCATCACTAGGCCTGTAGAAGGGCCCGATTGGCTTGGTGAATTCTTACCAGGTTCTTGAATTCTAGTTGTGTTTGTGCATGTCTAATTCTGACTGGGAGTTGGGGCTGGGTTACACAAGTGCCAGTAAGTTAACAGACGACAATTAAAGCTGCATAGTCCGATGAAAACATAACATCTTAAAAACTAAAACAATAGACTACATCACGGTTCCAGCGGTGCGTTGCATTGTGGGATGCATCAGAGCAAAACACCCCCCCCAAAAGCACATGGCACACGCTAATACACTGGGTGCAGCTATGAAATGTGCTAGTTTCAGCTCATCTCAGCTCTTGTTTGAAACATAGAATACTAACTAAAAATATATATATAATAAATTAAGATAATAATCTTTTATCCAGCATTGCATTTACATCAATATAATCAGTACATCTTATGTCCATGTGCATTTAGATTTTAACAGATGTAGGCACTCAGACTAGTGTTACTGTTAGAGCCAGAGCCAGAGTACTCAATGCATTGTCAATGGCAGTGAGTAATCTCCATACAGAAAAAGTAAAATATTGATAAAACCACACCACCTGGGCACAAACCGCTTGGAACACATATAGAAAACAGGTTTAACAAAAAGATTATATTAAATTGATAAGGTTAGGGTTTTCGATTTCTATTACTTTGAATAAAACTGATGTTTTTCAATGCGCGTATAGGCAAACTCAATGGCCGTACGCCTTTGCTTTGCTCCCAAGGCCGTTTTCAGCGCATGCGCAGTCGGAACCGTGATGTAGTCTATCGTCTACATTTTATTCTACATATCTTAACTTATGGGTCTGTCACATTACGATGCATCGCTCAAACGTATGGCGACATGTGTGATTTTTTGCTGCTACATCGGGATATGTCATTATGCGTTACGCGCATGTCAGGCGCGCGTTGGTATACGTCAATGTATGTAGACATACGGCGGACCGCATCAGGGGGTCGGCGATGTTTTGTGCATGCACAAAACTTTCAAAGTACGACAATGCATGGTTGGTTACATTACACCTACGTTAGGCATATGTCGAGATACGTTAGACGCATGTTGGAGGAACGTTGTTCTTACATTGTCCTATGTTTAACAGTCGCTAGCGGAACGTTGGGAGCACGCTATGCCAATGCTATGCCAATGCTAGATAAACGCTGCGGGCATGAGAGGCACGTTAGCCACACATTGCGCCAAACTTTTTTTGTTTATTTTACTCATGTGTCGACATACGTTACCACAACATTGGACCGACACTACGCTTACGCTATATTGCACTGATGTCCAACTTTTTCTCCCACAATGAAAAGTTTACGCATCTCAACGTAAAAAAGGGATTTTACGTGTTGGCGGTGCGCTTGCAAGATGCGTCGTAATATCACAGGGCCTTTAGATACTGGTGCATTTATTAAACATTTATTCCCACATAGAAGGGAATACCGAGCTAATTTAATAGAACCTGTTACTGCAAAACCCTATGGTATCAGAGTTTTGGCATGCATTCCAAAACTAATTTAGCATGTTTGCACTTCAAATATATAAAAAGTTAGCCTTTTCAAATAAAAAGTTACTTCAAGCTAATGCAGGGTAGATTGTAACGATCAACCTAATATATTTATCTCAGAAAATGGTAGAAGGTCAAAACCATCGAACTATGCAACTTTAATAAGTACTTGTAAAGGAATATTTGTTAGTTGGGGCTGAGTTCAATGACTTGCCTAGTTAGCAGACGACAATTAAACAAGACAACCTGTGAAGGATGCAGTTAGTTGGGACTTGGTTACGGATCTGTCTAGTTAACTAGTTAACAGACGACCATTAAGACATATTTGTAAAGGAATATTTGTTAGTTGGGGCTGAGTTCAATGACTTGCCTAGTTAGCAGACGACAATTAAACAAGACAACCTGTGAAGGATGCAGTTAGTTGGGACTTGGTTATGCATCTGTCTAGTTAACTAGTTAACAGACGACCATTGGTCGTAATGCTCGCATTGCGTTTGATGCGAGGAAAGGAAGAGACCCTCCCCCCGCCTGTCCTGCCGTCGCGCAGCTTTCTCACCTGCCCTGTCATCCGCCCCTCAGCTTTCTCCCGCGCCCTTCGCCCTGCCCCGCCGCTTTCTCACCTCCCCCGCCCTCGCCGTCCAGCTCCCTCCCTTATAAGGCCGCCCGCCGGCCTCCCTCAGTCACTTGCCTTCCAGCCGTCCTCCCTGCAGTACCAATTCTTTGGCTACCTTCACCTCGGACCGCTCCAACACCCTCGGGACGACCCACATCATGCCTGGAAATGGCAAAGGCAAAGGACGCAAGGGAGCCCGGATGACCGCCGTGGGCACGCCGGGACCCTCCTCGGGCACGGCGGGAGGCGCCTCACCTGCCTCGGCCCTGGGTTCCCCTGCGGCACCTAGGGACCGACCCACGGGCACCGACGCCGCCATACTCCAGGCACTGCAGCAGATAACCAGCCGCCTGGATGTCCTCGAGTGCGGGGCCGCCCTCGGGACCCAGGAGACCCCCCCCGCCCGCGCCGAGGCGGCGGCCGGCCTACAGCTCGCCGCCCATCCCAGCACCTCGGGCGCACGTCCTCGGGGGGCTCACCCTCCGCCGCCACCTCAAGCGCCGCTCCCGGGGGCGGTCCACCCGCAGTATGAACGCTATAGCCGCCTTACTGCGCAGTCGTCGGCCGCCCCGCCCCCGGCCTACCTCCAGGAGGCCGTCGACCATACCCCGGCATCCGCAGCCAATGCCGTAAGAGAGATCCTGGCATCGGCCGAGGCGCACCACACCGGGAGAAGAAAGGGTATCTCCCCCGACTACCTCTTCCCCTCTGACCTCGTGGAAAGGGGGCTGAACGCAAGTCGGTAAAGAGGGGCGAGGCCACCAAAGACGAGTACAGCCTCGCCCTCACCACCCTCGTCAGCCACCCAAGCTTCCCTGCACACTCCCTGCCAGGCCTGCACCACCACACCCTCACCGTGCTCAGGGACAACCTGGTCTATCAGTGGCCTACCGTCCGCCGGTACTCGGAGACGATCTTCACCTGGATCGCGGACGGCAGGCTCCCCCACGGATGGCACGACCCGGTTGCCCTGAACCTGGTGAGAATGGAGGTTCTCACCATGCCCGCCCCCCAGGCCGTCCCGACAGCACCAGCCCCCAGAGGCGCGGACCTTCCCCGAGGCGCACAGCAGCCCCGGACCCAAGCCGACACCCGCATCACCTACAACCGAGAGGCTCACGGGGCTCCCTGCGCCGCCTGGAACCGCGAGCCCACCTCGTGCGATCGGGCCCCCGTCGGGGAGGCCCACGGCGAGGTGGGGGACAGACACCGGCACATATGCGCCTACTGTGCTAACGTGAGGCGCATTCTCACCATGCACAGCGAGGCCCTGTGCCTCACCAAGCAAGCCCGTGAGCGCCAGACCCCGGCCGCCTCGGCGGATTTTTGATCCGCCGGCCTCCACCGGCCGGCCCGGGGAGCCATAACCGGCGCCTCACCTATACCTCCGCCGACAACCCCTTGACCTCCACCGACAACCCCGTAACGACCACCGTCCGAAACGCCACCCAGAGCACAGCCGGGGACCATCACCTCGCGCCGGAGGCCCCAGACGCCGCCTACACTGACCACAAACCCTCCCGAGACACCACAGCCGCCGACCTCCACGCCGACCATCACGACCTCCACGACACCGCCTTCCTCAACCCCCCCGACCCGACCCCGACCCCCACTCCCCCCAGCCCTGAGGACTTTGCTGCCTCCCTCTCCGACCCTCGCCGCACCTCCTCACCGCAGCTCTCCAGGGAGCGGGCCTCCCCAACTTTTTGGCCGCCCGCATCCCTGTCGACGTAGGCCCCGGACTCACCACACCCAGAGCTTCACCATCCAGCCTCCGCCGAGGCGCCGCCCAAGCCCTGCCACCCCGCCGGGGTGCCCCTGGCCGACATCCTGGCGCAGGGCACCTGGACCTCAGAGGCGCTCCACGCCTCATGCCCCACCTCGCCCCTCGGGCGCGCCTCGAGCCCTCTCCTCCTTTTTTGGTGGAGGGCTCCTCGGCGCCCCTCCCCTGAACTCTAAGCTCCCACGAGCTCCTGCTACCCTAGTTAAGTTATACGTTATCACTCCTTCTGAGCTTCTCTTTTTACTCTCCATTGTCCTATCTTGTTTATACGCTCGCTCCTTCTGAGCTTCCTCTCTGTACTCTCCTGTTGTATAGCTTGTATGATGTTGAGGCGTCCCAATAAACGCCTCTTTTTTCCACCCCCGCCTTGCCTTCTTCCTTTTCGCGCATCGGTCGTAATGCTCGCATTGCGTTTGATGCGAGGAAAGGAAGAGACCCTCCCCCCGCTTGTCCTGCTGTCACGCAGCTTTCTCACCTGCCCTGTCATCCTCCCCTCAGCTTTCTCCCGCGCCCTTCGCCCTGCCCCGCCGCTTTCTCACCTCCCCCGCCCTCGCCGTCCAGCTCCCTCCCTTATAAGGCCGCCCGCCGGCCTCCCTCAGTCACTCGCCTTCCAGCCGTCCTCCCTGCAGCACCAATTTCTTCTCCACCCACTCACCCAACTCTCTTCTTACTGTTGGTGGAGGGCTCCTCGGCGCCCCTCCCCTGAACTCTAAGCTCCCACGAGCTCCTGCTACCCTAGTTAAGTTATATGTTATCGCTCCTTCTGAGCTCCTCTTTTTACTCTCCATTGTCCTATCTTGTTTATACGCTCGCTCCTTCTGAGCTTCCTCTCTGTACTCTCCTGTTGTATAGCTTGTATGATGTTGAGGCGTCCCAATAAACGCCTCTTTTTTTCCACCCCCACCTTGCCTTCTTCCTTTTCGCGCATCAAGACATATTTGTAAAGGAATATAGTTAGTTGGGACTGGGTTATGCATCTGGCAAGTTAACAGACGACAATTAAGAAGTACTTCTAAAGGAATACAACTAGTTGGGCCTGGGTTAAGAGATTTATTTAGTTAGCAGACAACAATTAAACAAAAAAGATTTGAAGGATTACAGTTAGTTGCGACTGGGTTAAGAGATTTGTTTAGTTAACAGACAACAATTAAATTTTTTTTAAAAGGAATATAGTTGAGCATGTTGGCGAGGCTAACATGTGTAATTTGCAAATGAGGCTATCTATTTTTGTCTTCCTCAGTCTCCGTTGCTGTGTCTCGTGTCAGACCACATCAGTGACTCGACCTGTTCACTTCGCTTCCCCACCCTCCCACCCTCTTTCTAGGGGGGTGAGCGCTGAATCTCTCCTGAATCTCTCCTCAACGCAGTAATCTGAACATTTCCTGCTTCACACAGATCTTGAACTTTGCCCCTGTCGGCACCTGAATTGAAGGGACCTAGTCGCCCACCTGCATAGCCTGCTACAGGCCGAATTGAAGGGACCTAGTCGCCCACCCACCAATTGATTTGATTAAACTTTCCAAACGTTATCTGTTCTCATCTTGTCTCTTGCCGAGTGCAGCGAATTAACTGGGAGTGGGTTATAATCTGTCAAGTTAACAGACGATAATTAATAAGAATATGTAAAAGAGTACAGTTAGAATGCACCGGGTTAAGAGATCAGACGACAATTAAGAAGAACATTTGAAGGAATATATAGTTAGTTGGGACTGACTCCAGGCTAATGGTAGCTAAGGTTGGTTATTGGAGTTTTACATACAAGCAACATTTAAGGTCATATCAGGACGGTAGCTAAGGAAGATCGCCACCATGATCTTTCAACAGCTAAGTGTATGGCACAAGTAAAATAATCAGATTGGGGGGGGGGGGGGGTGATGAGAACAAAGAAAATATAAATATTTTGTTTAAGCTCTGCACACAAAAAAAACCACCTTTCTTCTCGCCGAGCTTCATATACATCCGAAGAAGCTAGATGTCTAATGGATGTGTGTGTACACTGCAGACCGGGGTCAGGGGCGTGTGTTGGTGTGGGGTGGGTAGATGGGTGGGCGGGTGGGGGGGGGGGGGTAAATTCACTGGCAAGTAGACGAGTCTGGGAATGATGCGATGTGAAGTGCACGATGGGATTGTTCCAACCGGAAATGAACACTAGCAGCGGTGGGAGAGGGGCGGGGTGTGGGGTGCGGGGTGTGTGGGGGGGGGGAGGTTAGCTTTATCTGGCTGAAGTGATTCGTGTTCATTCAATCAGTAAGTGAACCTTTTCCCCCTCCCCTCCCTCTTTCCAGCCGCCCTCACATATATATGAGGGTTAATACAATGATTTTCTTTCAATACAAAGAAGAAAGAAAAAAGAAAGAAAGAAAGAAAGAAAAAGAAAGAAAGAGCGAAAGAAAGGGAGTTACAATGATGATTCGAAAGAAAGAAAGATAGAAAGATAGAAGGATAGATAGAATTAGAAGGATTGAAAGAAAGGTAGAAAGAAAGATACAAAGATAGATAGAAGGATATATAGAAGGATTGAAATAAGATAGAAAGAAAGATAGATAGATAGATAGAAAGAAAGAATATAGAAAGAAAAAGAAAGTGAGCTACAATGCTGATTCAAAGGAAGGGAAGATAGAAGGATAGAAAGAAAGATAGAAAGAATGATAGAAAGATAGATAGAATGATAGATAGAATGATTGAAAGATAGAAAGAAAGGTAGAAAGAAAGATAGAAAGATAGATGGACAGATAGAAGGATTGAAAGAAAGATAGAAAAAAAAGATAGAAAGAAGAAAGAAAAAGAAAGTGAGTTACAATGCTGATTCGAAAGAAAGATAGAAAGAAAGATAGAAAGATCGATATAAGGAAACACAATTAAAGATAGAAAGATAGAATGAAGGAAAGAAAGATAGAAAGATAGAAAGTGCGTTACAATGTTGATTCGAAACAGTGCTGACCCCTCCCCCCACCACACACACACATACACACATCCACACACAAATCATACAGAGACATACACTGGAACACACAGAGCAAAGGGACACCTACATATATGTGGCATGGGGGTGATGAAAAAGGGAAACATTGCGCCTAGAGCAGGACTCGAACTCACATCTCTTTGCATTCTGGGCCAGTGTCATAACCATTACACCACCTAGGCTCCCTGATGTCACCACACTACCTACGTCTGCCAGCCTATGTGGTTACTTGCCTGAGAGGTCAGTGCAGACTACGACATATGTATAATAACTAAGCAAACGCTACACAGATCTGGATTTGCACACCATGTCTGCGATGTGCGAATTGGAGCGTTCGGCACCCCCACAAATATAGATGGGTTATTCTCTGAAACTGGGCACTAAGTGTGACAACCTTGCAAATAATAGAGACAAAACATTTCAAATAATAGTTTGTATGAAGGTGTTCAGGTGTGACAACCTTGCAAATAGTAGCAAAAATCCCTATTTCAAATAACAGCAGAATCCATGTTTGTATGAAGGTTTACAGTTGTGACAACCTTGCAAATAATAGCAAAAATAAACATTTCAAATAATAGCAGAATTCATGTTTGAATGACGGGTTAAGGGTGTGATAACATTGCAAAAAGTAGCAAAAAAAAACCATTTCAAATAACAGCAGAATCCAGGTTTGTATGAAGGTTTACAAGTGTGACAATCTTCCAAATAATAGCAAAAAAAACCATTTCAAATAACAGCAGAATCCATGTTTGTATGAAGGTTTACAGTTGTGACAACCTTCCAAATAATAGCAAAAAAAAATTTCAAATAATAGTAGAATCCATGTTTGTATGAAGGTCTACAGGTGTGACAACCTTCCAAATAATAGCAAAAAACCACATTTTAAATAACAGCAGAATCCATGTTTGTATGAAGGTGTACATGTTATACATATGTCAGAGTTGAAAGAAACTAACTATTTAAACTGTTGATTTTGATCTAATGGGGCTGTCACACTACGACGTAACGACGTCAACGTAGGGAGAACGTGAAGAACGTTGAACTTCTCGGCGTAGTATGCAAATTTGAGCACAAGTTGAACGTGGATACAGCATAGTGGACGAGAACGTAACGTTGGTAAAGCGTAGTGATACCGTCAATCACCGAGAGAGGACAACGTCACTACGCTCACGGAAAGTTATGAACGTTATTCCATCGCCAGAAGAACGTTACGTGACATTAGCTATGTCATGAGATGTTGAACGTATGTTGAATGCACGTTCTCGTGACGTTCTCGTGACGTTCTCGTGACGTTCTCGAGACGTTCTCATGACTTTCCCATTAAGCCTCGTAGGCATTTGCACTTGGTTTAATGTGGGTCAACGTAGCGGAACGTAGTTGAACGTAGTGAGTAGTGTTGAAATAACGTCCGTTTAACATCATTGACGTTCACTGAACGTGAACAGAACGTACGGCGAACGTAAACCCTTACGTTCGACCTACGTCGAAAGTTTTGAACATGTCCAAAACCTTGACGTAACTCGACATAACACGACGTAATGTGACGTACCTCGACGTCATTCTAACGTCATTCTGATGTCATCATGACGTAACCCAACGTAATGACGAAAAATGACCATGTTAGGCTCACGTTGGCTCGTTACGTCGTAGTGTGACAGGGGTATTATACACATTCAGGAATATGTTAATATCACTTGTGTAACATGGAGATCAAACACATATCCAGGTTTCTCACCAAAGTTGCTGTTGCTATATTTTTGTTCTTGATGGTTTATACTGCCTTTCATCGATACGTCTGAATGCATTTGTTTTCACAATTAGACAGTTTGTTGACAGAAAACCTGATCCTACACTTTTACCGACCCAAGGGATGTTTAACCTCCCACACCACATAGACATGGGATGAGAGCAACTGGCCTTTGATGACGCTGTAAGCTATACACAGAGCTGGAAATCCAAATTGGCAGAGGTGATGGCATGGGGAATCGAACCACTGACTTTCAGATTAGGAGTCCAACCTAGAAAAATGTCAGACACTCTAAGTCTAACCACTCCACCACAGAGAACACCATAAAGTTGCCATCACTGTGCACCGTCACACTTGGCAAGTTTTGACAAGCATGCCAGACATCATTACCCGATATCCCACACTGTATGTAATAAGGTGAATGGTTAAGAAGAAATAGTTGGGGGGGGGGGGGGGGGAGGGTTCTCACCAAAGTTGTTGTTGCTATTGCTGTGTGTAATAAGTTGAATGCTTAAGAAGAAATAGTTGGAGGGGGGGGGGGGGGGGTTCTGACCAAAGTTGTTGTTGCTATTGCTGTGTGTAATAAGTGGAATGCTTAAGAAGAAATACTTGGAGGGGGGGGGGGGGGTCTGACCAAAGTTGTTGTTGCTATTGCTGTGTGTAATAAGTGGAAATGCTTAAGAAGAAATACTTGGAGGGGGGGGGGTCTGACCAAAGTTGTTGTTGCTATTGCTGTGTGTAATAAGTGGAATGCTTAAGAAGAAATGACTTGGAGGGGGGGGGGGGGGTTCTGACCAAAGTTGTTGTTGCTATTGCTGTGTGTAATAAGTGGAATGCTTAAGAAGAAATACTTGGAGGGGGGGGGGGGGGGGTTCTGACCAAAGTTGTTGTTGCTATTGCTGTGTGTAATAAGTGGAATGCTTAAGAAGAAATACTTGGAGGGGGGGGGGGGGGGGGGGGTTCTGACCAAAGTTGTTGTTGCTATTGCTGTGTGTAATAAGTGGAATGCTTAAGAAGAAATACTTGGAGGGGGGGGGGGGTTCTCACCAAAGTTGTTGTTGCTATTGCTGTGTGTAATAAGTGGAATGCTTAAGAAGAAATACTTGGAGGGGGGGGGGGGGTTCTCACCAAAGTTGTTGTTGCTATTGCTGTGTGTAATAAGTGGAATGCTTAAGAAGAAATACTTGGAGGGGGGGGGGGGGGTTCTCACCAAAGTTGTTGTTGCTATTGCTGTGTGTAATAAGTGGAATGCTTAAGAAGAAATACTTGGAGGGGGGGGGGGGGGTGTTCTCACCAAAGTTGTTGTTGCTATTGCTGTGTGTAATAAGTGGAATGCTTAAGAAGAAATACTTGGAGGGGGGGAGGGGGGTTCTGACCAAAGTTGTTGTTGCTATTGCTGTGTGTAATAAGTGGAATGCTTAAGAAGAAATAGTTGAGTGGGTTTTTTCTTCACCACCACAGTATGTAGACAGGGGTGTCTGTGGAGTGTGTGTGTGTGGGGGGGGGGGGGGGGGGGTCAGTAATGGTAAAAAGTAAGGTACACGTGGGGGAGAGGCCTGTCTATGTGTCACAACAAAGTCACACCACCACCCTGAGGTATGATCTACCACTGGCCCACACAGCGTGAAGGAAGCAGGCAGCAGCTGAAGTAGCTTTCATTCAAAATATGTCGGACACTTAAAGGTGCATAGTCCGATAAAAACAAAAAAAATTCAAAAGCGAAATACTAATCAAGATGCTTTGTGTATTTGTTTGTTTTTATGTTATGTCCCCAAGCAACATCTAAGGTCATATCAGGACGGGTACCAACTTGTGATGGTGCACATTCGTGCTGACGTTATAGTGCTGCTTCATGGGGAGACCAGGCCACCATAACCATGACCTGATATCCCATACACTCACATTATCATGATACTGTGGTTGGTTGGTTGTTAGAGTTTTACATCCTGGCAACATCTAAGTTCATATCAGGATGTGTACCGACTTGAGACGGTGCACGCTGATGGCGACTTTATAGTACTGGCCCATGGGGAGACCACACAACTGACACCGTGACCCGATATCGCACAGTCACATTATCCTGATACTGTGCTAACCAGCCCTTGCCCTATCCTATTAATGCCGAGTGCCAGGTTAGGTAGTGACAAGTATTAATTTGATAAGTCAATGGTTAAATTCAGCCGGGATTCGAACTTTGGACCTTCCACACGGGAAGCCTGTGCTCTACCGGTACATCGACCGTGTCCGGTCAGACTTTTTGTAGATTTGAACCTACATATTGGAACCAACCTAGATGCTGGTGCACTTATTATGTATTTGTTGCTGCATAGAAGGGAATACTAAGTCAATGTAACAGAACCTGTTACTGCTGAAGGCTATGGGGTACTTCGAGTTTTGACAAGCATGCCAAAATTAATGTTTATTGTTGTTTTATGTCCTAGCAACATCTAAGGTCATATCAGGACGGGTACCGACTTGTGACAGTGCACACTCATGGCATCTTTATAGTGCTGCCCCACTGGCCACCAGCACCCCACTCAGTCACATTATCCTGACACTGAGCCAACCAGTCCTTGCCCTATCCTAATAATGCCGAGTGCCTGGCTAGGAAGTGATAAGCATAAATTGTTAGGTCATTGGTTTGATTCGATCAGGGTTCGAACCCACGATCCCACGGTCTACCAACACGGGAGACGGACGCTCTAATTCATTCGGCCATCCCGACTGGTTCCAAAATTAATATGGGATGTTTTAATATTGGAATCGGGATGTTTACACCTCCATTTGAATAGATGTGTCCCTAGCAAACTGGTGTGCCGCGGAAACTGCAACACCGGCGTCTTTGCACACCCGGAAGTTGGGGTTGGGTTGGTGCCTCTCCCAGCAATATCTTTCACTATTTTAACTTTAAGAAACTCACTTTCCACCTATAACTACATGCTTCCTGATAATCAAACTTCGAAGGGTTCTTGCAATACTTTTGTGTCTGGTGTGGATTGCAATGAAATTTTCCTGGCAAATAATTTACATTAGCTATAATACCACTTCCTGCATGCGTGCGCGCCAACTCCCCGACGGCCACCCTGTAACAGCTGTAGACAGTGCTGTGCAGTCAGTCACTACTGACTTTGATCATAGAAAATCTTACCTAATTAGTAACCATAGTAACCATAGTAGCCATAGTAACCACAGTAGCCACAGTAATCACAGAAACCACAGTAGCCATAGAAACCACAGTAGCCACAGTAGCCACAATAACCACAGTAGCCAAAGTAACCACAGTAACCACAGTTTTTTGTTGTTTTTTTTGGTTGAAGATTTATACTGTCTATCATGGATAAGCCTGAATAGGCTTGTTTTCACCCTTAGACAGTTTGTCGATAGAAAGCCCGAGCCTACAGTTTTACCGACCCAAGGGATTTTTAACCTCCCACACCACATAGACATGGTATGAGAGCAACTGGCCTTTGATGACGCTGTAAGTTATACACAGCGGTGGAAATCCAAATTGGCAGAGGTGATGGCATGGGGAATCGAACCACTGACTTTCAGATTAGGAGTCCGACCTAGAAAAAGGTCAGACACTCTAACCACTCCGCCACAGAGAACACCACAGAGTAACCACAGTAACCATGTCAACATAGTAACCATAGTAACCATACCGCCCGTAGTAACCACACTAACCGTAGTAAACACAGTAACCACAGTAAACACAGTAACCACAATAACCACAATAGCCAAAGTAACCACAATAATTACAGTAACCACAGTAGCCACAATAACCACAGTAACCATAGCAATATAGTAACTATAGTAACGATAACGTCCATAGCAACCATACTAACCGTAGTAAACACAATAAACACAGTAAACACAGTAACCACATTTACCATAGTTACCATAGTTACCATAAATACCACACTTACCATAGTTACCATAGAAACACACCCATTCCTATGTGTAGCAAGGTCGACTGCTACCCTACTAGTGCACTATGCACACGCAGACCATTCTCTGCAGTCTGCCATTGTATGTGTCCCTTTTGTCTTCCATGTACACTGCACCAGGTTTCCGGATTGATGCAGTGTGCTTCTAGTCCACGTGAGCAGGGCCGGGTGCCTGATTAGTGGCCTGCTGGGTCCCAGCATCAGCATCTTGGAAGACTCGTATTACCAGTACAGCTCTAGGAGGCATTCCTCACGGACGACTACAAGTACATACGTTATATGGCACTACTGTTACCATATTGCTATGGAACTTTTGGGTTACAGAATTTCACATGGTGCAAATTGTGTATTCAACAGGTATTGTACACCTTATTCTACATACCTTTTGTGTAAATAACTCTGAATTGAAAGATGGTTGGAAGACCAGTGCTTCGGCATTGACAAAAGACTTATTCAGCAGAATAAACATATTTACCACAACAACAAAAGTAAAAAAAAGTTGGACTTGGAGGCGACAGGTCTGAGAGGCCTTGAACCCACTGAGCCCTCAAACCCCCTATTTAAGATGTCTCAGGATTGCGGTGTTTGTTTGTTGTTGTTTTACATCCTAGCAAAATCTAAGGTCATATCAGGGGCCATATGCAGGAGTAAGTGTTAACGGGGTTTGGTGTTAGAGCCTGTTACCGTTTAGCTATCTCCGAGCCGGGGAATGCGGTCAAGTCATATGCAGGAGCACGTAACACTTTCATTATAGCTAAACGTGAATTTATTTATAGATTTGGGAAATCCCTCTGCATCTGTACCCATAAATTAGGCTTAAATCTATTAAATGCTATCATATTTAACAGAATTAAATACGCAATAAGTGAAATTTGAGGAAATTAACCCTAAATTCGAAGCAATATTAACGCTGCCTCCGTAACGGCGGCGATATTAATATTTATATTTTCGAATCGATGAGCGTAAAGTAAACAAATCGCTAATACATTGCGAACAAAGATGGGAAAATGCTCTTTGAAGAAAATGAAATAAAGTCCAGATGGGAAGAATATGTAAACAAACTATACAATGATGACAGAGGGAACCCACCCACAATTGAGAAAGAAGATGGGAATATTATATTAGTATCAGAGGTTGAGAAGGCTATCAATGATCTAAAGTCAGGTAAGGCTCCTGGAAGTGACCAGATAACATCAGAAATGATAAAAGGACTAGATGAAGTGGGGATTCAAATCATTCATAAGCTAGTAAATGACATCTATGAGACTGGATTTATACCATTGAATATGAATGAATCCATATTTGTACGACTCCCAAAGAAGCTAAAACCAACATTGTGTACTGAGTACAGAACACTAAGCCTGATGAGTCATATGTTGAAGATGATCCTGAAAATAATTTTACTGAGAAACAGACAGAAAATTGAAGAACAAATCAGTAACGTACAAAGTGGGTCTATATCTGGAAGAGGTACACGTGAAGGGATTTTCAATATGAGAATGATTTGTGAACGTTATTGTGAGGTGAACCAGGATGTTTATGCCTGCTTTATTGACTATGAGAAGGCCTTCGACCGAGTCAATCATGAACTGTTAATCAAATGTTTACAAGATATTGGTGTCAATGGCAAAGACATTAAACTAATTGTGAACTTATACTGGACACAACATGCATTTATAAAAATGGAGCAGGGCCTATCGGATGAAGTTATGATTAAACGAGGAGTTCGACAGGGGTGTGTATTGTCACCATGTCTATTTAACCTGTACACAGAGATGATTTTCAGACACATTGAAGATTGCAAGGGAGTGACAATAGGTGGCATGAACATCAACAATCTTAGATATGCCGATGACAGTGTAATACTAGCAGACAGTGAGAAAAACCTACAAGATATAGTGAATAGAATCAATAAAGCTGGAATACTATTCAACATGAAGATGAATGCCAGGAAGACCAAAACAATGGTTATAAGTAAAAAGACAGATAAACCAAATGTCAATATAACCATAGATGGCACAAACATAGAACAAGTATCCGAATTCATATATCTCGGACAAAAGATTACAAATGATGGGAGATGTGAGGAAGAAATTAAAAGAAGGATAACAATAGCCCGAACAACATTCTCCAAAATGTATAGAGTGTTAACATCAAGTAAGATATTAATACAAACAAGGAAGCGTATTCTTCAGTGTTATGTGTGGTCTACTCTAATGTATGGGGCAGAGACATGGACAATCTCTAAGAAAATGTACAAAACGTTTAGCAGCATTTGAGATGTGGACTTATCGAAGGATGATGAAAATATCATGGACAAAGAAGATCACCAACAAAGAAGTTCTCAGAAAAATTAAAAATAAGAAAAGCTTGTTTGCCACTATACAGACAAAGAAACTTATTTATTTTGGCCACATCATTCTTCAGAGTTCAATATACCGTACATTGTTGGAAGGGAAGGTGAATGGCAGCAGAGGGAGAGGGAGACCAAGAACATCATGGTTTACAAATATTTCACAGTGGACAGGCTTGAATTATTCACAGTCTATCAGAACAGCACACCATCGGGACAAGTGGAGAACCATTGCATCCAACCCTCGACTAGAGGACGGAACTATTGATTGATTGAATACATTGCCGCCAATGCGTAGACGTCGGCCAGTATGGATGTCGACGTCGACGCGGCGGTCGCGACGGCGGCGATTTGTTTACTTTACATTCGTCGATTTGACAATATTAATATCGCCGCCAATGCGGCGGCAGCCTTAATATTGCTTCGAATTTAGGGTTAATTTAATCATATTTCACTTATTGCGTATCTAATTCTGTTAAATATGATAGCATTTAATAGATTTGGCCATAACCTTAGGCTAACACCGCCCGTAAACGTCATATGAAATGGGGTTAGTGTCGCGGACCTTAAACGCGCGGTGTTAGCGTAAAACCGCCTCCTGCATACCGACTTTTCGGCGCTAAACCAGAAATCCTGTTTAAACGCGTTTTGGCTCGCTAACACTGACTCCTGCATATGGCCCCAGGACGGGTACCGACTTGTGATAGTCTGCAGTCATGGTGACTTTATAGTGTTGCCCCATTGGGAAATCAGGCTGCCGGCACCATGACCCAATATCACGCTCAGTTACATTATCCCGACACTGTGCCAACCAATCCTTGCCCTGGCTAAGAAGCGACAAGTATCAATTCTGTAAGTGATTGGTTTGACTCGACCGGGAATCGAACTCCCGACCTTCCACACGCGAGACCCTCGCTCTACCGATTAGGCCAGATGGCAGTGTAGGTAGATGGCAGTGTAGGTAGGGCAGCTACTTCTCATGTGGACAGGTCATGGGTTCGATTTTTCGAATCCCAGTCCCAGTAAAGCCAAATACTTCACTAGTCACTGTTATCACAACCTGGCGCTCAGCATTACCAGGATAGGGTAAGCACGGCCTGGTTGGGTGCTTCATTCAGTGTCAGGATAGTGTGACTGAGTGGGATATCAGCTCATAGTGCTGGTGCTGTGGTATTTCAGTGGGATAGTACTATTAGTATTAAGTGAATTGTAATAGTGTGCCATTAGTTATTTAATTAAAAACAATTACAATGATTCCGTGCTTAAGTCATTCTCATCGATAGTGTCACTGTAAACAATTTTTATTTAGTATAGAACCTGTTTGATTGATTGATTGAGAGGTTATGATGCAGTTAAAACCAGGCTTAGTGGATTGTGTGAAGGACAGATTCTCTTGGCAGGAGGCGGTAACCCCACCATGAGTGCCCTGTCGGCACAGTTAAAACCAGGCATTAGTTAAACCAGGCACAGTTAATTAAAACCAGGCAGTATTGGGTGGTAACCCCGTCATTAGGGCATTGTCAGTGCAGTTAAAACCAGGCATTAGTCTCCATGGATTGGGTGAAGGACAGCTTCTCTCGGCAGGGGGCGTTAACCCCATCATGAGGGGCCCTGTCAGTGCAGTTAAAACCAGGCATTAGTCTCCATGGGTTGGGTGAAGGACAGCTTCTGCTGGCAGGGGGCGATAAACCCTGCCATAAGGAGCCTGTCGGCTCAGTTAAAGTCAGGCATTAATCTCCATCGATTGGGTGAAGGACAGCTCTCGGCAGGGGGCAGTAACCCCGTCATGAGGGGCCCTGTCGGTGCAGTTACAACCAGGCATTAGTCTCCATGGATTGAGTGAAGGACAGCTTCTGCCGGCAGGGGGCGGTAACCCCGTCATGAGGGGCCCTGTCGGTGCAGTTACAACCAGGCATTAGTCTCCATGGATTGAGTGAAGGACAGCTTCTGCCGGCAGGGGGCGGTAACCCCATCATGAGGGGCCCTGTCGGTGCAGTTACAACCAGGCATTAGTCTCCTTGGATTGGGTGATGGGCAGCTTATGCCGACAGGGGGCAGTAACCCCCATCATGAGGGGACCTATCAGCGTGGCTAAAACCAGGCATTAGTCTCCATGGATCGGTTGAAGGACAGCTTATGTCGCTAGGGGGCAGTAACCCTGTCATGAGGGGCCCTATCAGCGCAGTTAAAACCAGGCATTAGTCTCCATGGATTGGGTGAAGGACAGCTTCTGCCGGCAGGGGGCAGTAACCCCATCATGAGGGTCCTGTCGGTGCAGTTAAAACGAGGCATTAGTTTCCATGGATTGGGTGAAGGACAGCTTAGGCCGGCAGGGGGGCGATAAACCCTGCCATAAGGGCCCTGTCAGCTCAGTTAAAGTCAGGCATTAATCTCCATCGATTGGGTGAAGGACAGCTTCTCTCGGCAGGGGGCGTTAACCCCGTCATGAGGGTCCTGTCGGTGCAGTTAAAACCAGGCATTAGTCTCCATGGATTGGGTGAAGCACAGTTTCTCTCGGCAGGGGGCGTTAACCGTGTCATGAGGGGGCCCTGTCGGTGCAGTTAAAACCAGGCATTAGTCTCCATGGATTGGGTGAAGGACAGCTTCTGCCAGCAGGGAGCAGTAACCCCATCATGAGTGGCCCTGTCGGTGCAGTTAAAACGAGGCATTAGTTTCCATGGATTGGGTGAAGGACAGCTTCTGCCGGCAGGGGGCGGTAACCCTGCCACAGGGGGCGGTAACCCTGCCACAGCGGTCGGGTTTTGGAGTTTGCAGCGTCCTGCAGTGTATCCATTCATCACGCGCCGGAGAGCCAACCTCCCCGCCCTCCCACACCTCACCCTCCACAACCCCCACCCACCCCCACCCCCACACACATCAACGACGCGCCACCTGCCGGACACTTCACCAACTAGAAACTCTGCTTACGGTAGGTGGCGCGCCGTCCAGTGTTGCTGCCTGCCAAGTCGTCTGCCAGTTGTGATCGTGACGTCACTGCGACGTAAGATCACGTGATACCCGAGAGCGCTCAATGTCTGGCCGGTGGCGACTCCTAGTCGCGCACAGCGTAACCATACACAGCGACGACATGGTGACGTGTCATACATACCACGTGACCAGTGCCGTGACTGGCGAGTTCTTGCGCGCAGATCCAATCTTTTATTTTGGTTTTTCTTTTCTTTTCTGAGCTGCTCACCTGACGTTGGGGGTGGGTTAGTGAGGTCAAGTCGAGCACTGTGACGTCAGCAGACAGGTGGGGGTAACACTAACATGACGCACGACGTGTGGATACCTGAGACACGTGGGCCTGCTTTGCACTTGTCAATTTCCACACATAAACGCAGGTACAAGGAGAGCGGTGCCTATAGGTACAAGCCGAGTGGTGTCTACAGGTACAAGCCGAGTGATGTCTACAGGTACAAGCGGAGTTGTGTCTATAGGTACAAGCTGAGCGGTGTCTATGGATACAAGCAGGGTGGTGTCTACAGGTACAAGCGCAGTGGTGTCTACAGGTATGCGCAGAATGGTATCTATGGGTACAAGCAGAGTGGTGTCTACAGGTACAAGCAGACTGGTGTATACAGGTACAAGCAGAATGGTATCTATGGGTACAAGCAGAGTGGTGTCTACAGGTACAAGCAGACTGGTGTCTACAGGTACAAGCAGAATGGTATCTACAGGTACAAGCAGACTGGTGTCTACAGGTACAAGCACACTGGTGTCTACAGGTACAAGCAGACTGGTGTGTATATGTACAAGCAGACTGGTGTCTACAGGTACAAGCAGACCACTACCATACCAAACCTTACTATGTTGTAAGGTAAATTTGAAGGTTTCTTTGTATGCCTTATAATCCATGTAAGTCCACCTTTCGTTGTGTGACGTCATAAAACTACTAGCCACGGGGTAGGGGGGAGCAAGGGGGTAGGCGGTGTGGGAAGGTAGGCATGGGGGCAGCACAAGGGGGTGGGCGGGTGGGGAAGGTAGGCATGGGGGCAGCACAAGGGGGTGGGCGGGTGGGTAGGTAGGCATGGGGGCAGCACAAGGGGGTGGGCGGGTGGGAAGGTAGGCATGGGGGCAGCACAAGGGGGTGGGTGGGTGGATAGGTAGGCATGGGGGCAGCACAACGGGGTGGGCGGGTGGGAAGGTAGGCATGGGGGCAGCACAAGGGGGTGGGCGGGTGGGAAGGTAGGCATGGGGGCAGCACAAGGGGGTGGGCGGGTGGGAAGGTAGGCATGGGGGCAGCACAAGGGGGTGGGCGGGTGGGAAGGTAGGCATGGGGGCAGCACAAGGGGGTGGGCGGGTGGGAAGGTAGGCATGGGGGCAGCACAAGGGGGTGGGCGGGTGGGAAGGTAGGCATGGGGGCAGCACAAGGGGGTGGGCGGGTGGGTAGGTAGGCATGTGGGCAGCACAAGGGGGTGGACGGGTGGGTAGGTAGGCATGGGGGCAGCACAAGGGGGTGGGCGGGAGGGAAGGTAGGCATGGGGGCAGCACAAGGGGGTGGGCGGGTGGGTAGGTAGGCAGGGGGCAGCACAAGGGGGTGGGCGGGTGGAGGTAGGCATGGGGGCAGCACAACGGGGTGGGCGGGTGGGAAGGTAGGCATGGTGGCAGCACAAGGGGGTGGGCGGGTGGGAAGGTAGGCATGGGGGCAGCACAAGGGGGTGGGAAGGTGGGAAGGTAGGCAGGCGGGGCAGCACAAGGGGGTGGGTGGGTGGGAAGGTAGGCATGGGGGCAGCACAAGGGGTGTGGGCGGGTGGGTAGGTAGGCATGGTGGCAGCACAAGGGGGTGGGCGGGTGGGAAGGTAGGCATGGGGGCAGCACAAGGGGGTGGGCGGGTGGGAAGGTAGGCAGGCGGGGCAGCACAAGGGGGTGGGAAGGTGGGAAGGTAGGCATGGGGGCAGCACAAGGGGGTGGGCGGGTGGGAAGGTAGGCAGGCGGGGCAGCACAAGGGGGTGGGAAGGTGGGAAGGTAGGCATGGGGGCAGCACAAGGGGGTGGGCGGGTGGGTAGGTAGGCATGGGGGCAGCACAAGGGGGTGGGCGGGTGGGAAGGTAGGCATGGGGGCAGCACAAGGGGGTGCAGAGAAACTGTTGAGCCCTCTCTAAGCTAGTCAGTTGTACAGTTTAAAGCAACTTAGCGTCTGCTGGTTCTGGCCTGACCCATCCGGACCTACCGGGCTTAAAGTTCCATAGTCCGATGGTTTTGAGTTTCTCTCATTTTCTGAGATAAACAGATTAGATGTATCGTCTTAATCTACCTTACTTTAGTTTGAAGTAACTTTTATTTTAAATTGCTAACTTTTGAGATATTTGAAATGGAAACATGCTAAATTAATGTTGGCAAGCTTGCCAAAACTCTATCACCATAGGTTTCTGCAGTAACAGGTTCTATTAATTGACTCAGTATCCCCGTATCTGTGATGGCAAATGTTTAATAAGTGCACCAGCATCTAAGTTAGATATGACGTATCAAGTCTAGATAATTGTTTTGGTTTTGACAATTTCATGTTTTCATCGTCTATGCAGCTTTAAGCTCGAATAGTCCATTCTAAGCGAGATCTTTCACTAAGATACAAAGAATATCCGTGTAAAGAATATATGTCAAAATTAAATGACCAGATCTTTAGTGCCACATTTTCAAAACCAAAACAATACAGTACAACCCTGTTAAACCAAGCTCGGTTAAACCAAATGATCGGTTAATCCTCACTTGTTTTGGCGGCCCGGCAAAATACTACCATTTATCATATAAAAAAGAGTTGGTTAAACCAAAGTCGGTTAATCCAAATTATCGGTTAATCCAAAAAAAATTGTCGGACTCCAGGACACTTCCGGTATGGTTAAAACAAACGTTCATGTGGTTAGAAGGTCATCTGAGACCCCATCAACACTTTTTTATATGATAAATGGTAGTATTTTGCCAGGCTGCGGAAAAAAGTTTGGATTAACTGATCGTTCGGTTTGACCGAGCTTGGTTTAACTGGGTTATACGATAAATACATAAAAAAACAATAATCAAAGTATCCACATGCGTTGCATATTACTATTATTTATTACATGTGCAATACATGCTTATTAATTCATAATGCACCAGCGTTTTTGCCAAAGCCAAGTCAAAGTCGAAGCCAAAGCTTGGTTAAACCAATGATCGGTTAATCCAAACAAATTTCTAGGGTCCCTTCAAATTTGGTTTAACCCGGTTTTACTGTATCTAGATTTGATTCTACATATCTAACTTAGATACTGAAGACTCATTAAACACTTGTCACCAGATAGAAGGGAATACTGAGTCAATTTAATAGAACCTGTTACTGCAGAAGCCTAAGGTGTCAGACTTTTAGCAGGCCTGTTTATGCTTCAAATATCTATATACAAAATAACTAGCCATTCAAAATAAAAGTTACTTCAAGGTAAGGTAGATTATAACGATCAACCTAATATATTTATCTCAGAAAAATGAGAGAAACTCAAAACCATCGGACTGTGCACCTTTAAGATACATAAAATATCCATGCAAAGAACACATGTCAAAATCAAGTCACTAGATCATTAAAGTTGCTTAGTCTGAGGGTTTTGAATTTCTCTTATTTTTTTAGATAAACATATTAGGTTGTTCATTATAATCTACCTTACTCTAGTTTGAAGTCACTTTTATTTTAAATCGCTAACTTTTGAGATATTTGAATTGGAAACATGCTAAATTAATGTTGACAAGCTTGCCAAAGCTCTATCACCATAGGCTTCTGCAGTAACAGGTTCTATTAATTGACTCAGTATCCCCTTATATGTGACGACACATGTTTAATAAGTGCACCAGCATCTAACATAAGTTAGATATGTAGAATCAAATCTAGATAAGTGTCTTGGTTTTGAAAATTTGATGTTTTCATCGGACTATGCAGCTTTAATGCCAGACTTAATCGAACCTCAACTGGTGTATGAGCACCAATTGCTAAACTCACCAAGTGTATGGCGACCATTAAGGGTTGCAGAGAACACCAAGGTGGCAGTCTACAAACAGACTCTGCTGGTGACTGATGGCTGCTTATTTGCTTAGTTATGTAGCATGAGATGGATACGCTCAAATTTATACCTTTGTAGCAACTTGAGTCCGACCGTTATTCAAAATATGATCCCTGCTCCCCCTCATTCACTCCAGGGGCTGTCTCCAAATATAAACAAACACGCAGAACACCCTGTCACGAGCCCCCCCCCCCCCCCCCCCCCCCCCATCCCCGCCTCCCTGATTCCCTCCCTCCCCTCAAATAAGTCACTGGACAGGTCCAACAGGCAACCTTTCATCATCACCATTATCATCATCGCCATCATCTTGATCATCACTAGCATTCAGATGGCACCTCCTGTCAGATGAGAGAAACTTCATTTTCATTATCATCACCATTATCATCATGATCACCACCGTCGTCACCATCATCATCATTAGGATTCAGATGGCACCTCCTGTCAGATGAGAGAACCTTCATTTTCATTATCATCACCATTATCATCATCACCACCATCATCATCACCATCACCATTAGGATTTAGATGGCATCTCCTGTCAGATGAGAGAAACTTCATTTTCATCATCATCATCATCATCATCATCAACATCACCATCACCAGACGGGATGGCCGAATGCATTGAGCGTCTATCTCCCATATTGGTAAATCATGGGATTCGAATCCACAGGTTTGAACCCAGGTCAAGCAAACCAATGACTTATTTATACTTGTTGCTTCCTAGCCAGGCGCTCGGCATTATTAGGATAGGACAAGGACTGGTTGGCTCAGTGTCGGGATAAAGTGACTGAATAGGATATCAGGTCATGGTGCTGGCAGCCTGGTCTCCCAGTTGCTAGGATGTAAAACAACAACACACAAACAAAACCCAATGGGGCAGCACTATAAACTCGCCATAAGTGCGCACTGTCACAAGTCAGTACCCATCCTAATATGACCTTAGACTTTGCTAGGACGTAAAACAACAACAAACAAAATCAAAACCCAATGGGGAAGCACTATAAAGTCGCCACGGGTGCGCACTGTCACAAGTCGGTACCCGTCCTGATATGATCTTAGATGTTGGCAGGACGTAAAACTCCAACAGCCAAAGTTCATTGGGGGGGGGGGGGTAATTTAGTAAAACGTGGACCCTCAAGGAGGTCACGTGATAGTAGGTGGTCGGGCTGGGGGCGATATGAGGACAGAGTTCTAAGGTAGACGATCTATTATGTAAATATGGCGCACGAAACATTCCTTGTGTTGGCCACTTGTCTGTCAGGGAGCCATGGAAATACACCACGTAGAGTAAACATAGATAGCGTGACCAGCAGGCGGGGCTTCCACTCTGTATGTGTGTGTATGTGTATATATATAATCATATATATATATACAATCATATATATGATCATACATAGATAGTGTGACCAGCAGGCGGGGCTCTCACTATGTATGTGTGTATGTATACGTATATATAATTGTAGTAGTCTGAACATGAGCTCTACTATCATGCGGTAGCAGCGGAGACTATGACGCCATCAGCGCAGTTCCATTACACTGCGCTAGGTGGCGGCACGGGTCACCACCGGTCAGACCCCAACTGGGCTGACCTCTACTGCGTGTGGTTGACCACCCCCCCCCCCCCCCCCCCGCCCCCACACACACAACACACCTATAGAGTCGATGTGGGATTCTGGCGAGTCAGGGGGCGAGTCAGACAACTACTGACGCCGCGGAGAGCAGAGGGTTCAATAAACCAGGTGAAGCGTACACTGAATTGAATCTTGGTGTTCTTTGGTGTGAGAAAGGGTGAGTCGGAGGGCCGTGGGCCATTACATTATACATAACATAATCATATATATATATATTTGTCTATATTTGTAAATATATATACAGATTTCATCATCATCATGCTGTCGGTTGCGATGCGACAAAGACTGCTTTCATTCCTTGACTGCTGCTCTCCATTTCATTTCATGAAAGCTGCCTGCAAAAGTGTTGAAGTGCTGCTGGCTTTTGCAAGTTACCAGCGGCACTCTCTCTGGGAGCAAATAGAGGTTTCACACTGGCAAGAACATGTCAAGACAGGTGCAAACTATTTGTCCCTGGAGTGGCTGGTCGGGAGATGTTGGGAGTTCCATACATCAACCACCCTTAATGCTGCCACAGTGACATGGTTTTCTGTTTAGGGTTTGCTCCCTTAGCCTTCGGTTCTGTCAAGAACCTTTACCACAAGGCAGTGGTTTACAACTTTGCAGGGCAGGGGCGTCAAACTCCCTGAGGTATTGCTATACCTGCAATACCTGCATACCATAAACTCCCTGAGGTATGCAATACCTGCATACAGATTCAATACATATATATCTGGATATATATCAAGATATTATTATTAATATATAATATCCATCTAGGTATATACATATATATTAAATCTGCATATATATAATATCTTATATATGTATGTATATAAATCTCTTGTGGTCAATACTCTCTTCGATCAGTGGTGTTCTCTGTGGCGGAGTGGTTAGAGTGTCTGACTTTTTTCTAGGTCGGACTCCGAATCTGAAGGTTGGTGGTTTGATTCCCGTGCTCCTACCTCTGCCAATTTGGATTTCCATCGCTGTGTAGAAATTACAGCGTCATCAAAGGCTAGTTGCTCTCATACCATGTCTATATGGTGTGGGAGGTTAAAAATCCCTTGGGTCGGTAAAATTGTAGGCTCGGACTTTCTATCGACAAAGTGTCTAATGGCGAAAACAAGTCTATTCAGACTTATCCATGATAGGCAGTATAAATCTTCAAGAAAAACACAGAAGCAGCTAAACCTGTGCTTGGAACTTGCCCAAAATGGAGCAGATTCACTCGTTATAAACATTTAACCAAATTGCAAGGTGGGTGCAAGCTTCTCCATACAGGCATGTTTACATGGTGCAAGTTGACCGGAAGTCGCCATATTGACATGCGCAGTCGGTTACGCAAAATAGGTCTAGACAGCTTCTGGCCTGTAAATACTATATAGGTTTCCACTTCGGCCCACCCCTGCAGGAACCCACCGATATACACACGGTGGGTTTGGCCACCAGCGAAATCCAGAGCTGTACTGCTTACCTGCGGGGAACCAGCGATAGTCTTACCAACACCGGAAGTACCGGCCTACCGCCCTAGTTGCAAACCCCACCATGAGGGGAACGGCTGAAACTAGACTTTGGTTTGGTTTTTCCTTGGCACCCTGAACGCATTTATGACATATGCATATTCAGTACAACCCCGTTAAACCAAGCTCGGTTAAAGCAAAAGATCGGTTAATCCTAACTTTTTTTTCGGCGGCATGGCAAAATACTACCATTCATCATATAAAAAAGTTGGTTAAACCAAAGTTGTTTAATCCAAATTATCGGTTAATCCAAACAGAATGTCACCCCCCAGGCCACTTCCTGTACAGTTAAACCAAACTTTCATGTGGTTATAAGGTCATCTGAGATCCCACCGACTTTTTATATATGATAAATGGTAGTATTTTGAAGGGGTGCCGACAACATTTTCATTAACCGATTGTTTGGTTTAACCGAGCTTGGTTTAACGGGGTTATACTGTATACACATAAAAACAATAATCAAAGGGTCCACATACATTGTATATTTCATTCATAATGCACCCGCGTTTTTGCCAAAGCCAAGTCAAAGTCGAAGCCAAAGCTCAGTTAAACAAATGATTGGTAATCCAAACAAATTTCTAGGATCCCTTCAAGATTGGTTTAATGGGGTTATACTGTATATTACATTGAATGCTTGAGCAGGCATGTTCAACTGTGCACCGTGCACTATACACAGTGCACTATACACTATGCACTATACTTTGTGCACTGTGCACAGTACACTGCATGGCATACTTCCCTTTTTTGCTCTAAATATATTTATTTTCCATCACCATGTTCCTTTGCGTTTTGTATCATTAATTTCAGCTCTGACCTTGCAGTTAAAAGTTGCTGCATTATCCTGTTGTAGATAGACTGCACTGTCGTCTCAGGCAGGGAGCCACATAGACAGGTAGGGGTGGATAGTAGGGTGACTGCATCAGGAAGCATAGGTAGTGTAATGGTTAGCACGCTGACCCCAGAATGGCAAGAGGTGTGGATTCAAATCCTGTCCAAGGCACAATATTTCCTATTATCATCACCCGTCACCTCTGCCCCCTCCATGACACAACACTGGTTGCCATGACATGGATTCTGTACAAGCTACACACTGTATGGTTGTTGAACCTACCCCATGTACGTATATATATATATGAGACTCTCTCAAAAGGTGCTAATCAATATGGGACAAAACTTTGTCCATTGTAACGATAAACATACTATCTGCTTATGCATTTTCTCACGATAAACTGATTAGTTTTTTACATGGTGTTTCATAATCCCAATAGAATACATATTGATTTGAAGCAAATGTCCTTGTGTTTTCAGTGTAACTGTTTCTGTGCTGTTTTGTGTCAATCGTTACAATGGACACAAAAAAGAGTTATCACCTTTTGAGACAGGCTCATATGTAAGTGCACGGCCTTTATGTAATTGTAAACATTAAATGGCTTCTGGACATGAACCATTTAAAAGATCTACAATTCCAGGGGGATGAGTGTGGTAGTCTACATTGATCTCTCAGTGAGGTGAGCGGGATGTAGGTCAGGCAGTAGAGTGTCCACCTATGAAGGTGTGGGTCATCCGATCGTTCCTGCTCAGGCGACGCATTTGCAGTTTGCGCTATTTTCCGTTCCAACCAGTGGTCCACAACTGGTTTATCAAAGGCTGTGGTACATGCTGTCCTGTCTGTGGGAAAGTGCTTATAAAAGACCCTGTGCTGCTTATCGGAAAGAGTAGTCTATGTGGTGGTAGCGGGTTTCCTCCAAAGAAATGTGTCAAAATGACCATATGTTCGACGTCAAATAGCCGATGATAAAAATCAATGCGCTCTAGATGCATCGTTAAACAAAACAAACTTTTCTTTTATCTCTCAGTCTAGAAGCCACATGTACAAGTAGGCATGGGTAGGGTGGTTTCATCAGGGACCCTACCTAGTTTAATGGTTAGCATGCTACCCTCATAAACAGCTAAACAAGGACTTTATCCAGAACTTTGAGATGCACACACAAATTAATATAAGAGTAGTCCATGCATGAGCCTCACCACCATGCGGTGGCAGCAGGAACTACGCTGGCCTCTATTGCCCTTCAGAGGCAACAAGTGGCAGCAGGCTTGCCAGAGGCATTCCCCGGATGGACTGCTCCTCTGTGACTGGCTAACGGCCACCCCCCAACTATGAGAAGTTACCTGTCACCTAGCTGGTCAGGGGGCAGGTCACTAAATCTGTGGCACCGTGGAGAGCGGAGAAAGGAGGAATGAACCAAGAAGCATACAGTATTCTTCCGTGTTCTTTGCGTTGCTGTTTTATCAGGCAAGAAGGGTCTGGCCGTACTATATAATACATACCGTATATGTCCCATAGATTTGAGCGTGCTTTCAATCTTGAAATGGGGGGTGTGCTTCTATTGGATAGCATGCTTCTATTGAGACATATACGATATCTACTAAGTCTATTATATATTAGCATGGTTTTACCGTAAAGCTGCATAGTCCGATGAAATATCAAATTTTCAAAACCAAATCAATTATCTAGATTTGATTTTACATATTTAACTTAGATACTGATGCACTTATTAAGCATTCGTTTCTGCGTAGAAGGCAATACTGAGTCAATTCAACAGAACCTGTTACTGCAGAGGTCTATGGTGTCAGAGTTTTGGCAAGTTTGCCAAAACTAATTTTCCATGTTTGGACTCAAAATATCTCAAAAGTTCACCATTTAAAATAAAAGTAACTTTGAACTAATGTAAAGTAGATACTAGTGATCGATCTAATATATTTATCTTAGAAAAAATACAGAAATTCAAAACCATCGGACTATGCAACTTTAAACGTCCCCACAATTAACCCTTTAAAATAAAAGTTACTTTAAAATAAAATAAAATTGATTAAATTTATGCATTATTAATGAAAAAGAAATGTTGACCCCCAAAAATATCCAAACATCCAAAATTATCTCAAATAAATATGGAACAAAAATAAATAAAGACCATCAGATTAAGCAACTTCAACACCAATGTGAATTAATGCGAGCATCACCTGAAAATTGAGGGAGAGAATATATGTGCTATATAATCTAATATGTGAATATAAACAAAGAATAGTTCCTAATGTGTTTCGGTGTTCTATCTGGGCACCTCTCGCTTCCCAACACCCCTTATTCTTATTCTCAGCAGGCCCCCCTTGTAACCGGGCACTCTCTGCTTCCCCTTACCTGGGAACCGACTCCAACGGTCTCCCAGCTCTCACTTAAAAATATATAACTGGTACAATATATATAATCAAGTAATTCCCTTCCGTGCCTTTATACTCACATAATACACTATACATATTACATCACATACATACATATTTATAGGATCACACATAGAAATAACCCCAAACCCATTTCACAGTAACCCCACATACACACAACTAACTACCTCCAGACGGGATGGCTGAATGAGTTAGAGCATCCGTCTCCCGTGTTGGTAGATCGTGGGGTCATGGGTTCGAACCCTGGTCGAGTCAAACCAATGACTTACAAATTGATACGTGTCGCTTCATAGCCTGGCGCTCAGCATTATTAGGATAGGACAAGGACTGGTCTGCTCAGTGTCAGGATAATGTGATTGAGTGGGATATCAGGTCATGGTGCTGGCGGCCTGGTCTTCCAGTGAGGCAGCACTATAAAGTTGCCATGAGTGCGCACTGTCACAAGTTGGTACCCATCCTGATATGACCTTAGATGTTGCTAGGACGTAAAACAACAACACACAAACAACAAACCTCTATTACTATTAGCCACAATCTAAGTTGAGGTGGCTGCTGGTCATCATCATCATGCTGTCGGTCGCGATGCGACAAAGACTGCTTTCATTACTTGACTGCCGCTCTCCAGTGCACTATACAATATATTTAGAGCAAAAAAGGGAAGTATGCCATGCTGCTGGTAAACATGGCTTAAACATGGCTGTCCCTCTCTTACAGTTCGTCTCGGATACCCAAGCACCATTTACCGCTGCCTGTGAACTGCTTCTGAGTACGGCCGCTCCCCGCCAGGTGCGCCCATTACACTTGTCCAGGTGAGTGTGGCGTTCTGAGTGCGTCCACCAGGTGTGCACAGACGCTGGGTCCAGGTGAGACTATAGGCACACTGATATTGTCGTAACTGGAGAAGTGTGGGTGGGGCGTGTTTTATTTAACGACGCTTCTAGAGTACATTCATTTTTATCATCAACTATTGGACGTGAAACAAGGAGACATCTGGGATGCATATCTGAGTAGTATACAGGGTTCTTTACACATGTGAAGATATGGAATTTGAGGCTATTTCAAGGCTTTACAAGGCTGTTTTTGATAGGAATTAAAAACTACAGTTCTCTCTAAATCGACTTACCATGGGTCCGACTATAAATGTTAATGGTCAATTTAGGGAGGTGGTCGGCTTAGGCAATTTTGTTGGTATCGTTGCAATGCTTGTCCCACATACCGAGCCCCTCATCCCCAGTACCGAGCGGCTCGTCCCACGTACCGATCCCCTCGTCCCGCGTACCGAGCCCCTAACCCAGTGTACTGAGCCGGTAACTCCTTGTACCGAGCCCCTCATCCAGCGTACCGAGCCCCTCATCCCGCGTACCGAGCCCCTCGTCCCGGGTACCGAGCCCCTCATCCCACGTACCGAGCCCTTGTCCCAGCGTACCGAGCTGCTCATCCCGCATACCGATCCCCTCGTCCGGTGTACCGAGCCCCTAACCCAGTGTACCGAGCCGGTAACTCCGTGCACCAAGCCCCTCATCCCTTGTACCGAGCCCTTCATCCTGGGTACCGAGCCCCTCATCCTGGGTACCGAGCCCTTGTCCCATGTACCAAGCTCCTCGTCCTGCATACCGAGCCCCTCGTCCCACTTACCGAGCCCCTAAACCAGTGTACTGAGCCCGTAACCCCATGTACCGAGCCCCTCATCCCGTGTACCGAGCCCTTCGTCACACATACTGAGTCCCTAACCCTGTGTACCGAGACCCATTCCTCATTCCAAGCCCCTAATCCCATGGACTGAGCTCCTCGTCCCTCTTACCGAGCCCCTCATCCCGCATACCGAGCCCCTTGGCCCTCGTCAGCCCCTTACCCCACATACCGAGCCCCTCATCCCACATACCGAACCCCTCCTCCCAAGCCCCTACTCACATACCAAGCCCTAATCCCGTGTACCAAACCCCTCTTCCCTTGTACTGAGCCCCTAACCCTGTGTACCGAGACCCTCGTCCCACGTACCAAGCTACTCGTCCTGTGTACCGAGCCCCTAACCCCGTGTACCAAACCTTTCGTCCCGTGTACCGAACCCCTAACCCAATGTCCTTAGCCCCTCGTCCTATGTACCAAGCTACTCGTACTGCGTACAGAGCCCCTAACCCTATATACCAAGCTGTTCTTCCCACGCACCGATCTGTTCGCCTCTCATACCGAGCTCTTCGTATCACGTACCGAGCTGCTCCCTCCCCCTCCTCCCGTATACCGAGCTTCTCCCTCCCCTCATCTCGTGTACCGAGCTGCTCCCTCCCCCTCATCTCGCATTCTGAGCTGCTCCCGCCCCTCATCCCACATACTGAGCTGCTCTCTCCCTCTCAACCTGCATACCGAGCTGCTCCCTCCCCCTCATCCCGGGTACCGAGCTGCTCCCTCCCCCTCATCCCACCTACCAAGCTGCTCCTTCCCCCTTATCCCACATACCGAGCTGATCCCTCCCCCTTATCCCGCATACCGAGCTGCTCCCTCCCCCTCATCCCGCCTACTAAGTTGCTCCCTCCCCCTCATCCCACCTACCGAGTTGCTCCTTCCCCTCATCCCACATACTGAGCTGCTCCCTCCCCCTCATCCCATGTACCGAGCTTCTCCCTCCCCTCATCTCACATACCGAGCTGCTCCCTCCCCCTCATCTAACATACTAAACTGCTCCCTCTCCTTATCCCATGTACTGAGGTGCTCCCTCCCCTCATCCCCATACCGAGCTGCTCCCTCCCCCTCATCCTGGTAACTGAACTGCTCCCTCCCCCTCACTCCGCATACCGAGCTGCTCCCTCCCCATCATCCCACATACCGATCTGCTCCCTCCCCCTCACCACACATACTGAGCTGCTCCCTCCCCCTCATCCCGCATACTGAGCTGCTCCCTCCCCCTCATCCCGTGTACCAAACTGCTCCCTCCCCTCATCCTGCTTACTGAGCTGCTCCCTCCCCCTCATATCGCGTACCGAGTTGCTCCCTCCCCCTCACCCCACGTGCCGAGGTGCTCCCGCCCCTAATCCCCCCCTGCTCCCTCCCCCTCACCACACATACTGAGCTGCTCCCTCCCCTCATCCCACATTGAGCTGCTCCCTCCCCTCATCCCACATACTGAGCTGCTCCCTCCCCTTCATCCCATGTGCCGAGCTGCTCCCTCCCCTAATCCCACATACTGAGCTGCTTCCTCCCCCTCATCCCACATACTGAGCTGCTCCCTCCCCCTCATCCCACATACTGAGCTGCTTCCTCCCCCTCATCCCACATACTGAGCTGCTCCCTCCCCCTCATCCCAAGTGCAGAGCTGCTCCCTCCCCCTCATCCCGCATACCGAGCTGCTCCCTCCCCCTCATCCCGCGTAACGAGCTGCTCACCCCTTATACCAAGCCCTTCGTTCCGCGTACCGAGCTGCTCCCTCCCCCTCATCCCGCGTACTGAGCTGCTCGTCGCGCTTTTCGTGCTCGGCTATTTCCTCCCCGAAGCGCATAAACCGCGTACATTTAATCCACTGTTCAGACACCGACACCCCCAACATCCACAGCTTATCTCGCCATCAGATAAGCTCCTCCACCAGCCCCACTCCTCCTTCCCTCCTCACCGCCAACACTCGTGTCGCGCGTGTGCGCGTGTGCGCATGCGCGTGCGTGTGCGTGTGGAGGCGGGGGGGGGGGGTGGTTAGAAGCTTCGAGTCGAGTGAATCCGAATAACTCAGCCGAGCGGCCCCGAGAAGCTTCGAGATTCTTCGGGGTGGGAGGGGGGGGGGGAGGGGGGGAGGGGTAGGGGTAGGGGTAGTCCGAGTTCCGCTTGTGAATACTATATTCTGCTATTATCATGCAGCAGAATAGGGATTATTATGGTAAAGAAAGGCCACGAGTGGCCAACGGCTACTGGATGTTGCTTCGGTCGTGTTCTCGTCATTTTTGTGTAGTATCGGTCGTGGGGTGCAGTTTTTTAAACTGCGACACTGGCGGGTCACAGTTACAGTTTACATTGTTGCAAGGTGAGTGTTGGTGAATACGCGTGTACAGCATGATACAGCATGATTTTACTTCAAACTAAAGTAAAATAGGCATTAACTAATATAGCTATTTAAAGAAATTGACATCATTGGCCATTGCAGCTTTAAAGATCACCTAATTTGACCTTGTATTCGTTGTATTCCTTGTGTGAATATTCTGTCCACCTTGCCACCAGCACCATGACCTGATATCCCACTCAGTCACATTATCCTGACACTGAACCAACCAGCCCTTGTCCTATCCTAATAATGCCGAGCGCCTGGCTAGGAAGCGACTCATATCAATTTTTAAGTCATTGCTTTGACTCAACAAGGGTTCGAACCCACGATTTACCAAAACGAGAGATCGATGCTTAACTCATTCGGCTATCCTGTCTGGTTGGAAACTTGGAGGGAACCAAATAATATTATATCCAGCATATAAAATGTACAGGTGTTGCTTGGTCGTTGCCGAAATAAGTGTGGCGATCGCCCTCCTCGATTACATTTATAGTGTGAGACTAATTCGTAATTCCGACTGCGCATGCACTGAAAACGGCGTTGACAGCAAAACAAAGACATAGGGCCATTGACTTTGCCACTAGATGCGGTGCAAAACTTCGATTGTATTCAAAATTAATAGGAATACAGAACAATTTGGCATAAACATGGATACATGCATGTAATATAATAATATAATAATATAATGAATATGTTTAGGACACAACTCTCCATAATTAGGCATTTTAACTAAACTAAGAAACATACAATTTCAGTCACTTTACAGGCTGAAGTTTACATCACCATTTGAATTCTTGTTCTAAATGTGTCAACAGAAACTTGTTTCAAAGAAATATATAATCAATGTCTGATTAACCCTACAAATTTCATAGCTATGGTTATTAACCATAGGATATAAATAAAAACATGAATAAAATAAGTAAAACTGATTCTCTCTATAGTTCTAACACTAGTCTGAATGACTAAATTTGTCTAGATCTAAATGCAGATGGTATAATAAATACTGATTGAATGGATGTAAATGCAATGCTAGATAAAAGATTGACATCTTAATGTATTGCATATATATTTTTAGTTGGTATTCTATGTTTCAAACAAGAGCTGAGATGAGTTGAAACTAACACATTTCATAGCTGCACCCAGTGTATTAGCATGTGCCATGTGCTTTCGTGGGTTTGTTTTGCTGCCCCGCATCCCACAATGCACCGCGCGGCTTGAATTACAAACTAGTCTATTGACATGCTGCTGAGAATGCTGAGAACACGACTAATGCGGGTCGGGGGTCATCAGGTGCCTTGTGTCTTGGGCAGGGAGGCACTCGCTGACCACACGCTGAACACACACGGGTTAAGGCCCTGTCACATTACGATACATCTCGTAAGCGCGTGGCCAACGCGTAAAATCACTTTTTTTTATGTCGAGATGCGTAAAACTGTTCGGGGCGGTGGGCAAAGTTGGAAGTATATATAACATATACATAGCGTATGGCCAAAGTATGGCTAACGTGCCTCTCAGCGGAAAACGCTCGAATTATGCTCACAGTATGTTTGCAGAACGCTGGTGAACGTTATATACGTTATTTGATCACCAGAGCTACGCCTCATACATTACATATGTCAAAACACGGTGAAGAAATGCAATTTATCCATAAGTTGTCGGTATGCAGATTGTACGTGTCCACTGCCTTTAACATAGGTCAATGTAATGCAACGTAGTGAACAATGTAGTCTAACATACATCGACGTATGTCTAATATATATACATAACATACGGCCGACGTAACACCCATACATTGTCATACGTCGAAAGTTTTGTGCATGCACAAAACTTTCGCGACCCCAAAACAAGCATCGACGTATGCATAATGAACCATAGTGCCTTACAACGTATCGACGTAGCAGCCAAAAATCACATACGTCGATGTATGTTTACGCAATGCATCATAATGTGACAGCCCCGTTAGTAAACAACGAGTCTCCAGTTCAATTTTATTATTTTTATTTATTTTTGTACAGTAGTTGATTAAGCATGGTGAAATTTCAATCGCGAACGATTGGTCTTCCTCATTCCACTGCTCCTTGCCCTATGTTAGTAATGCCGAGTGCCAGGCTAGGTAGCGGCAAATATAAATTTTCAAGTCATCTGTTTTGATTCGACCAGGGTTCGAACCTGGGGGTTTGAATCCCGTGACCTACTAGAACGGGACGTGGATTCTCACCTCATTAGGCTGTCGCAGCTGGCATCATTTAGTTTCATATTTGTGAATTGACCTTCAACATAATATATAGGCCTATTTTATCTCAGCATGAATGTACCAATTTTGTAAATAGCACTCCACCCAAACTAAGAGCGGGACGTAGCTCAGGTGGTAGAGTGTCCACCTGTGAAGGTGTGGGTCATCCTATGGATCCTGCTCAGTGGACCCATTTGCAGCTTGGGCTATTTTCCATTCAAACCAGTGGGCCACAACTAGTTCATCAAAGGCTGTGGTATGTGCTGTCCTATCTGTGGGAAAGTGCATATTAAAACAAACCTTGCTGCTTATCTGAAAGAGTAGCATATGTAGTCGCAGCAGGTTTCCTCCAAAGAAATATGTGATATGCTTGACGTCCAATAGCCGATGATAAAGATCAATGTGTTCTAGAGGCGTCATTAAATAAAACAAACTTTCCTTTTTATGCACCCAAACTAAAGTTGTTTATTTTTTTTAATTTGTGTGTGTTATTTTTAGAAAGACAGTAGATTTTCAAATCACACTCATATTTAGACATAATTTATGTCTAGATTACCCAAATTAAACTCATATTTGTGCTTTTGTACTAGTCTGCGCAGACCTCTCAGGCAAGGAGTCATATAGTCAGGTAAGCGTGGATATGTGCCATCGCCCTTACAAGTTACAGCATTCGGCCCGTTTGCGTCCACAAGGGTCAGGTCGAGGTCACCAGTGTTATCTTTGGGGTCAGAGGTCAATTAGTGTGCGTAGATTAGTGCGCTTCGTTAACCGTGCTTAGCGAGTTAGCGGCGTACATCACTGCCCCCCCCCCCTCCCCCCCGCCCCCCGGATGTGTGGGCAGAGTGTGGGGTGGTTTTCCCATGGCAACGCGTTCAGGTCGCGCGGTAAACACCCGTCAGCGGGCGATTGGGGGAGGAGGGGGGGGGGGGGACACAGAAGTCGACGAAGATTTAGTTAAAAACCTATCACTTCTGACTTGTAAACGGAAGCTTGTTGGGTTGAGGGGCTGAGCTTTGAGTTAGTTAGTTAGTTAGTTAGTTAGTTCTGAGGGTTTTAGATCAGTGGACCATGACTAGGTTTTGCAGTGCACCAGGTCTGGGTTGACCGGCGGACAATGATCGGTTTGACCAGTGGACCATCACTGGTGTGAACGGTGGACGATGCTCAGTTTGATCAGTGGACTGTGACTGGTTTGAGATGTGGTCAATAGCCAGGAAGACCAGTTGACCATGACCAATGTGCCCAGTGGGCAATGGTCGGTTTGACTAGTGGACCATGACTGGTATGAACAGTGGGCAATAGCCAAGCTAACCAGTGGACCATGACCAGTGTGACCAGTTGATAATGATCGGTTTGATCAGTGGACCATGACTGGTGTGAGTAGTGGCCAATAGCCAGGTTGATCAGTGAACCATGACCAGTGTAACCGGTGGACAATGATCAGTTTGATCAGTGGACCATGACTGGTGTGAGTAGTCGCCAATAGCTAGGTTGACCAGTGGACCATGACCAATGTGGCCAATTGACAATGATTGGTTTGGCCAGTGGACCATGACCAGTGTGAGCAGTGGTCAATAACCTGGTTGACCAGTGGACGATAACTGGTGTGACTAGTAGGCCATGAGTTGACCAGTGGACTAGGACTGGCATATGGTGTGATCAGTGGCCCATGACCAGACTAACCAGTGTATCAGGACCAATGTGACTAGTGGACCATGACCAGAGAGACCAGTTGGCCATGATCTGTGTGATCAGCGAGCCACGCATTGACCAGTGTTGACAAGTCCACCATTACTGGCGTTACTATTGGACAATGGCCGGATTGACCAGTGACAGTGGCAACTTTATATAGTGTCAAGTCATTGGAAGATTGGTCCACCCGCACCATTACCTGATATCCTACCCAGTCACATTATCGTGATACTGAGAAAACCGATCCTTTGTCCTATCCTATTAATACCAAGCACCAGGTCAGGTAGCAATGAGTATAAATTTTGTAAGTCATTCGTTTGACTCGGCCACAGTTTGAACCAACGACCTCCCACACAGGAAGCCAGCCAGCGCGCTTCATTCAGCCATCTCATCCGGGAATCACAACGCTTGTCTTTTTTCTTTGTTCTTTAAATATGAAAATTACCCAAGCATTAATATAATAATATATTAACATACTAAAGCTGCATAGTCTGATGAAATATCAAATTTGAAAAAAAACCACCAATTATCTAGATTTAATTTAACATATCTAACTTAGAATGCAATACTGAGTCAATTGAACCAAACCTGTTACTGCAGAAGTCTATGGTGTCAGAGTTTTGGCAAGCTTGCCAACACTAATTTTGCATGTTTGCACTCAAAATATCTCAAAAGTTTATCATTTAAAATAAAAGTAACTTTGAACTAATGTAAAGTAAATACCAGTGATCGATCTAATATATTTATCTCAGAAAAAATACAGAAATTCAAAACCATCGGACTATGCAACTGTAAGCGTTTGTTGCCACATAGAAGGGAATACCAAGTCAATTAAATAGAACATGTTACTGCAGAAGCCTATGGTGTCAGACTTTTGGTGTGCTTGCCGAAATTAACTTGGCATGTTTGCACTTCAAATATATCAAAAGTTAGCTATTAAAAATATAAGTTCCTTCAAACTAAAGTCAAATAGATTATAACGACCAACCAAATATATTTATCTTAGAAGATGAAAAAAACTCAAAACCATCGGACTATGCAACTTTTAACAATCTCAACCACCCACTTAGTTATACTTATACTTGTTGTAGTCCCGCCCAGCCGACCCGCCGCCCCCCACCGACACACCCACAGCTCACTCACTTCCAGCAGCCACTGTGGGGGTGTGTGGGGGTGGTTGGGGGTTGAAACCCTAGAGTGGTGTGGCGTGTTTGTTGCAGCTGTGGCTGGCACCAATGCCTTTGTAAAGGGTTGCATTTCCAGCAGGCTCACATCTGTTTCAGTTTGTTGGCCGGCTTGTTCTCCCTCCCTCTCCTCCTCTCTCTCTCTCTTCCCCTATCTCTCATTCTCTCTCTCCCTCGCTCTCTCTCTCCCTCTCTCTCTCGTTCTCTCTCCCTCGCTCTCCCCCTCTCTCTTCCTCGCTTTCTCTCCCTCGCTCTCTCTCACATGCTCTCTCTCTCCCTTGCTCTCTCTCCCTCTCTCTCCCTCTCTCTATCCCTCTTTCTCCCTCACTATCTCTCTTCCCCTCTCTCTCTCCCTCCCTCTCTCTCTTCTCCTATCTCTCGCCCTCGTGCTCTCTCCCCCTCTCTCTCCCTTTCTCTCTGCCTCCCTGTCTCTCCCTCCCTGTCTTTCTCTCCCTCTCTCTCCCTCTCTCTCTGTTCCCTCTCTCTCTCTCTCTTCCCTCTCTCTCCTTCTCTCTCTCCCCCTCTCTCTCCCTCGCTCACTCTCTTCCCCTCTCTCTCTCTCTCTCCCTCTCTCTCCCCCTGTCTCTCTCCCCCTCTCTCTCCCTCGCTCTTTCTCTCTTCCCCTCTCCCTCCCTCTCTCCCTCTCTCTCTCCCTCGCTCTCTCGCCCCCTCTCTCTCTCCATCTCCCACCCCACTAAGTCGCAGCTGAAATGCTGGGCAGAGGTTTTGTTTACCCATTTCCAAGCGTAGCTACATAGCAGAGGAGAGCCAAACTGCAGCAAGTGTTTAATATATGCACCAGTACATAATGTGTTTAAGTGGGTATCATTCAATCACAGTCATTGCTGCTCACACATAGTCTCCATAACAACAACAACAAGCTACCAAGGAGCAATCTCTGTTATCAGCCAATGTGAAATAGCAATGCCAATACCAGCCTACTAACACTCCTGAGAAGTCAAGAGTGATGTTGTGACTTGATTCGGCTAAGAACCGACACAGGCAGGAAGTGCAGGTAACAAATGTTTATTCAAGGAAATACAGCACTCCGAAAGAAGCGAAGAGGAAGCATAAGGGTGTGTGGGTGGGAAAAGTCAGCGAATTGTTGACTTGCCAAAAAAGTGAAGAGGGAGCAATCGGTGAGCACGGCGGGCGGTAGAGGAGGTGTGAAAACCCACTAGCCAATCGGGTGGGTGGATGGATATATAAACTCATCCAGCCACCTGAAGACGAGTCACTAAGGTGTAGCGGGAATTGGACATGTTGTTCCCACTGAATCAAGTCCAATGCAATGATTGCGACCAATTAACGTAAACTGAATGAGACCTCCCAAACGAGCATACATATATATTGCTTCCGACCGAGTGGCGAAAGCAGCCCCCAGAGGAGGGGGGGGGGGGGGACGAGGTGCATGCTGGTCACGCACCCCCCACCCATTCAGCGGGGGAGGGGAGGAACCACTATACAGCTTATAACCCACAATAAAGGGATTTATCACTATCCACATATAATTACATATATATGTATATATTACTCCTATCTTTGGAATTACCTACTATTACAACTTTGCCCAATTGTCATCCCACCCCTTGAAAAGTATTTAAACAAATATATCAAATTAATAGCAAAACGTTAATGTTTAGCCTTCATCATTTGAAATGGACATTTAACGAGGTTTCAACAAAATTAAGCGAACTATAAACACACACCTGCTCGTACTAAGGTATAGTTAAGGATTTTATCTTCACTTACGAAGATGCCTGGTTGTTTTTTGTTGGAGTTTGACATCCTGGCAGCATGCATGCTCGAGGTTCCTCGTTCTGAGCACCCACACATGAACTTTGGTTTGCAAACAAATAATTGAATCTATGGTCATATCAGGACAAGTACCGATTTGTGTGCAGTGCACACTCATGGCGACTTGGGAGACCAGGCCACCAGCACCATGCTCCGATTTCCCACTCAGTCACATTATCCTGCTACTGAGCTAACCAGTCCTTGCCCTATCCTAGTAATGCCAAATGCCAGGCTACATAACAACAAGTATCAATTTTGTAAGTCATTATTTTGACTCGACAAGTGTTCAAAACTCCCAACCTGCCACACTGGAAGCCTGTGCTCTAGTGATTCAGCCACCGCATCCCATCACTCATAAGAAGATGTTAAAAGAGTATCAGTTTTTCACATACAACTAACCAAACTCTTCGGAATACCCTGGCTGGCACCCCGTGGAGTCCCACCACGTACCTTGGCTTCTCCACCGCCAACCCTAACATTGTACGCAGGTGTATGTTAGCTGCAGCCCAGAAGGCCATTCCTAAATATCCCACTTGTATGCCACTCCTATCGATAAGGATACACTTAGGATCTCAGCCCTGCCGCCAGCGCTCAACCCTAGTTGTGCTGAATGGAAGGCCTCAGGCTGTGGTTTCTACAACAGCTTCGCATTGCGGAGTGTTCCTGGCTCTCACCCAGGTTACCCTCCAAGGAGCCATCATTAAAAGCCTACACCTTGCATTTTGGTTTAAACGATGTGTCTGCTCCTTACATTTTAGTTAGGCAGATATTTCTGTAGTCCGCTTCTTACATTTTGGTTAAACAGATCTTTCTTTGACTACTAAGTTCTAGTCCGCTCCTTAATTGTGGTTAAACAGATCTTTCTTTTACTACTAAGTTCTAGTTCGCACCTTAATTTTGGTTAAACAGATCTTTCTTCTACAACTAAGTTCTAGTCAACTCCTTAATTTTGGTTAAACAGATCTTTCTTCTACAACTAAGTTCTAGTGCACTCCTTAATTTTGGTTAGACATATCTTTCTTCTACTACTAAGTTCTAGTGCACTCCTTAATTTTGGTTAAACAGATCTTTCTTCTACTACTAAGTTCTAGTTCGCACCTTAATTTTGGTTAAACAGATCTTTCTTCTACTACTAAGTTCTAGTGCACTCCTTAATTTTGGTTAAACAGATCTTTCTTCTACTACTAAGTTCTAGTGCACTCCTTAATTTTGGTTAAACAGATCTTTCTTCTACTACTAAGTTCTAGTGCACTCCTTAATTTTGGTTAGACATATCTTTCTTCTACTACTAAGTTCTAGTGCACTCCTTAATTTTGGTTAGACATATCTTTCTTCTACTACTAAGTTCTAGTTCGCACCTTAATTTTGGTTAAACAGATCTTTCTTTTACTACTAAGTTCTAGTTTGCTCTTTAATTTTGGTTAAACAGATCTTTCTTCTACTACTAAGTTCTAGTCCACTCCTTAATTTTCGTTAAACAGATCTTTCTTCTACTACTAAGTTCTAGTTTGCTCCTTAATTTTGGCTAAACAGATCTTTCTTTTACTACTAAGTTCTAGTTTGCTCTTTAATTTTAGTTAAACATATCTTTCTTCTACTACTAAGTTCTAGTCCACTCCATAATTTTGGTAAAACAGATCTTTGTTTGACTACTAAGTTCTAGTAAATTCCTTAATTTTGGTTAAATATATCTTTCTTTTACTACTAAGTTCTAGTAAACTCCTTAATGTTGGTTAAACAGATCTTTCTACTACTAAGTTCTAGCCTGCTGCTTAAATTTCGGTGAAACAGATCTTTCTGTGGTTTGTTTCTTAAATTGTTGTTAAACAGATCTTTTTATAGTTTGTTCCTTATATTTTGGTTAACCAGATCTTTAACTAGTCTGCTCTTTATATTTCAGTTAAACAGATCTTTCTCGAGCACGCTCCGTAAATTTAGGCTAATCAGATCTCTCTGTGGTTCACTTCTTACTTAAATCTTAACAGATGCGGTGGCCGAATTGGTAGCGCAGGCAGGCCTCCCATGTGGGAGATTGGGAGTTCAATTCCCATTCGAGTTGAACCAATGACTTACAAAATTGATACTTGTCGCTACTTAGCCTGGCGCTCGGCATAAATAGCATAGGTCAAGGACTGGTTAGCCCAGTGTCAGAATAATGTGACTGAGTGGGATATTGGGTCATGGTGCCTTCGGCCTGATTTCCCAGTGGGGCAGCACTATAAAGTCACCATGAGTGTGCACTGTCACAAGTCAGTACCCGTCTTGATATGACGTTAGATGTTGCTAGGACGTTAAACTCCCAACAACCAACCAACCTTAAAATCTTTAGTTAAACAGATCTTTCAACAGCCTGGGTCTTACATTATTGTTATTAAAGTTGCATAGTCTGATGGTTTCCGTCATTTTCTGAGATAAATATTTCGTTATCGCTTACATTCGTTTGCAGTAACTTTGATAATAAATGGCTAACGCTGAAGATATTTGAAGTGCAACCATGCACAATTAATTTGGGCAAGCACGCCAAACTTCGGACACCATAGGCTTCTGAAGTAACATGTTCTATTAAATTGCCACAGTAATGACTTCGATATGATTCCACTTTGACGTCAAAAGCCATTGATGAATATCAATGTGCTCTAGAGGCATCGTTAAATAAAACAAGCTTTTCTTTCCTTTTCTATGTAGTGACAAATGTTTAATAAGTGCACCAGTATCTAAATTAGATATGTAGAATGTAGATAATTGTCTTGGTTTTGAAAGTTTTATGTTTTCATCGGACTATGCAGCTTTAAACAATGTTTCCGCAGTCTGTGCGCGTTATATTTTGGTTAGACAATCTGTCTGCAGCCCACTGCGTAGAAGTGAACCTGCTACAGTTTAGCCAAGGGCTTCTTCGTTCTCACGCTCCAAATACACTGCAATGCATCTCTTCCACTCCTCAATCACATCTGCAGCAAATCTGTGCAAAACCAAACTGGCATGCATATTTATTACCCTGTTCCCTCCATTGCCAAACCAGCCCTGAAGCCATCATGCCTGGTCTGGAGCCGGGATGTATGTATATACATACATGTGTATATAATATACAGGTATATATATGTGAAGTGGGCGAGACTATTCGCCTTGTGGCATTTACGGGCATGCGCCGATTAACCCGTATTTGGAAATACGGGCTACTCTCCACGGCAGACCGCGAATGCCAAACATTTACGAGGCACCGGGTTTCCGGCCGTAAAGCGTTGCTAGGAGATGCAAATTGCAACTCGCCTGGCAACGAAAAGAGGTTGGGCGTTCGGACCCAGACTGATCAGATGTACTTAATAACGCTCTGATGTTTTACCCGAGTTTTAGGCCTATATTATCGAAATTCTAAACTTGTTTGAAATTAATGATCAGGGGAGGGGTTTGCATAATACTTCTACGATATGTGCTACGAACGAATGTTAGTTTGGTTAAGAATAAAAAGCTGTGAGCTCTTGGAAAAGTAGATTGGAACGTTCCTTGCATTCTTTACTATCCTCCAGATTTCTATGGAGTAAACCGCTATGGTCAAACATAACATTGGATTGCTTTATATATATATAATTAGGGGCCTTCAGCCTAAATAGGCCTTATGCAGCTACTTAACCCATCTGCGGGGAGATTATACCAGACATATGAACAGAATTAACGTATAGATCTTTTTGGCTAAAATAAGACAGTAACTTAGACTGATTATCAGTGACAGTGGTAGTGACATTAGCGCATCTGCTTAGTTCTGGATCAATTTAAACATATTAAATACACCGTAAGGTGAGTAGACCAGCCAGTTAGTTGAAATAACAAAGTAATTGCTTTAGGCCGATAAATGCGAGAGGGGGCAAACCTCTGTATTTAGATAATACTCTGGCTGGCCGACTTTAGCCCGTGAAGGACACCGACGGACACGGACTACCTGCAGATGGGACGAGAGGCAGCGGCGGCCCGCGGCTGGCCCAGGAAATTCACATGGAAATAATTATATAAATTAACACGAAGGCTCACCTTAAGCGGGGGTGGATTAGCCCGACAGTTAAATATGTGTGCACATATGTATATATTTGTGTGTATATCTATAGACGACTGAGAGACACTCCCTTCCTAGGCTAGGGACCAGTTTATAATAAAATTATGTCAATTCTTCGGAAACACCATGCGGGATTCGGTCCGCATTGCGTATTCATATTATTATTATTCTTATTCTTATTGCAATACCTCAGGGAGTTTGACGCCCCTGCACTGCAGAGGTGTAAACCACTGCCTTGTGGTACAGGTTCTTGACAGAACCGAAGGCTAAGGGAGTAAACCCTGAACAGAAAACCATGTCACTGTGGCAGCATCAAGGGCGGTTGATGTATGGAACTCCCAACATCTCCCGACCAGCCACTGCAGGGACAAATAGTTTTGCGCCTGTCTGGACATGTTCTTGCCGGTGTGAAACCTCTATGTGCTCTCCAAGAGAGTGCCGCTGGTAACTTGCAAAAGCCAGCAGCACTTCAACACTTTTGCAGACAGCTTTCATGAATATGCGACATCTGCGTTCAATCATGAGGCTAACCTGGAAGGACAAAGTGACAAATAAGGAAATACTCGAACGGACGGGGCTGTCCTCTATGGAAGATCTTCTGATCAAAAAGAATCTCCGGTGGACTGGACACCTCATGAGGATGTCATCAGACAGGCTACCAAAGCAGATCCTCTACTCTCAACTGTCTTCTGGTTACAGAAAGAGAGGCCGCCCTCATCTCCGGTTCAAGGATACCATCAAGAGAAACCTGAAGCTGAGAGACATTAAGACCGACTCATGGATATCACTCTCACAGCAGACAGCTAAATGATGCCGCAGTCACACTACGATGTGTTGCCCCAACGTTGGACAACGCGTGCCACCATGTTGGGTTTTTGGCCGAAATGTCAGGACGCGTTACCAGCGTGTTACAAACGTGTTAATGGCGCGTCGGTACACGTTGGTACACGTTGAGTCTGAACCAATGCGTTGGCGCGCGTAGGGCGGCGTAAAAAGTTTTGTGCTTGCACAAAGCTTTCCATGCTGGCCGACGCGCGCCGATGGGTTGGAGGGGACGTTACGGACGCGTTAACAACACGTCAAAACCCATTGCGGGTGCACCGGTGGAATGCTGGCAGACCGTTGAGCAATGTCGCTTAACGTTGGCATTTGTTTCACCAAAATACGACCGTTCCGTCGGCGCGTCTGCAACGTCCCATCAACGGGTAGTGGGTGCGCCATTGGCGTTGCTCCAGCATTTCTCGGCGCATTGGACGTGTTGCCGGCGGGCCTGGACGCATTGGCCGCACGGTGTGGACGCGCTGCCGGCGCATCCTGACGTGTTGCTGGTGGGTATGTATGCGCTGACACGGTACTAATACGACACCAACATGCTACCGGCACACCATCAACACGCTACAAGCACGCCAATAACGCGCTACCTACATGCTGGTGACGTGCTAGTAGCACGCTACTAGTGCGCCAATAACTCGCCACCAACCCACCACTAACACGCTGCGCCCCATCAAACTTTGTCCCAAAACGCTGAAAACTTGGACGTGTCCCACGTGCTAGCAAATATTTTGCGCGTTGATGGCACCCCGGGAGAAACGTCGTAGTGTGACTGCACCATGAAGAGCGGCAGTCAAGTAATGAAAGCAGTCTTTGTCGCACCGTGACCGACAGCATGATGATGATGATGTCTATATATATGTATACATTATATATATGAATGTATATGAATGTACATAAATGTGAAGAAATGAACATAAATGTATATAAATGTACATAAATGTAAATAAATGTAAATATATATGTATATATAATACAGATAAATGTATATATATTAAATTGAATGTAAATTGCCATAATATATATATATATGGGTATATGTATATACTATTATGTTTATATATATGCATACATATGTGTATATGTAAATATATATGTGTAATGTAATCGGCAGAACCTCCCAGACCTCCACCTTCCACCCTCCCTTCACTACCTCCCAGTGGCAGACCCCTCCCCCTTCCACCCTCCCTTCACTACCTCCCAGTGGCAGACCCTCCCCCTTCCCCCACTCCCTCTCAGTCCCAAACCCTCCCCCTTCCACCCTGCCTCCACCACCTCCCGTCCCCCCCCCCCCCTGCTACACCCTCTCTCCACTACCTCCAAGTCCCATACCCCCCCCCCCCCCCCAACCCCCTTCACTACCTCCCAGTCACAGACCCCTGCCCCTTCCACCCTCCCTCCACTACCTCCCAGACCCAAACCCTCCCCCTTCCACCCTCCCTCCACCACCTCCCAAACAACCACATCCCCTTCCGCCACTGTGAGACCCTCTCCCCCCGAACCTCCCTCTACAGCACACATGATTTATAACCATCATCCACTTGCTATAGCAAAAAAATTAAAGGTGAAATTCCATTCTAAAGTTTGCCTGGAATGTATGCTCCCTGGGGCTAACTCCATTGTATTACATTCGGTTGGAGTATAGATGATTAGTCTACTAATCTCCATTCTGCCATTTGGGATGGCCGAATCGAAACAGGGCGCTGGCTCGCTTCCCGTGTGGATGGTCACGCTTTCAAATCCAGACCAAGTCAAACCAATGACTTGAACAAAATGTGATACTTGCCGCTACCTAGCCTGGCGCTTGGCATTAATAGGATACAACAAGGACTGGTTAGCTTAGTGTAATAGGATGAGTGGGATATCGGGTCATGGTGGCGATGGCCGGGGCAGCACCAAAAAGTCACCATCAGTGCACACTGTCAGAAGTCGGTTACCCATACTGACATGACCTTAGATATTGCTAGGATATAAAAAAACAACCCCAAAACACAACTCTAGATGTATTCTTAGCTGAAATCCTGTCTCGCTCTTCCTTTTTTGGGGCACCATCATCCATGATCCATGTTTGTGAATGTGGAGTGAGTAGTTCTTGAGTCGGCCGCTTGGTTGGTGTATTTGGGCGTAGTAGATTTTATTTTGAATCTCTTTTCTTTTCTCCTTTTCTCTTTTCTATTTCTGTCCACTATTCAGCGCTCGGTCACGATCACCACATGTCGCAAGGTATTAGACAGTTGATATAAACAGATCTGGCGTTGTGAGGCCTTGCCCCCCCCCCCCCCCCCCCCCCCCACTCTTCCCGCCCGCCCCCGCGGCGGTAGCAGTAGCAGCAGCAGACGACAATCTACCATTAACCATTTGGAAGCAGCGCCACTTTTGGTGAACGCGGGCAAATTTGGAACTTTAACAAGAATTATATATATACAGTAAAACCTCTCTAAATCGACCGACCTTGCGACCGACTTTAAGTGGTCGATTTAGGGAGGTGGTCGGTCTATGGAGTTAGAATATGGTTATAATGGTATTGCTGGGACCCAAATAAAGCGATCGATATAGGGGAGTGGTCGATCTGTGGAGGTGGTCGGTTAAGGAGGTTTTACTGTATAGTGTTTATAGGTTTTACAGGTTTTACTGAAATTCCACTGAAGGTTAACCGGTAAGATTCCAGGTGCCGAATCGCGCGTGCAAATTCCGTGTGATTGTGTCGTCACGTGGCCAGCTCAAGGTCATTCGCGTGAATTACATTGATAACTTCTGCTCAAAATGTCTGTATGGGGAGATAGAGGGAGAAAGAGAGGGAAAGGCACACAGAGAGGGAGGGAGATAGAGAGATAAAGAGACAGAGAGAGAGGGAAGGAGAGAGAGATAGAGAGAGACAGAGAGAGGGAGAGAGATAGAGATAGGGAGAGATAGAGACAGAGAGATAGAGAGAGGGAGAGATACAGAGAAACAAAGAGAGGGGGAGAGAGATAGAGAGAGATAATGAGAGATAGAGAGAGAGAGGGGGAGAGAGATAGAGAGAGGGGAGAGATAGAGAGAGGGAGAGAGACAGAGAGAGGGGGAGAGAGATAGAGAGATAGAGAGAAAGGGGAGAGATAGAGAGAGACAGAGAGAGTGGGAGAGAGAAAAGGGGGGCGGGGAGAGGGGGTGTGCACACAATAGAAGGTTAAGGGCATGAAATACAAACCCAAAATAGGATGAAGAACATTTGCGAGGGTGCTACCCTGTCGAGAGACCCACGTGGTTGTTTTACAAATAATTCCCTTACGCAGAACCCCCTCCCCCCCACCTAATTATTAGAATGTTTGTTCTATTTACCCCCACCTAATTATAACAGGGAGGGAGGGTTAAGGCTGGAAGTGCCGTACATAGAGAGAGAGGGGGGGGAGGGCGCTTCCTTCCATTGATATAACAAAGAGTTTACTGGCTAGCTTGGTCCCCCAGCCACGAACAGGCAGTCATTAGGCTTGGCACAAACCATTACAGCATCGGACCATATATTAAAGAGCTGCAGGGAGGGACCAGTGTAGTTGTTCCTCCATGTGGCATGCGCTACTCTGCAGCGGCTCATCGTCAAGGCATTAAACCCATAGGCCATAAATGTATTAAGCATATGACATATACCAATACCGGCATCTATTTGTGGATTGATATTTGCATTACCTAAATATACATAATTCAAATAAAACTTTCAAAGTGAGATGCCGGTACATAGTTATTGCACAATATAACCGTAAATCGGGCCTATGGGCTTAACGCCTTGACTGCTCCATCGCAGAATAGTGCATGTGCAGAGGAACACCTACACTGGTCCCGATGACGTAAGCCTTTACGCCAAGCCTAAGGACTGCTTGTTTGTGACGGGGGACCAAGCTGTGGGGGGGGGGGGGATCCTTCCATTGACATAACCAAGGGTTTCCTGGTGCACAACTTACAGTTGCATAATCCGATCGGTTTGAGTTTCTCTCATTTTCTGAGATAAACATATTAGGTTGTTCATTATAACCTACCTTACTTTAGTTTGAAGTAACTTTTATTTTAAATCGCTAACGTTTAAGATATTTGAAATGGAAACATGCTAAATTAATGTTGGCAAGCTTGCCAAAACTCTATCACCATAGGCTCCTGCAGTGACAGGTTCTATTAATTGACTTAATATCCCCTTATGTGTGACAACAAATGTTTAATAAGTGCACCAGCATCTAAGTTAGATATGTAGAATCAAATCTAGAAAATTGTTTTGGTTTTGAAAATGTTATGTTTTCATCGGACTGTGCAGCTTTAAGTAATACTGTTTTTTTAAATTAAAAAAACTAAGTCATGCACTTTGTCTTTTTGCAGTCTCTATCATGTAGGGGTGTAGATGGGGCTGGGCGGGGATGTAGGTGGGGGGTGTCGGTGGGGTTGTTTGGGGGTGTAGGCGGGGGTGTAGGTGGGGCTGGGTGGGGGTGTAGGAGGGGGTGTAGGTGGGGTTGTGTGGGGGTGTAGGCGGGGGTGTAGGTGGGGTTGGGTGTGGGTGTATGCGGGGGTGTAGGTGGGGTGTGGGTGGGGGTGTAGGCGGGGCTGGGTGGGGGTGTAGGCGGGGGTGTAGGCGGGGCTGGGTGGGGTGTAGGAGGGGGTGTAGGCGGGGCTTGGTGGGGTGTAGGCGGGGCTGGGTGGGGGTGTAGGCGGGGGTGTAGGCGGGGCTTGGTGGGGTGTATGCGGGGGTGTAGGCGGGGCTGGGTGTGGGTGTATGCGGGGGTGTAGGCGGGGCTGGGTGGGGGTGTAGGTGGGGCTGGGTGGGGTGTAGGTGGGGGTGTAGGCGGGGCTGGGTGGGGGTGTAAGCAGGGCAGGGTGGGGGTGTAAGCGGGGTGGGCTGGGGGTGTAGGAGGGCGTGTCTCCCTTGATGTATACAGGCGCATTGTAGGCGGGTTTACGTGTGTGTGTTAGGCACGCTATATACATTAATACCCCCACACCCCGTCTCCGCACACTCCGCCCCCCCTCACTCCGTCCCCCTCACACCGTCTCCCCGCCCACCGTCCCCACACCCCGTACTCCTGCACTCCGTCCCTCCCCCCCCCCTCCTCCCCGCGCCGTTACTTGTCCCCGTCCCCCCACGCCCCACACCCCGTCCCCACACGCCCCACACCCCGTCCCCACACGCCCCACACCACGTCCCCCCACGCCCCACACCCCGTCCCCCCACGCCCCACACCCCGTCCACACACGCCCCACGCCCCACACCCCGTCCCCACACCCCGTCCCCCCACGCCCCACACCCCGTCCCCACACCCCGTCCCCCACGCCCCACACCCCGTCCCCACACCCCGTCCCCACACGCCCCACACCCCGTCCCCCCACGCCCCACACCCCGTCCCCACACGCCCCACACCCTGTCCCCCCACGCCCCACACCCCGTCCCCCACACCCCCTCCCCACCCTCGCCCCACACCCCGTCCCCCCACGCCCCGTCCCCACACTCTGTCCTCCTGCGCTCCGCCCCCCCCCCCCCCCCCCCCTCCCCCGCGCCCGTTCCTTGTCCCCCGCTGGGCCCGCGGGTGGGTCCCATCAGCCGGTCCAGCGCCACGGCCGGCCCGACTCCCGACATGGACTTCAGGCAATCCGTGCGTCGCCCGACACGCGCGCTACACCACCGCTTCAGACCACTCCGACCTGCCCGACACGCGCGCATACACCACCGCTTCAGACCACTACCGACTCTGCCCGACACACACGCACACACCACCCGCTTCAGACCACTACCGACTCTGCCCGACACACGCGCATACACCACCCGCTCAGACCACTACTGACTCTGCCCGACACACGCCCACACACCACCCGCTTCGACCCTACTGACTCTGCCCGACACACGCGCATACACCACCCGCTTCAGACCACTACCGACTCTGCCCGACACCGCGCATACACCACCCGCTTCAGACCACTACTGACTCTGCCCGACCACGCGCATACCCACCCGCCACCCCCTCGCCCGACCACCGCCACACCACCCCTCCCCACCGCTCTCCCCCACGCGCACCCACCCGCTTCCACTCGACCGCCGACCAGCTCCCACCCGCTTCGCACACCGACTCTGCCCGACACGCGCGCATACACCACCCGCTTCAGACCACTACCGACTCTGCCCGACACGCGCGCATACACCACCCGCTTCAGACCACTACCGACTCTGCCCGACACCGCGCATACACCACCCGCTTCAGACCACTACGACTCTGCCGACACACACGCATACACCACCCGCTTCAGACCACTACCGACTCTGCCCGACACACGCGCATACACCACCCGCTTCAGACCACTACCGACTCTGCCCGACACACACGCATACACCACCCGCTTCAGACCACTACCGACTCTGCCCGACACACGCGCATACACCACCCGCTTCAGACCACTACCGACTCTGCCCGACACACGCGCATACACCACCCGCTTCAGACCACTACCGACTCTGCCCGACACACGCGCATACACCACCCGCTTCAGACCACTACCGACTCTGCCCGACACACGCGCATACACCACCCGCTTCAGACCACTACCGACTCTGCCCGACACACGCGCATACACCACCCGCTTCAGACCACTACCGACTCTGCCCGACACGCGCGCATACACCACCCGCTTCAGACCACTACCGACTCTGCCCGACACGCGCGCATACACCACCCGCTTCAGACCACTACCGACTCTGCCCGACACGCGCGCATACACCACCCGCTTCAGACCACTACCGACTCTGCCCGACACACACGCGCATACACCACCCGCTTCAGACCACTACCGACTCTGCCCGACACACGCGCATACACCACCCGCTTCAGACCACTACCGACTCTGCCCGACACACGCGCATACACCACCCCGCTTCAGACCACTACCGACTCTGCCCGACACACGCGCATACACCACCCGCTTCAGACCACTACCGACTCTGCCCGACACACGCGCATACACCACCCGCTTCAGACCACTACCGACTCTGCCCGACACACGCGCATACACCACCCGCTTCAGACCACTACCGACTCTGCCCGACACGCGCGCATACACCACCCGCTTCAGACCACTACCGACTCTGCCCGACACGCGCGCATACACCACCCGCTTCAGACCACTACCGACTCTGCCCGACACACGCGCATACACCACCCGCTTCAGACCACTACCGACTCTGCCCGACACACGCGCATACACCACCCGCTTCAGACCACTACCGACTCTGCCCGACACACGCGCATACACCACCCGCTTCAGACCACTACCGACTCTGCCCGACACACGCGCATACACCACCCGCTTCAGACCACTACCGACTCTGCCCGACACACGCGCATACACCACCCGCTTCAGACCACTACCGACTCTGCCCGACACACGCGCATACACCACCCGCTTCAGACCACTACCGACTCTGCCCGACCACGCGCATACCACCGCTCAGCCCCGCTCTGCCGACACGCGCATACACCACCGCTTCAGACCACTACCGACTCTGCCCGACACACGCGCATACACCACCCGCTTCAGACCACTACCGACTCTGCCCGACACACGCGCATACACCACCCGCTTCAGACCACTACCGACTCTGCCCGACACACGCGCATACACCACCCGCTTCAGACCACTACCGACTCTGCCCGACACACGCGCATACACCACCCGCTTCAGACCACTACCGACTCTGCCCGACACACGCGCATACACCACCCGCTTCAGACCACTACCGACTCTGCCCGACACACGCTACACGCGCATACACCACCACCCGCTTCAGACCACTACCGACTCTGCCCGACACACGCGCATACACCACCCGCTTCAGACCACTACCGACTCTGCCCGACACGCGCGCATACACCACCCGCTTCAGACCACTACCGACTCTGCCCGACACGCGCGCATACACCACCCGCTTCAGACCACTACCGACTCTGCCCGACACACGCGCATACACCACCCGCTTCAGACCACTACCGACTCTGCCCGACACACGCGCATACACCACCCGCTTCAGACCACTACCGACTCTGCCCGACACACGCGCATACACCACCCGCTTCAGACCACTACCGACTCTGCCCGACACACGCGCATACACCACCCGCTTCAGACCACTACCGACTCTGCCCGACACACGCGCATACACCACCCGCTTCAGACCACTACCGACTCTGCCCGACACACGCGCATACACCACCCGCTTCAGACCACTACCGACTCTGCCCGACACACGCGCATACACCACCGCTTCAGACCACTACCGACTCTGCCCGACACACGCGCATACACCACCCGCTTCAGACCACTACCGACTCTGCCCGACACACGCGCATACACCACCCGCTTCAGACCACTACCGACTCTGCCCGACACACACGCATGCACCACCCGCTTCAGACCACTACCGACTCTGCCCGACACACGCGCATACACCACCCGCTTCAGACCACTACCGACTCTGCCCGACACACGTGCATACACCACCCGCTTCAGACCACTACCGACTCTGCCCGACACACACGCATACACCACCCGCTTCAGACCACTACCGACTGGTCACGATCGCTACCGACAATCGCCGATTAGTCCTCAGCGATGACTGCTGCCGATTTGTCTCGATCGTTTGATTGTTTGCCCGACAGGGCTTGAAATTGAATCATCTGATCTCTTGTTCGTATTTTTTATCCTTCCAGCTGACACCCGATTGTCCCCGATTTGTCCCGATTTGTTCCAATTTGTCCTGATTTGTCTCGATTTGTTCCGGAAATAAATACGCTCAAACTAATAAATGTATCTACAAACAGAAACTCAAAGCAATCAGATTATTGAAAAGAAAAGAAGTTATTCTGGTTATGTTAGTGCCTCTTTAACTGCTATTGCTAATGCTTAAAACAAGAAAAAAGCCTCTATATTGTATAAGTGACAATGCGTTATAAAATGCCTCTTTAAGTGCTAAATGCTTTTTAAAAATGCCTCTATATCTTTATAAGTGACAATGCGCTAAAAATGCCTCTTTAAGTGACACTGCGTTAAAAATGCCTCTTTAACACTTTAAGTGACAATGCTTTAAAAATGTCTCTCTAAGTGACAATGCGCTAACAAATGTCTCTTTAAGTGACAATGCCTGTTTAAGTGACAATGCGTTAAAAATGTTTGTTTAAGTGACAATGCGTTAAAAATGTTTGTTTAAGTGACAATGCGTTAAAAATGCCTTATAAGCCCTGTTCACACACGGGTGTTAATTCGCCTCAACTAGTTCGCCTTATCTAAGTCGACTCACATTGGCCGTGTGGATGCGACGCTGAGGCGAATTAGGGCTGAGTGGACTCATCTAGTTTGCCTCAAGTACACCGCATCACGAGGTAGTTTATATGAAGCGAACTAGCTTAAGTCGGCCTATCTTGCGTGTGTTGACGCTAGCGGTTTACTTTAGGCAGCTTAAGCACATCACACGTATGCGCAGTCGAGCGCTGAGTTTGTTGATTTTCCGGTCGATCACAAGTGCATACTATATAATTTGGTCTATGAAAGAACTAGCTGTGCATGGATATTTTTGTCATCATTTTTTTTAGGTTTTCACTGCCCAGTAGAAGTTTGGACTGTTCCAAAACAATACGATTCAGTCGATACAGATCTAGGTCAAACCCACACACTCTCGTGTGACGTCGACTAACCGAAAGTGGCGCTGGTTAGTATGGACGTGCTCATGCGCAGATATTGACTTCCGCCTTAAACCGCCCCAAGTACTGCATGTGTGTACTCGACACACTTTCACCCCTAGTTCGACTCATCTAGTTTGCCTTATCTAGTTCGGCCTAAAGTTGTGTGTGTGAACAAGGCTTAAGTGACAATACAATATCGAGTTTACTAGGATCGGTAGCACTAGCCTAAATACATTACAAGGTCAGTTAAAGAGGCACTAACATGACTAGAACAACTTAACTTAAACTCGAAGACCACACGGGGTGGCCGAATGAGTACGTCTCCTGTTTTGGGAGATCGGGAGATCCAAACTTATGAGTTTGTGGGTTCGAATCCTGATCGATTCAAACCAATGGCTTAAAAATTGATACTAGTCACTTCCTAGCCTGGCACTCGCCATTGTTAGGATAGGGTAAGGACTGGTTGGCTCAGTGTAAGGATAATGTGACTGAGTCAGATATCAGGTCATGGTGCTGGTGGCCTGGTTTCCCAGTGGGGCAGCACTATATAGTCGCCATGAGTGCACACTGTCACAAGTCGGTACCAGTCCTGATATGACCTTAGGTGTTGCTAGGACGTAAAACAACAACAAATAAACGTAAACTCGATTTTTCACTTGAGTTTAAAATATACAATTCAGCAACCAGATACAGCGAATACCCCATGACTACAGTACAACCTCTCTAACCGACCACCTCCACAGACCGACCACTCCCCTATATCGATCGCTTTATTTACGTTATAGAGGTTTTTTTGGGTTAAATCCGGTTACTGAATTATATATTTTAATCTACGTGAATAATGAACGATCGAATTATGCAACTTTAGTTTAACGCAACGCGTTAATGATCTATGAAAATAGAGGTCAAATGTAACAATTAAATGGGGAAAAAACACACACAAAAAACAGATTTTACTTTTCAGCTTTGGTCATTTCAGATGAGTGCTTGAAGGCATTAAAGAACAGGTGCTCTCATTGTAGTCGCATGAAGCAATCGACATTTAGCGATTGCAGACTATCCATTTAGTAAAATATATGAACCGAGGGTAAATCCCTGATGAAAATCTTTGGTTGTATTTACAGCAGACATGATTTTATAAGAGCAGACGACAATTGCATTTGCATTTACACAGCATCGAAAAAAGACAAAGTTAATGCATGTGTTGATTAAAGTGGGAAAAATGTCAATCACGGACAACAATTATTGGTCTTTGTCATTGCACTGCTCCTTGTCCTATCCTAGTAATGTCGAGTGCCAGGATAAGTAGCAGCAAGCATACATTTTAACTCAGTCAGAGTTTGAACCCATATTTTGAATCCCACAATCTGCCACATGAGAATCGCGCGTTCAACTTATTCGGCCATTCCACCTGGCATGCAGGAGAAGAGCGGGTGGTGAGTGGGTGGCTTTTTTGTGTGGAGTTTTACATCCTATCAACATCAACATTGGTGTCCACCAATTACAACACCAATTTATAGTACTGCCCCACTGCGATGCTATGCTCACCAGCACCGTGACACCATAACCGAGCTAAGTCACATTATCCTGGCACTGACCCAATTAAAAATCCACTATGCCCTATCCTGATACACGCTCAGTACCACGTGAGCTAGACCCAAACATAAACTGACCCGGGTTGTTGTTGTTGTCGCTTTACATCCTTGCAACATGCGTTGCTAGGATGTAACTGTCATGTCAGGATGGGTACCAACTCATGACAGTGTACACTCATGGTGACTTTATAGTGCTGCCCCACTGGAAAACCAGGTTGCCAGCACCATTACCCAATATCCCACACAGTCACATTATCCTGATACTGTGCTAACCAGTCCTTTTCAGATCCTATTAATGCCGAGCGACAGGCTAGGTAGCGACAAACTTGTATCAATTATATAAATCATTGATTTTGACTCGGCTGGGATTCAAACTTCTAACCTTCCATGCGGAAAGCCTGCGTGCGCTCTACCGATTCAGCCACCGCGCCCATCCTGTACTCGGCCGGGAGTAAATCCCACACATGAAGCGGGCGCTTTGACCCGATGACCATCTGATGAAAGAGAACGTGGGAAAAAGGTGCTGGAGCCTCAAAGGTGTGGGGGTAGAGTGACTGAATACCACAGCAACCAGGACCATATGGGTGGTTATAGGGCCCGACACCAGGGGGCGTGTGCGCATGTTTTCAAGTAATGCTAGGCTTGGGGAGGAATGGTGGCTGACGGGAAGGGAAGACAGGCGTGGTTCAACATGGTGCTGAGGGCTGCCTGGTTGGTTGGTTATTGGAGTTTTACGTCCTGGCAACATCTAAGGTCATATCAGGACGGGTACCAACTTGTGACAGTGCGCACTCATGGCGATCTCAGGTGGAGCCTATTGAGTGAGTGAGTAGGTTAAGATTTTATAATTGGGTCAGTACCAGGATAATCTGACTGAGTTGCAATATGGGGCACGGAGCTGGTGAGAATAGCATTGCGGTGGGGCAGCACTATAAAGTTGTGTTGTAAATGGTACACTCATTCTGATACAACCTTACATGTTGATAGGACATAAAACCTCAATAAACCAAACCACCCACTCACCCTTTACCCGCTCTTCTCCTGCATGCCAGATGGAATGGCCGAATAAGTTGAACGCTCGCTTCTCATGTAGCAGATTGTGGGATTCAAAACTTGCGTTCAAACTCTGGCTGAATCAAATGAATTACTTTTAAATGTATGCTTGCCGCTACTTCGCTGGGTGCTTGGCATTACTGGAAATGGAATAGGGCAAGGAGCAGTGGAATGAGGAAGACCAATTGTCCATGATTGAAATTCCACCTGCTTACTCAACATATGCAATAACTTATTATTTTTTAGTTGCTGAGCAAATGCAAATGCAATAGACTACATCACCGTTCCAGCGATGCGGTGCATTGTGGGAAGCATCAATGCAGAACAATGCCACACTGACCCCAGTGTGGCATTGTTCTGCGTTGACCAAGGCTGGTTGATTCAAGTGCGCATGGATGTAAAATATTCCGATAATTACACATAGGTGGGTGGTGTGAACTGGTCTATATGGGATTACAAATGTTATATATAAGGTAAATGATGCAATGTGACCAAATGCATGTGGTATTGTGTAGTGCTGGTGATCCTTTACCTAGATTAAATAGACATTGTGTATTCTACAGATAGTGTGAGAGGGGCACTACTGTCAGTGTGATAGGTCCTTAGAAGCTCTGTTCACAACCCCCTCCTCCCCCCCTCCCAACTGCTAGATACGGATCACTGCACACCCAGACACAACAGGGCAGTGAGGCCAAAACAACCAAGGCATGGATACTAGAGTGCTTACTGTTGATTGGTGAACATACAAATGCTTACTGTTGATTGAAGGATCTGGTCATGTGACAGGCCATCTTGAATTCTAAAACCACTATTCAATAAACCTGAGGGTGCAAGTTCTCTCTACCTTTCACTCTATACTCTGCCTTTCTTCTACTTGCCTGTAGTGATTTCCTATTTAGCCTGCCTACACAACTACAGCTGGCAGCCGACGACATTACATGGAGGTTTGTTTACCTTGAAAGTTTTGTAACAACCACTGTTCCTGACGTGTGTTGGTAGTAGCGGGTTCCAGAGTGCTCTCCCTAGAACAACTGGTAACTTTTTCATCTTAATAGTTTTAGCATGTGGTACTTTGAGAAGGGTGGTGCTTCTGCTGCATGTGTGGCTTGTGTAGGTATGTCTATGAACTCTCGACTTTCCGCACGGCAAGCCTGCGCTCTACCGATTCGGCTACCGCGTCCGATAGCGCAAGACCTAATTCAGAAACAAATGTACCACTATGTACCATTAAGTATCGTTCGGTACCATTAGCCAACACTGTAGTATATGCTGTCAGTCGCGATGCGACAAAGACTGCTTTCATTACTCGACTGCCGCTCTCCATTTAGTTATCTGCTGTGAGAGTGATGTCCATGAGAGATTTCATGAAAGCTGCCTGTAAAAGTGTTGAAGTGCTGCTGGCTTTTGCAAGTTACCAGCGGCACTCTCTCGGGGAGCAAATAGAGGTGTCACATCGGCAAGAACATGTCCAGACAGGCACAAAACTATTTGTCCCTACAGTGGCTGGTCGGGAGATGTTGGGAGTTCCATACATCGACCGCCCTTAATGCTGCCACAGTGACATGGTTTTCTGTTCAGGGTGTGCTCCCTTAGCCTTCGGTTCTGTCAAGAACCTGTACCACAAGGCAGAGGTTTACAACTCTGCAGGGCAGGGGCGTCAAACTCCCTGAGGTATTGCAATACCTGCATACGATTAGGTACCACTGTGTATCATTATCTGATGCAATGTACCATTCGGTACCATTCGGTACCATTCAGTACCATTCGGTACCACTACATACCATCCGATACGGCGCATTGTTGTAGGGGAGAGATGTTGGCTCCCTTAATATAACAAAGCAGTTATGTGAACCCGATATATAAACAAAAGAATTTCAAGTCTCATACTTTTATGAGAAGTGACACTCTCAGTGACTCGCAGAGTTTGCGGTTACGTCCCTGCCTAACTAGTGCCTTGTGTCTTATGCAGACTGGTCGCTACCTTCCCACTCAGCAATAGACCTATTTCATATGACGTCAACATAGGTATCTAGGTCAGTGCAAGCGCCTTTTGGCTGCAGGATGACACACTGTCACACTGCAAACTCAATGGATATGTGCAATCTTCATACAGAAAAAGTTAAATATCTCTAAAACCACACCACCTAGAAACAAACCGCTTGGAACACATATAGAAAACATATTCAACGAACAGATTATATTAAATTTATAAGGTTTGGGTTCTGTATTTCTATTAATTTTGAATAAAATGGACGTTTTGCACTGCGCATACCGGCAAACTCAATGCATTGTCAATGCAATGGTCATGAGCAATCTTCATTCAGTAAATGTGAAATATCTCTAAAACCACACCACCTAGAAACATTTCTATTAATTTTGAATAAAATAAACGTTTTGCTCTGCGCATACCGGCAAACCAATGGCAGTGTGCCTTCATTCTGCAGCCAAGCTGCATGCACATACATAATGTTTATATACATTGAAAGGGGTCTATAGCACAGTGTGCAGTGTGACGTCACATGACTTATCAAATTGACACTTGTCGCTACGTTGCCTGGTGTTCGGCATTACTAGGATAGGACAAGGACTGGTTTGCACACAATAGGTTTAGGCTACAAATAACGACGAGACAATGAAAGGGTAAATGGTGGTGGTGGTGGTGTATTACTAACCTTTCACTGTTTTCCACTTCCTATACTCATATAACCTTTTATACACCCTATACGGATAATCTGATTGTGAGGGACTATAAAGTCGCCATGAGTGTGCACTGTCACAAGTCGATTTAACATTCAATAGCCGATGATAAAGATCAATGTGCTATAAAACAAACTTTACTTTTTTGTCGCAAGTCGATACCCATCCTGATATGACCTTAGATGTTGCTAAGATGTAAAGCAACAACAAACAAACTCTCTATAAATAACATAACACATGTATATAAATAGAGAGAGCGACCGAGAGAGAGCGAGACAGAGAGAGAGCAAGACAGAGAGAGAGAGCAAGACAGAGAGAGAGCGAGACAGAGAGCGAGCGAGTGAGAGAGAGCAACACAGAGAGAGCGAGCGAGAGTAAGAGTGAGAGAGAGCAAGTGAGAGAGAGAGCAAGAGAGAGCGTGAGAAAGAGAGAGCGTGAGAAAGAGAGAGATTGACGTTTTTTGTGTGTGAGAGAGAGAGCGAGAGAGAGCACGAGCGAGAGAGAGCGAGAGAGAGAGAGCGAGAGAGAGAGCGAGAGAGAGATTGACCATTTTTTGTGGGGTTTTTTCACAAGTGTTTATTTATCTGAACAAGTATAGTGGCAGTGCCGGAGCACTGGTCTTCCAGTCGTTTTACATGCACTCTGGAATTTTACACATGGTTTGGGAGAGTATCCTGTGCTGTTTCTGTGCAGTACAGGGCACTTTGTACAGTGTGAAAAGTGATGGGGAGGGAGGAGAGTGTTCAAGTCTCTTCTTTAGTCAGTCTATAGCTTACGACCACAATTACCTTCACCCCTTTTATTGTAAGCAAACAGGAAAGTAGTGCGAGATTATTGTTAGAAAGCACCAGGAGGGGTGGAGGTGGTGCCAGTCTAGAGGTTGAACTGGCACCCTGCCTGCGAGCTGCCTTGACGGGTCTGTCAAGCCTAGTCACACGGGCCACCTATTTAGGCAACCTATCACACAGAAACATACACATGCAAATTGCCACACAGACACACACACATCAGCAAACTGTTCCACAGACACGCACACCAGCAAACTGACACACATACATTTGCACCAGCAAACTGTCACAAAGACACGCACACCAGCAAACTGCCACACAGACACACATGCAGCAGCAAAGTGTTCCACAGACACACACCAGCAAACTGCCACATGGACACATACACCAGCAAACTGTCACACAGACATGCGCACCAGCAAACTGGTCCACAGACACACACACCAGCAAACTGTCACACAGACACACACACACCAGCAAACTGTTACACAGACACGCGCACCAGCAAACTGCCACACAGACACACACATGCACCAGCTACCTATCACACAGACACATACACGTGCAAATTGCCACACAGACACACACACACCAGCAAACTATCACACAGACACACATACCAGCAAACTGACACACATACATTTGCACAGACACGCACACCAGCAAACTGCCACACAGACACACAGGCAGCAGCAAACTGTTCCACAGACACACACACCAGCAAACTGCCACATGGACACACACACACCAGCAAACTGTCACACAGACATGCGCACCAGCAAACTGCCACACACAACACACACATGCAGCAGCAAACTGTCACATAGACACATGCACCAGCAAACTGTCACACAGACACACACACACCAGCAAATTGTCACACAGACACGCATACCAGCAAACTGCCACACAGACATGCGCACCAGCAAACTGTCACACAGACACGCACACCAGCAAACTGCCACACATACACACACGCAGCAGCAAACTGTTACACAGACACACACACCAGCAAACTGCCACACAGACACACACATGCACCAGCAACCTATCACACAGACACATACATGTGCAAATTGCCACACAGACACACACACACCAGCAAACTATCACACAGACACACATACCAGCAAACTGACACACATACATTTGCACCAGCAAACTGTCACAAAGACACGCACACCAGCAAACTGCCACACAGACACACACGCAGCAGCAAACTGTTCCACAGACACACACACCAGCAAACTGCCACATGGACACACACACCAGCAAACTGTCACACAGACATGCGCACCAGCAAACTGCCACACACAACACACACATGCAGCAGCAAACTGTCACATAGACACATGCACCAGCAAACTGTCACACAGACACGCACACCAGCAAACTGCCACACATACACACACATGCAGCAGCAAACTGTTACACAGACACACACACCAGCAAACTGTCACACAGACACACGCACCAGCAAACTGCCACACACAACACACAGACACAGCAGCAAACTGTCACATAGACCCCCGCACCAGCACACTGTCACACAGACACACACACACCAGCAAACTGTCACACAGACACGCATACCAGCAAACTGCCACACAGACATGCGCACCAGCAAACTGTCACACAAACACACACACCAGCAAACTGCCACACAGACACACACATACAGCAGCAAACTGTTCCACAGACACACACCAGCAAACTGCCACACAGACACACAAGCAAACTGCCACACAGACACACACATGCACCAGCAAACTGTCACACAGACACACACACCAGCAAACTGCCACACAGACACACACATGCACCAGCAAACTGTCACACAGACACACACACCAGCAAACTGGCACACAGACAAACACACCAGCAAACTGTCACACAGACATGCATACCAGCAAACTGCCACACTGAGATGCACACCAGCAAACTGTCACACAGACATGCACACCAGCAAACTGCCACACAGACACACACATGCACCAGCAAACTGCCACACAGACACACACACCAGCAAACTGCCACACAGACACGTGCACCAGCAAACTGCCACACAGACACACATGGACACACATACGCACAGACACACCAGCAAACTGCCACACGGACACACCAGCAAACTGCCACACAGACACACACCACCAAACTGCAACACAGACACACAGAGACACACACACAACCACAAACACACACCAGCAAACTGCTACACAGACACGCATACACACACAGCCACACACCAGCAAACTGCCACAAGGACACACATACACAGACAGACACACACCAGCAAACTTTTAGTAGTGCTACTCAGACAGACATACACACAAAGACACACACCATCAAACTGCTACGCAGACAGACTCATACACACACAAGCAAATTTCACACAGACACAAATACACACACCAGCACACTGCTACACAGACACACACACACCAGGAAACTGCTACACAGACACAGACACACACATACACACACCAGCAAACTGCTACACAGACACACATGCACACACAGACACACCAGCAAACTGCTACACAGACAGACCCATACACACACAAGCAAATTTCACACAGACACAAATACACATACCAGCACACTGCTATAGACACACATACACACACAAGCAAACTGCTACACAGACACACATACACACACATACACACACCAGGAAACTGCTACACAGACACAGACACACATATCCACACACAAGCAAACTGTCACGCAAACCAAATATATATATATACACACAAAAGAAAATCACTACACCAAAACATTACCTTCTAATGAATACCTTCTGAGGAAAACGCATTAAACAAATTATTAAAATAAACATAACAATACTTTTTTTTTTAACAGCAACAATAAAGCAGCAACTTCTGTTTGGCCACACATGATGTTTGGCCAAGAGTGCAAGAGACAAGCTCACAGCACGGTGGTTGAGGGTGTGGGTGTGTGGGTGTGTGGGTGTGTGGGTGTGTGGATGTGTGGGGTATGTCTTGGGGCTGGGGTGGGAGAGAGTGGGGTGGAGGTGCGGACGGGAAATAGGGGTGTGACATTGACAAGCTGATAATCTGATAAGGACACTCCGAGAAAATAAACAAACACTGGAGCTCTTTCGGTACCTCCTTGGGGGGGAGAAGGAAGAGAAGGAAGAAGCAAAAAAGAAGAGAAAGAAGAGAAGGGAGAGAAGGAAGAGAAGGGAGAGAAGGGAGAAAGGGAAGAGAAGGAAGAGAAGGGAGAGAACGGAGAAAGGGAAGAGAAGGAAGAGAAGGAAGAGACGGGAGAGAAGGAAGAGAATGAAAAGAAGGAATGGAAGGGAGAGAATGGAGAGAAGGGAGAGAAGAAAGAAGGAAGAGAAGAACGAGAAGGAAGATGAGGAAGAGAAGGGAGAGAAGGGAGAAAGGGAAGAGAAGGAAGAGAAGGAAGAGAAGGAAGAGAAGGAAGGTAAAGGGGAGAATGGAGAGAGGAGAGAAGGAAGAGAAGGAAGAGAAGATAGGGAAGGGAGAGAATGAAGAGAAGGGAGAGAAGGAAAGGCAGGGAGAGAAGGAAGGGCAGGGAGAAAAGGAAGAGAAGGAAGGGAAGGGAGACAAGGGAGACAATGAATAGAAGGGAGAGAAGGAAGAGAAGAAAGGGAAGAGAGAGATGGGAGAGAAGGAAGAGAATGAGGAGAAGAAAGAGAAGGAAGGGCAGGGAGAGAAGGGAGAGAAGGAAGGGCAGGGAGAGAAATGAGAGAAGGAAGAGAAGGAAGAGAAGGAAGGGAAGGAAGAGAAGGAAGAGAAGGAAGAGAAGGAAGAGAAGGAAGACAAGGAAGAGAAGGAAGAGAAGAAGAGAAGAAGAGAAGGTTGATCACAGCAAAGATGAGCAGATAGCTAAGACATCACTAATGTTTCACTGTGAATAAGGCCCCCCTCTTTTGTTCTCTTTGTCTCCGACCGTAAGTGTTACAGGTTTATATAATTATAGGTATTTACACACAATTTTTGTTATATGGTTTAAATACTATAGTTTATATAGTGACTGCCGACATGGCGTTAATCCATCACCAATCAATTAATCAATCAATCAACCAATCAATCAAAGAGGGCCTCCAAAGGTGTTTGCGTGTTTGTGATGTGTTTGCTGTGTGTGTGATTTCCTTTTAGGGGGGGGGGGGGGGAGAGTGGACGGGTATGACAAACAGAGGGAAACACTTTCTTCCTGCTTATTGTTATTTTTGGTGTTGCTTGTTGGGGTTTTACATCCTGGCAACATCTTAGGTCATATCAGGATGGGTACCGACTTGTGACAGTGCGCAATCATGGCGACTTCATAGTGCTGCCCCACTGGGATACCAGGCCACCTGTAGCATGACCTGATTTTCCATTCAGTTGTTGGAGTTTTACATCCTGGCAACACCTAAGGTCATATCAGGATGGGTACCGACTTGTGACAGTGCGCAATCATGGCGACTTCATAGTGCTGCCCCACTGGAATACCAGGCCACCTGTAGCATGACCTGATTTTCCATTCAGTTGTTGGAGTTTTACATCCTGGCAACACCTAAGGTCATATCAGGATGGGTACCGACTCATGACAGTGCGCATTCACGGCGACTTCATAGTGCTGCCCCACTGGAATACCAGGCCACCAGCACCATGACCTGATTTCCCATTCAGTAATATTACCAGGATACTGAGCTATCCAGTCCTTGCACTACCCTATTAATGCCGAACATAAGGATAGGTAGCGACAAGTATCAATTTTGTAAGCCATTCATCTGGTACCAAATATACTCGATACAGCAACTGTGTGTAAATAATCATGATCGTAAGTGTTACAGGTTTACAGGTATGTACCGATCTAAAATGGCTGTGCTCTGGCACTGACACTATACTTGTTCAGATGAATACTTCAACACTGCCACACACTTACACACACAAAGGTACCAATTCAGCAGAATAAAATCTATTTACACCAACAAAAGGGTAAGTGGGTAACATCAAAGCCACTGAGATTAGGTTTATGGACATTTAGTCGACAACTATGGAATTCTGAAGATGTTTTCCCCCTTTTTTCCCCTTATGTTCTACTTCTTCAAGGGTCACGTTCTATCACGTCGCGGCCGGGAATGACTTAAAGGTGCACATTCCGGTGATTTTGAGATGTCAGTTTAAACAAAAAAAGATTAAGTATATTATATTAGGTTGATTATTATAATCTATGGAATTTTAGTTTGAAAGTTTGGAGTAACTTTTATTTGGCAGGACTGGTCGTGTCTGGTTGACCCCGCGGCACCAGCCTAAGGGATGGGCATACTAACTGTTCACTGACTATTTTGCAGAAACGCTAACACTAACAGATTGCTGGTCATTTTGCAGATATGCTAACACTAACAGTTTGCTGGTCATTTTGCAGATATGCTAACACTAACAGTTTGCTGGTCATTTTGCAGGTATGCTAACACTAATAGTTTGTTTGTCATTTTGCAGATATGCTAACACTAACAGTGTGTTTGTCATTTGCAGATACGCTAACACTAACAGTTTGCTGGTCATTTTGCAGATAGGCTAACACTGACAGCTTGCTGACTGCAACCGAACTCCCGATCTCCCCCACGCGAGGCCAGCGCTCTACCGATTCGACCACCACGCCCGGTGGCAGATCTAGGCTTTGATCAGGAAAAGCACGAGCAGCGCCAATGTTAGGTTCTTTGGCGGAGTTTCATTAGGAAGTGATTTGTTTATTTATATTAGGCCCCAGTCACACCACAGCTAGAGTTCGCTTGCGATCACTTTGCAACCAAATGCCGCCGACCTATTTGCGACCTCCTTGCGACCAAACCATCTTTGGCCCCAGTCACACCATGGCTACCATTTGCTTGCGACCACTTTGCGACCAAACGCCGACAACTTCCTTGCGACCAAAGCACACAAAAAAAGCAACGGTCGGCGACAAGTTAGTGACCAAAATGTACCCACTGAGTGTGCGAGCAGTCGCCGACTGGTCGCCAATGGCTCAGCGATCTGCGACTGGTTGCAAGCGCTGAAAATGGTTTTGGTCACAAGGAGGTTTTTGGTGCAGCAGCTGCAACCTCCTTCCGAGCAATATTGGTTTGTGGTTTCATTCTTTGGTTTGAATCAGCATTGGTTTTGTTGGTTCAACGCCCCCTTCCGCACGACGCGCATGCATAGGTTTGGATCGTGTTACTAAGTTATTTCCTGACCGGAATTGCAACAAGTGACATGTATACCCTCCAATCGAAGACATGTATACAAACACACACACATAAACCATGCCCGAAGTCCTAGGTATGTATGCATGCATATATGTGAGATGGGATGGCCGAGTTAGAGTGTCCGTCTCGCATGTTGGTAGACCATGGGATCATGGGTTTGAACCATGGTCGAGTCAAACCAATGACTTAAAAATTGATACTTGTCGCTTCCTAGCCAGGCGCTCGGCATTTTTAGGATAGGGCAAGGACTGGTTGGCTCAGTATCAAGATAATGTGATTTGAGTGAGATATCGGGTCATGGTGCTGACGACCTGATTTCCCAGTGGAGCAGCATTATAAAGTCGCCATGGGTGCGTACTGTCACAAGTCAGTAGACCCATCCTGATATGACCTTAGATGTTGCCAGGACGCAAAACTCCAACAACCAACCAATCTAGATCTGCGTTAAATAGGTTGCGCTTCCTTTGCATGATTCGTCGGGCCATGCCAACTTTATTTGTCGGTGAGGAATCTGTTTCCGGCTGTGGCCCACGCTCCGCTGAAGTGCGTGTGGGCGGAGCTGTGAGGGAGATGGGGAGGGGCTGAATCATGTGAATAGACGAGTTCGTAATTCCAACTGCGCATGCGCTGAAAATGGGAGTCCAGAGCAAAATAAGTGCACATGGTCATTGGTTTTCAAAAGATTTTTTAAATCAAATTGGACTGGTGCTGCCCAGCGGTGAAAACAAGTGTAAACACACTTATCTGATGAGCAGGGTAAATAAATTCATCAACAAAAAGAAGAAAAAGGTCTAAACTCTAACCGCAATGCTTTCCTTCCATCTGGCGTTGCCACATTGCGGAAGTTCCCGGGCCAGCTCTGGTATGTCACGTGACCTGAGTCATGTGACTGTGTGTTTCATTGTGTGCCTCAACCGCCCGCCACTTGAATGTACACTGTCAGTTGGTGGCCCCTGTTCTCTGGGTGAGTTAGGGTGAACCAATGGCTGCCTGTCACACAAGCTGCCAGCAGAGATCCACCTGGGCCCCACCCCCACCCACGCACCCACCCACCCCCCGACACCTGCCAGATGGTGACCTCATTTACATAATCTTTAGGTCCTGTTCAGAAACTGGGAGCAGGACGTAGCTCAGGCGGTAGAGTGTCCACCTGTGAAGGTGTCAGTCAGCCTATCGATCCTGCTCAGTGGACCCAATTGCAGTGTGGGCTATTTTCCATTCCGACCAGTGGTCCACAACTGGTCCATCAGAGGTTGTGGTATGTGCTGTCCTGTCTGTGGGAAAGTGCATATAGAAGACCCCTTGCTGCTTATTGGAAAAGTAGCCTATTTGACCATAATATTTTACGTCCAATAGCCGATGATACGAAAATCAATGTGCTCTAGAGGTGTCATTAAAGAAAACAAGCTTTAATTTTGTTCAGAAACTACTTCCTATCCACTTATACAGAGGCATCAAGCCTCCCAATTTGGTGGAAAATCTTCCTAAAACATAGCAAAATAACCCCAATCTTCCGATGTTCCGTTTTTAATTTAATTAATCTCCCGCCACAGAATAACTTAATCTTTTTTTTTTTGTAATGTTTAAATTTTTGTTAAGTAGTTTTACACATATATTTCATCAACATGCATCGTTTTTGTATTACACTTTTTTTTCAAAATGTGGGAGGGGGTTACCCCCCCCCTCCATCCCACACCCTCCCCCCTTCGGCCACGCTATATCTCCGTATTTCAAATTAGTGTACATGTATTAGGGAAACCTTCCTACTCAGTAATAGTATGGCCATATAGACCTATTTCAATGTTTACTAACATCGTGTATGCGCGCGCAGCTTGGCTGCAGAACGAAGGCACACTGCAGTGCAACACGTCAGTTTTAGTCAAAATTAATAGAAATCCAGAACCCGAACATTATAAATTTAATATAATCTTGTTGTTAAACATGTTTTCTATATGTGTTCCAAGCTGTTTGTGTCTAGGTCATCTGGTTTTAGAGATATTAAATACTTTCTGTAAGAAGATTGCTCACGGCCATTGACAATACATTGAGTTTGCCGGTATGCGCAGTGCAAAATGTCAGGTTTAGTCAAAATTAATAGAAATCCAGAACCCTAACCTTATGAATTTAATATAATCTTGTTGTTAAACATGTTGAATGAACAAGATGTGAATGAACAAGTGATGACAATAATAAATTATTAAACTTAAGCTACATTTTTAACTAGTGATTATGATGAGATACTGATGCGTCTCTTCACAGTTAGTAAAAGAAAAAGTAATGATAGGAATATTATATGGATATTGTGTCATGGATTCATGTACTTACATGCAGTATCAGTAGTTATTTTGCATGAATGTTAATAGGGGTATTATATATATTCTTTACTGGTAATCGATTTAGTATGCATTGAGATAGCTTATCTTTAGTTTTTTACAGAGGTTTTTCAAAGTTTGAAGGTTTCTAATCTCTACTGGTATTGAGTTCCAGATATTGGTTCCTTGGTTTTCAGTTGTTATTTTGCCATATTTGTTTCTAGTGTGTTTGTGATGTATGTTATTTATCTGTCGTGTGTTATGGGAATGGACCTGATTGTTTTCTTTGAAGAGATTATCAAATATTTCAGGGAGGAGGCCATTCTTTTGCTTGTAAACAAATTTTGCAATGTATATTTTATAAATGTCAGTTACCATAAGTAAGTCCAGGTCTTATGGAGTGATTTAGTTGGGGTGAGATAGTCTTTGCTATACAGTATTTTCAAGGCTCTGTTTTGTTGTGTCTGTACCTTTTTTAGGGTTGATGATTTGGCTCTCCCATACACCTCTATACCATACTGGATTTTGGAGTAAACGTATGCATACTATAGTAATTTTTTATTTTCCTCATGTACCCGTCGTCTGATTATTTTAAATGAGTTAGCCATTTTAATTATTGAATTATTTAAGTTATCAATATGTTCATCCCAGTTAAGGTTCTCATCTAGAATTATACCTAGGTATTTCACAGAAGGGACTCTCTTTATTGTGTTATTGTTTATCTTTATGTTGTTTAGGTAATCAGGAATGGTTGTACTTCTGCTTTTAAATATTGTGTAGCATGTTTTGTTCAGGTTTACTGTTAATTTGTTATCATTGCACCATGTTAATATATCTGAAAGGAATGTTTTAATTGAATGTTTTAGTTGTTTGGGTGAATTTGAGGTTATGAAGCCATTGATATTATCTGCAAATAACCTTGTTTTGACATCTTGTTTTGTACAGTTGACTATATCATTTGTGTAGATCAAAAATAGGAGAGGTCCCAGGACAGAACCTTGGGGGACACCATTGCTGATTGAGTTTAGCTTGGATCGTTTACCGTTTATGTATGTAAATTGCTTTCTATTGCTTAGGTAACTCTCAAACCATTTAAGTCCCTGGCCTCGAATTCCGTTGTGCCTAAGTTTTGACAGTAGGATGTCATGGTCTACGGTATCAAATGCTTTGCTCAGGTCTAAGTAGACTCCTGCAACATGTTTCCCATTTTCAAGGTCTTGTAGTATATTGTCTAAGATTTCAGTCAGAGCCATTATTGCTGAGTGATTCTCTCTAAATCCAAATTGGTATTTGTATAATATTTTGTATTTGTTAAGAAATTGGTAAACTCTTTTGCACATTAGTTTTTCCATTAATTTGTTTAGGGTACTGAGTAAGCTGATCGGCCTGTAGTTATCAACTACGTATTTCTCATTTTTCTTATGGGTGGGTATTACTTTTGCAACTTTTAGATTTTCAGGAACAGTAGCATTTGCAAATGCTAGGTTTATTATGTGGGAGTTAGATGGTGCGAGTAGAGTGTGACACTCTTTGATTATTTTTGGCGAGATATTGTCATGGCCGCTTGACTTATTAGGATTTAGTTTCTTTATTTCTTCTAGGGTTTCTTCTTCATTGGTGGGACTAAGAAAAAAACTATGTCAATTTGGGTGTTTAAGATATTGCTTGTGTACTATGCTATTACTGGTGTGTTTTGCTGCAAGTTTTTCACCAATTGAACAGAAGTGTTCATTTAATGTGCTGGCGATATCTTCATTGTTTGTCATTGTTTTATTGTTATAGATTAGTTTGTCAATTTGATTTTTCATTTTTGCTTTATGTGGGTTGATGATGTCTCCAAAGATTTTCCAGAGGGTATAAAGATTTTGCTTCTCATTACTGACTAGTTCTTTATAGTAGCCTTCCTCTGCTGATCGTAGACAAGTGATTAGTATATTCTTATATTTTGTGTGTTTTATTCGGTTTTCAGCTGTTGGGTTGAGTTTGTATGTTTTGAAGTATCTATCTTTTACTGCTATGCAAATTTTAAGGCTTGATGTGATCTATCTTTTATCTTTTGCTCTTTGTCTTGATAGTTTTGTTAGTGGGAAAGCTGCATTAAATGCTGTGTTATAAATCTGGTAGAAGATGGTTAGGGATTTGTTTACTTCGGTTGCTTTGTAGTATTCTTTCCAGTCTGAGGTTGCAATAAGGTCTTTGAATTTAGCCATGTTTTTCCCCCCAAATATTCTAATAATGGGTCTGTCCTGTTTATTAATGGGGTTGTGAGATTGAATTGTTATAAAGTTGGGTAGATGGTCAGTGATATCGCAGTAAATATTTCCTGTGGATATATTCTGATTACTTTTTATTACATTGGCATTTATTAGTATATGATCAATAAGTGAAATTTGGTAGTCTACTATTCTGGTTGGTAATGTGATGGTGGGGATGAAGTTTTGCTCAAGTACTGTTCTAAAGAAGTTATTGACATGGTTATTCTGTTTTATTTTTAGTCCATCAATGTTTAGGTCCCCTGTTATTATGCACTTTTTGTTTTCCAAATTAATTTTCTTCATGTTGTTTTCAATTTGTTCAGTGAAGTCTTTGAGGCATTCAACACTACTGCCTGGGTATTTATAGATGACCCCTATTATGTAGTCATCCTTTTTATTTGGAAAGGTAGTTTCAAGCCATATGTTTTCTATTTCTAAGTTTTGGTTATTGATCTGTTGGGGCTCGATGATTAGGTCATCTCTGTCAATTACTTTATATATATTATTGTATATTAGGCCTACTCCTCCTCTAGAGAGTCTAGGTGATTTGTGTTTAAATTCATATCCAAGTTTGTTCAGTTCCTTTTCTCTATTTAGTATAGTTTTGGTTCCTATTTCGGACAGTGCTATCAGATCTAAGTTATCACCTAGTGATGAGATTAATGCTAGAAGTTCTCCAAAGTGAAGGTCTAAACTCCTGATATTGTGATGAATTAGTTTGAAACTGTTGTCTGGCTTGTTATTCCTGTTTATCTTACAAAGCTCTTCACAGGTATAATATTTGCAGTTGTTTGTTAGTAAGTTGTCAGGCACCAGTGAATTAATATAGTTAAGAAACTTGTTGTCGTTTAGGCAGGACGTAATGTAACTTTCAGCAGTTTCAAGTGTTGTGTGCAATTCAACAGTTGTGATGTTACTAAATGGTAGCATTGAGAGGGTTGTACTGTTTTTAGACATGTGTGGGTTTTGCATGGACTTTCCTAAAAGGAACTTTCTGGTGTTGGTGGTTGTAACCATTAACTTTAAGAATATTCTAGGTACTTGTGTACACAATGGGTTTTGCAGGTTACCAGTATGTAATCTACCAGGTGCTAGTTGAGTTGTTCAGCGTCTACATACAATAGATGACTACAATCACATACAGTGAACTCAGGCTACAATATTTTACGGTAGTATACAATTGACTACAAGAGCGTGCAATGAGTTAATAATTACGATAACCTACAATGAGTCACAATAGCATACAGTGAATCAAGATGACATTAGACAAGGGTTCATACAAATGCAAACACAATTGAGTAAGGGTTCATGAGATGATGTTCAGACTCAGGATCCAATAATATATGATGATCCAAGTTCTCTGAGTAAAATAATCTAAAGTGGTTCAAGAATACTCTTGACTAAATGTTTGTAGAATGAGATTCAGTCTGACAGATTATTAGTCTCTGCCTACCTGAGTTAGGCTGTATGTCATTAATTAGCAAATGACAAATGTTCACAGCAGTAGGTGCTATGGGTAGTGCAATATGCAATGTTACACGTTTGTTGATCATGGCCATGTTTAATTGTCAAATTTGGAGGGGTGGTTCTTTATATGGTTCTGGGTTGTTACTTGTATTATTTCTTTGTTATCATTAGGACTAGATTGTGAATATGCATTGTTATGTGCTAAGTTTATATGGTATGCATTATGATATACTAAGTTTAATTTCATTTTGACCAACTAGGGTTTCAGTTTTATAGTCTTGTTGTGTTGTATCTGGGTGCATGATGTAATGTCTCTTTAACTTGAGCCTCGTTTATTCGAGATCTAGCATTTGTGTCAATGGATGGGAAGTCATGATCGTACCTGTCACGTTTACCTAAGTTATGGTTATTGTTTCTTATGATATTCTGGTACCGTTCTTGATCATGTGTCCTTGGTCTTCCCACTGAAATGCATTGAGTATGCTGGTACGCGCAGTGCAAAACGTCAGTTTTAGTCAAAATTAATAGAAATCCAGACCCCTAACCTTATAAATTTAATATAATCTTGTTGGTAAACATGTTTTCTATATGTGTTCCAAGCGGTTTGTGTCTAGGTTGTGTGGTTTTAGAGATATTACATTTTTTCGGTAAGAAGATTGTTCACGGCCATTGACAATGCATTGAGTTTGCCGATACGTGCAGTGCAAAATGTCAATTTTATTCAAAATGAACAGAAATGCAGAACCCTAACCATAACAATTTAATATAATCCTTTTGTTAAACATTTGTTCTATATGTGTTCCAAGCGGTTTGTGTCTAGGTCATGTGGTTTTAGAGGTATTTAACGTTTTCTCTATGAAGATTGCTCATAGCCATTGAGTTTGCAGTATGACACTGTGTCGTCCTGCAGCCAAAATGTGCGCGCACTGACCTAGATACGTATGCTGACATCATATGAAATAGGTATATAGCATGGCCATATAGCATGGCCATATAGCATAGCAACATAGCATGGCAATATAGCATAGCAATATAGCATGGCAATATAGTATGACAATATAGTATATCAATATAGCATGGCAATATAGTATGACAATATAACATGGCAACATAGCATGGTGATATAGCATAGCAATATAGCATGGCAATATAGCATAGCAATACAGCATGGCAATATAGTATGACAATATAGCATGGCAACATAGCATGGCAATATAGTATGACAAAAATAGCATAGCAATATAGCATGGCAATATAGCATAGCAATATAGCATGGCAATATAGTATGACAAAATAGCACATCAATATAGCATGGCAATATAGTATGACACTATAGCATGGCAATATAGTATGTCAATATAGCATGGTATCACATCATGACGATATAGCATGGCGATATAGCTTGGCAATATAGCATGGCAATATAGTATGACAATATAGCATAGCAATATAGCATGGCAATATAGTCTGACAATATAGCATCGCAACATAGCATGGAAAATAACATTTCAATATAACATGGCAAAATATCATGTCAATTATTTTAATACAGCATGGTGATATAGCATAGGAATATACCATGTCAATATAGTATGACAATATAGCATGGCAATATACCATATCAATATAGTATGACAATATAGCATGGCAATATAGCATAGCAATATACCATGTCAATATATTATGACAATATAGCATGGCAAATAGCATGGCAATGTAGTATGTAGTTTATAATCTGATGGCTCTTAGTTTCGGCCAGTATAACACAGGAGCACCAAACTGCATTAAATATTTATTACGTTTAGAAAATTTGATATTTTCATTGGGATTATGTAGTTGTAATTCTATATAAATATTATATAGTATATATATATAGCATATATATACTATATAATAGTTCACACACGCGCGGGTGAGCAGGGCAGTGGTGCGCAAACTAAGGTGCACCGTATCTATAGCCTGATGGGAGCGCCCAATGCCCCCCTGGCGGAGGAGGCTCGAACCCGCTCCCCACTAAAGTTACCTGGCCATATGGCAGGAGCGTGACCGTGCTGCACCTACACCTGCATATACGTAGTATATACGTCGTATATATACTCAAATTAATATATATATATATTATATATACATACATTATGTATATTATGTTGTATATATATATTCTCAGTGTTAAGTGAGTAGGACAGTGAGCAGGCGAGCGATGGCGCCACCGTCGGAGTTGAAGGCTGAGCAGTAGATGAGTAGTCTGAGACTCAACCACCCAATTACTGGTATTACATATTATATTTAATATATATATATATTAATTTCAGTGAGTAACCAGTAAGCTGGTCAGATGTAGGTGGCAGCACTGTCGGTCGAGTCCATACACAGATGGGGGTGGAGGGTTACATAGGCCACTCCCAGTTATTATGGGCACTATTGTGAATATCACCTATATTTTCAGATATATTGCCGAATGGCAGTTGGCTCAGGGTATAGAGGAGACGGGGAGGAGAGAATGCCCCCTCCACAGTGAATGTCATCGAGGTTAAGGTGGTTAGAGAGAAACATGAAGGGACTGCCGTTATTTATATCCACATAATAAATTATACAGCACATAACATATGTACGTATATATATCCTGTTTTTAAATCATTTATTATTTGGTGATAGTCCATTCACTAAGCCATAGCCAGACATGCACACAGGCAATACATGCATTCCCCCAGCATGTATTTGTTCTAGCAGTGTAATGGCTAAGGCACTTAAGTCTCCCAGGCTTCCTGTGTATTCTCTAGGTATTTCCCTTACATTTATAACATCCTGCCGGAAGCCGCCTTACACTTCCCAAGTCCAATAAAAGCAGCGATGAATGGATAAAACACCAACAAGCCCTGTCCACGACGTGTGCGCTTTGGGTGGAGGGTGACCCATGTGCGGCATGAAATGATCCTAAATCTTGTTTCTGTGATTCTAAAATACTAAATCTTCATATTTATAACATCCTGCCAGAAACCACCTTGCATGTCCTAAGTCCAATAAAAGCAGGAGTGAAAATATCAAACACAAATGAGCCCTGTCCATGATGTGTGCGCTTTGGTTAGAGAGTGACCCATGTGTGGCGTGAAATGATCCTAAATCTTTTTTCTGCGATTATAAAATTCACATTTATAACATCCTGCCGGAAGCCACCTTACACTTCCCAAGTCCAATAAAACCAGCGATGAATGGATAAAACACAAATGAGCCCTGTCCACGACGTGTGGAGGGTGACCCATGTGTGGCATGAAATGATCCTAAATCTTGTTTCTGTGATTCTAAAATACTAAATCTTCATATTTATAACATCCTGCCAGAAACCGCCTTGCAAGTCCCAAGTCCAATAAATAACCTTAGATGTTGCCAGGACATAAAACTCCAACAACCAACCAACGTACACACATAAATGGTCATCATCGAAGAGTTACTTTTCTGTGATAAACGGCTGTATTATTATAACAATACATTACGTCTATCCATGTATCCTACAATTATTACTGTACCATATCCTGATGCATGTATCAGGACATTTACATTGTCTGAATAACTGTAATGTCACAGGACCGTGAAGTGGCACTAAAAATAACTCTCTTAGATGAATAAAATTAGACCGGAAAACCAGTGAAATGATACTAACAAATCTTAAATGAATAAAATTACATTAAAAAATGTACACATAAAACCAGCTGGGTACGTCCGACGTGAGACGCTAGCTATCGGGTTAAGGCCGGTACACACCTCCCGTATAAAACCTAAAACTGAGTTTTAAGTCGCAAATCGGAAGGCTCTGGTGTGAGAGGGGGTCACACACCTAGAGACTGAAACCAACTAAAACTAAACTTTGTCGCGAAACGGGAGGTGTGTACCATGTTTGATAAGATTCGAAAAATGAATCGGGCAGTTTTATTCGGGAAACGGGACGGGTCGGGTTGCAACGGGAGGCGGGTCACACACCTAAAGACTAAGACTTAGTCAGGAAACGGGACGGGTCGGGTTGTGACGGGTCCCGTCGGACAGTCAGTTTTAGCGCGTGAATCGTATACGGGAGGTGTGTACCAGGCTTTACTGATTCAGCCATTCCGTCTGGGTAGATAGGTAGGTAGGTTTTGTTTTTGTTTGTTGTTGTTTTCCATCCTAGCAACACCTAAGGTCATGTCAGGACGGGTACCGACTTGTGACAGGGCGCACTCCTGGCAACTTTATAGTGCTGCCCCACTGGAAGACCAGGCTGTCAGCACCATGACCTGATATCCCACTCAGTCACATTATCCTGACTCTGAGCCAACCAGTCCTTGCCATATCCTAATAATGCCGAGCGCCAGGCTAGGAAGCAACAAGTATACATTTTTAAGTCATTGGTCTGACTCGACCAGGGTTCGAACCCACGACCCCATGATCTACCAACACGGGAGACGGACGCTCTAACTCATTCGGCCACTCCGTAGGTAGGTAGGTAGGTAGAACGAGGGGTTTGATGTGTTGGTGAGTGGAAGAGGTTGTGGTTGTGGGGGGTCTGCGGACAAACAGCTGGTCACCATAACACACACTCAGGGCCTGGCTGAATGGCTTCCTGCAGCCTCTCACAGCCTCGCTCAGCTTCCCCTAGCTTCCTCCTGCCTCCTCCAGCCTCCCACACCTTCCTCCAGCCTCCCAGCTTCCTCCAGCCTCCCACAGCCTCCTCCTGCCTCCTCCACCTTCCCACAACCTCTCCACAGGCTCCCCCAGCTTCCTCCCTCCTGCTCCAGACTGCCCCAGTTTCCTCCTGCCTCCACCAGCCTCCCCCAGCTTTCTCCAGCCTCTTCCAGCTTCCCTCAGCCTCCTGTAGCCTGCTGCAGACCCCAGCTTCCACCAGCCTCACCTGGCTTCATCCAGCCTGCTCCAGACTCCTCCCCCTTCCACCAGCCTGCCCTAGCTTCCGACAGATTCCCTCAGCCTCTCCCAGCCGCGCCCCGGTCAACTGACCAGCTGACCACTGACCGTGCCAAGGTTCATCAAAAGGTCACCATGCATCCAAGCTCTTCAGTTCACCGAGTATGCGCGTGCGTGCGGGCGCGTGTGTACATACGTGTATGTGTGTGTGTGTGTGTGTGTAGGTGAGATGAGGGTGGGTGGGTGGGGATGAGTTGAGTTCATTCACCAATAGGGTTAATGGGCCGTCCAAAGTTGTCAACATGTATAGATCTATTTCAATGTTTGTAAACATCGTGTATGCGCACGCAGCTTGGCTGCAGAAAGAATGCACACTGCCACTGAGTTTGCTGGTATGCGCAGTGCAAAACATTTATTTTATTCAAAATTAATAGAAATGCAGAACCGTAACCATATAAATTTAATATAATCTATTCGGTGAATATGTTTTCTATATGTGTTCCAAGCGGTTTGTGTCTAAGTGGGGTGGTTTTAGAGATATTTCACCTTTTCTGTAAGAAGATTGCTTACCGCAATTGACAATGCATTGAGTTTGCCGATACGCGCAGTGCAAAACGTAGGTTTTATTCAAAATTAATAGAAATCCAGAACCCTAACCTTATGAATTTAATATAATATATTCGTTGAATATGTTCTCTATATGTGTTCCAAGCGGTTTGTGGCTAGGTGGTGTCGTTTTAGAGATATTTCACTTTGTCTGTAAGAAGTTTGCTCACGGCCATTGACAATGCACTGAGTTTGCCGGTACACGCAGTGCAAAACGTTAATTTTATTCTAAATTAATAGAAATGCAGAACCCTCACCTTATAAATTTAATATAATCTATTCAGTGAATATGTTTTCTATATGTTTTCCAAGCAGTTTATGTCTAGGTGGTGTCGTTTTAGAGATATTTCAGTTTTTCTGTATGAAGATTGCTCATAGCCATTGAGTTTCCAGTGTGACAGTGTATCATCCTGCAGCCAAGCAGCGGGCGCACTGAGCTAAATACCGATGCTGACGTCATATGAAATAGGTCTATACAGTTAATAGACGAGATCACGGTTAAGAGTGTGCATGCGCTGAAAACGGCGTCGGGAGCAAAGCAAAGGCGTACGGCCATTGAGTTTGCTGATACTCGTAGGGCAAAACTTCCATTTTATTCAAAATGAATAGAAATACATAACAATTTGGCACAAACATGGATGGAAGGATGCAAAATGCGTACGGCCATTGAGTTTGCTGATACGCATAGGGCAAAACTTCCATTTTATTCAAAATGAATAGAAATACATAACAATTTGGCACAAACATGGATGGAAGGATGCAAAATAATAATATAATGAATATTAAAATGTCAAATGTGTCAATAAAAACTTGTTTCAAAGAAATATATAACCAATATCTGATTAACCCTACTCATTTTCTCTTTCGACATATGTCATTAACCATAGGATATAAATAAAAAGATGAATAGAATAAGTAAAACTGACTCTGGCTATGGCTCTAACAGTAGTTTGAGTGCCCAGATTTGTCTAAATCTAAAGGCACATGGCATAAGATGTGCTGATTATATTGATGTAAATGCAATACTGGATAACAGATTAATATCTTAATTTATTATATATATATTTTTAGTTGGTATTCTATGTTTCAAACAAGAGCTGAGATGAGCTGAAACTAGCACATTTCATAACTGCACCCAATGTATTACTATTAGCATGTGCCATGTGCTTCTTGCAGGTTTGTTTTGCTCTGACGCATCCCACAATGCACTGCGCCGCTGGAACGGTGATGTAGTCTATAGTACAAAGAGTACTACTTTCCAGATCCGCCCTCCCCTCACCGCCCCCTCCGAAAGTAGTACAGGTCAACGATTTAATCTACCTTATTTGTGTCAATTAAAAATCAAACATTTTATTAAACGATGAAAGTCATACATTACTGACAAGTGACATCCCCCCCTCCTCCGCCATATGCTTTTAACGACCGTGAAAATATTAAAAACTTTGGATGGTCCCTTTAGAGATGGCTATTCTTCAGGCTAATCCCAAAGACCCTATAATACTAAGACGGGTCACTCAGCCTGTACTGTGTAATCGAAATGATCAAACCCACCACTTGGTGCGCTGGCTGTTCTCTTGGTTAAACAGTTGCTATATTATATGTATAAATGTATATATGAATGTGAAAGATGTGTGATGAGGGCAATGATGATGATGATGCTGATGATGATGTGTATTTGTTCACAGCAATTTCATATTGATGTGAGATGTGTATTCATACTTACCTATCTCATGTATAATATAATTGTATGTGTTTACATGTGAAACACCAACCAGCAGCCAGGCTGATCAAACCCACCACAAGGTGGCACTGCGAAATTTACATTACCATGGGAGAGATAGGGAGTGAGCCGTCTTACTATTATAGGGTCTTTGCTAATCGTCAGTTTGGAAATAACAAGGATAATATCGATACACTGACCAGGATACTCTACATGCTGAGTCTTGTATGAGACTGAACCTGACATGCGTAATAACATTAGAAGTGCACCACTTGGAGATTTGGAATTGTAAATATGAGGCTTACGATTCCAGGTGATGATTTGTTGATGTTCTACATTGGAAACTACATGGAAATCTGAAATGGTCAGATTTGTGTCAAATGACAGGAATAAAATTATTTTCGATGAAATTTTGAAGTCAATCAATTCAATTCTTTTATTTTAACTCTCTGCAAGGTATGTTTACAATAAATTGAGGTGATACAATAAATGCATACAAATTCCTTACAGACAGAAAGGATCCCAGAAAAGCGATGCTTATCTAGCTGGTCTCCATGATGTGAATGAATAAGTGATGACAATAACAAATTATTAAACCTAAGCTACATTTTTAACTAATGATTATGATGAGCTACTGATGCGTCTCTTCACAGTTAGTAAGAAACAAAGTAATGATAGGAATATTATATGGATATTGTGTCATGGATTCATGTACTTACATGCAGTATCAGTAGTTATTTTGCATGTATGTTAATAGGGGTATTATATATATTCTTTACTGGTAATCGATTTAGTATGCATTGAGATAGCTTATCTTTAGTTTTTTACAGAAGTTTTTCAAAGTTTGAAGGTTTCTAATCTCTACTGGTATTGAGTTCCAGATATTGGTTCCTTGGTTTTCAGTTGTTATTTTGCCATATTTGTTTCTAGTGTGTTTGTGATGTATGTTATTTATCTGTCGTGTGTTATGGGAATGGACCTGATTGTTTTCTTTGAAGAGATTATCAAATATTTCAGGGAGGAGGCCATTCTTTTGCTTGTAAACAAATTTTGCAATGTATATTTTATAAATGTCAGTTACCATAAGTAAGTCCAGGTCTTTATGAAGTGATTTAGTTGGGGTGAGATAGTCTTTGCTATACAGTATTTTCAAGGCTCTGTTTTGTTGTGTCTGTATCTTTTTTAGGGTTGATGATTTGGCTCTCCCATACACCTCTATACCATACTGGATTTTGGAGTAAACGTATGCATAGTATAGTAATTTTTTATTTTCCTCATGTACCCGTCGTCTGATTATTTTAAATGAGTTAGCCGTTTTAATTATTGAATTATTTAAGTCATCAATATGTTCATCCCAGTTGAGGTTCTCATCTAGAATTATACCTAGGTATTTCACAGAAGGGACTCTCTTTATTGTGTTATTGTTTATCTTTATGTTGTTTAGGTAATCAGGAATGGTTGTACTTCTGCTTTTAAATATTGTGTAGCATGTTTTGTTCAGGTTTACTGTTAATTTGTTATCATTGCACCATGTAAATATGTCTGAAAGGAATGTTTTAATTGAATGTTTTAGTTGTTTGGGTGAATTTGAGGTTATGAAGCCGTTGGTATCATCTGCAAATAACCTTGTTTTGACATCTTGTTTTGTACAGTTGACTATATCATTTGTGTAGATCAAAAATAGGAGAGGTCCCAGGACAGAACCTTGCTGATTGAGTTTAGCTTGGATCGTTTACCGTTTATGTATGTAAATTGCTTTCTATTGCTTAGGTAACTCTCAAACCATTTAAGTCCCTGGCCTCGAATTCCGTTGTGCCTAAGTTTTGAGAGTAGGATGTCATGGTCTACGGTATCAAATGCTTTGCTCAGGTCTAAGTAGACTCCTGCAACATGTTTCCCATTTTCAAGGTCTTGTAGTATGTTGTCTAAGATTTCAGTCAGAGCCATTATTGCTGAGTGATTCTCTCTAAATCCAAATTGGTATTTGTATAATATTTTGTATTTGTTAAGAAATTGGTAAACTCTTTTGTACATTAGTTTTTCCATTAATTTGTTTAGGGTACTGAGTAGGCTGATTGGCCTGTAGTTATCAACTAGGTATTTCTCATTTTTCTTATGGATGGGTATTACTTTTGCAACTTTGAGATTTTCAGGAACAGTAGCATTTGCAAATGATAGGTTTATTATGTGGGAGATAGATGGTGCGAGTAGAGTGTCACACTCTTTGATTATTTTTGGCGAGATATTGTCATGTCCGCTTGACTTATTAGGATTTAGTTTCTTTATTTCTTCTAGGGTTTCTTGTTCATTGGTGGGATTAAGAAAAAAACTATGTGAATTTGGGTGTTTAAGATATTGCTTGTGTGCTATGCTATTACTGGTGTGTTTTGCTGCAAGTGGTTTAAATTTTGTGTCAAATGACAGTAAAATGTATTGTCCATGGTCCACCCATACCCCCCCCCCCCCACACACACACACTTTCCGCCCTGAGACAAGTGCACAAGTTCAAGTAGTTTGATAAAACGAAGAATGCCCCGCCGACACTGGCTTTTGGTCGCCTTAAGCCATTTCCCGCCAAATTTCAGTTGTGTCTTCTGCGCGCTAGGAGCGGAAGTGGCGAGATGTATCACAAGGTGGCCCGCTACAAAATATTATTGAACTTTTAAATTTAAGGTAGTGATGTTCCTGAAATTGTATTCACATACAAATGTCAGACTGGTCGTGTTATCAAAATAATTAAATACATTTTTTTAAACGACAATAATTCACTGAATTTTCTGTTGAAATTTATTCATAAATAAAAAGCACCGGAAGTCATTGGGTTATCTTAAATATTCCATTGATAAAAAGATTGTTGCCTCATATTTTACAACTTGCATTTTATCCCCATCAAAACACGCATATATTATATATGTTTGCGGTGATTAAATAAATGTCCTCTGCTCGTCGAGATTTAATATGAACAAATATTGTTCGTTGGGGATTTAAAATATTGTCTGCTGTCGAAGAAACACGCTGAATCTGAAGCAACAGTTCAATAAGAGGCGGGACTGTCAGAGGGGGATGTGTGGGTACTCTGGAGGTCTGCTATGCATAGTGTAGTCTACCTCTCCCTACTGTCACCTACCTCTCCCTACTGACACCTACCTCTTCCTACTGTCACTTACCTCACCCTACTGTCACTTACCTCTCCAGACTGTCACCTACCTGTCCCTCCTGTCACCTACCTCTTCCTACTGTCACTTACCTCACCCTACTGTCACTTACCTCACCAGACTGTCACATACCTCTCCCTCCTGTCACCTACCTCTCCCTACTGTCACCTAACTCTTCCTACTGTCACCTCTCCGTACTGTCACCTACCTCTTCCTACTGTCACTTACCTCACCCTACTGTCACCTACCTCTACCTACTGTCACCTACCTCTCCCTACTGTCAACTACCTCTTCATACTGTCACTTATCTCTCCTTACTGTCACCTACCTATTCCTACTGCCACTTACCTCTCCCTACTGCCACCTACTTCTCCCTCCTGTCACCTTCCCCTGTCTACTGTCACCTATCTCTCCCCCTGTAACCTACCTCTCCCTACTGTCACTTAGCTCTCCCTATTGTCACCTACCTCTCCCTACTGTCACCTCCTCCTCCCTACGGTCACTTACCTCTTCCTACTGTCACTTACCTCTCCCTCCTGTCAACTACCTCTCCCTACTGTCAACTACCTCTCCCTACTGTCACCTACCTCTCCCTACTGCCACTTACCTCTTCCTACTGTCACTTACCTCTCCCTCCTGTCACCTACCTCTCCCTGCTGTCACCTCCTCCTCCCTACTATCACTTACCTCTCCCTACTGTCACCTACCTCTCCCTACTGTCACCTACTTCCCCCTACTGTCACCTACTTCCCCCTACTGTCACCTACCTCTCCCTCCTGTTAGCTACCCCTCTCTACTGTCACCTACTTCCTCCTAATTCCACCTACCACTCCATACTGTCAACTACCTCTCCTGACTGTCAGATCCTTCCCCATACTGTCACCTACCTCTCCCGACAGTCACTTCCCCCTCCATACTGTCACCTACCTCTCCCTGCTGTTACCTATCCCTTCCTACTGTAACCTACTTCCTCCTACTGCCACCTACCTCTCCCTACTGTCACCTTCATGTCTCTACTGTCACCTACCTCTCCCTCCTATTACCTACCCCTCCCTACTGTCACCTACTTCCTCCCACTGCCACCTACCTCTCCCTACTGTCACCTTCCTATCCCTACTGTCACCTACCTCTCCTTACTGTCACATTCCTGTCCCTACTGTCACCTACCTCTCCCTCCTGTTACCTACCCCTCCCTACTGTCACCTACTTCCTCCCACTGCCACCTACCTCTCCCTACTGTCAGATTCCTCTCCCTACTGTCACCTACCCCTCCCTACTGTCACCTTCCCCTCCGTACTGTCACTTACCTCTTCCTACTGTTACTTACCTCTCCCTTCTATCACCTACTTCCCCCTACTGTCACCTACCTCTCCCTGCTGTCACCAACCTCTTCGAACTGTCATCATCCCCCTCCCTGCTGTCACCTCCCCCTCCCTGCTGTCACCTCCCCCTCCCTACTGTCACCTACCTCTCCCCCTGTCACATTCTTACTACGTGACAGTAGTGGAAGCTCCCTACTGTCACACACCTCTCCGTATTGTCACTTTCATGTTCGGCGGGATGCATGGGACAATAGTGTAAAGGTCAGGTGTGTGGAATAACGAAAAGGCCGTCCGTAAGGGGTTAATACGGCTGTATCCACCAGTACCGGCCGTGCCTGTCCCCTCCATGGGCACGCTGCACTAACAATTCGTCCCCACATTACCGCGAAAATAGACACGTGACCAAACACCAGAGCAGACGGGATGACCAAATGAGTTGAGCATCCGTCTCCCGTTTTGATAGATCATGGGATTCGAAACCACAATTTTTTAACCCTGGTCAAGTCAAACAAATGATTTTAAAATTGATACTTGTCGCTTCCTAGCCAGGCGCTCGGCATTATTAGGATAGGGCACGGACTGGTTGGCTCAGTGTCAGTATAATGTGACTAAGTGGGATATCGGGTCATGGTGCTGGTGGCCTGGTCTCCCAGTCAGGCAGCACTAAAAAATCGCCATGAGTGTGAAGTGTCCCAAGTGGGTACCCGTCCTGATATGACTGTAGATGTTGCCAGGATGTAAAACTCCAACAACCAACCAACAAGCACGGCTTCCCCAGCGTTCCACCAGGTTCCCGTCTCGGACGCTGTGTCGACAAGGAATGTGGCGAAATAGACACACAAACTGTAATATTAATACAACAATAAAATTATGAGTTTTAATATTACTTTACTGTCATTATTCCTGGGGATAGATGATTTATTAGTGACACTGTCGTCAAACAGCTACAATAACATAGCCAGGGTTCCGGAGGGCCCCGTTTTGCTAACAATTCAATCATGACAACCTCCTGTGGTGAATTGTCATAACATTAACATTCATGGGGTGGGGGGGGGGGGGGGGGTTTAATTATTATTACACTTCATTGAGCGCGTCGGGCGCAGTGTGTCCTATTCATTGGACATTTATATTTAGTTTATTTAGCACAACTGCCAGACTGGGAAATTGGAAACTTACAAATGTCCCCGGAGCTGAGAGAGCAGGTTTGAGGACACGAGTAAACTGAGCAAAGGAAACGTGGATTTTTTGGTAAAAGGGGACGAACTGGTGCAGAGGTCAGGTGCGGGGTGTCCTGACCTATGACCCCACGACACCAGAGACTGGACCTTTCTGTTTAAGCACAACAGTTGACGCTAAAAAAAAAAATTGTCGCTGCCAGTATATTTATTTATTTATTTATTTATACACGTAAATTCCTCTGTACTTATTCTTATTCTTGTCAGTGCATTATTTGATTAAGCGGGTGAAATTTCAATCACTGAGAATTGGTCTTCCTCATTCCACTGCTGCTTGCCCTATCCTAGTGATGCTGAATGTGAGGCTAGGTAAGTGACATGTATATTTTTTTAAGTCAGTCGTTTGACTCGCCCAGGGTTCGAACTTCGAATCCTACAACCTACGAAAAAAAGGAAGGAGGACGTTCAACTTAATCGGCCATCCCTTCTGCATTACATTCTATTACACCCGAAAAGCTAGTGTTGAAGAGAAAGATGGTTTGGCCAATTGGAACACTTCCTGTTTAGATTAGGAAAGCCTTGGACGTGGGGGGCCGAGAGGTGCGTGGGTGGTGGGGGTGGAGGTTTGTTCAGAAAGATGTGGAGTGATGGCTGACAGACAGATTCAGACATTGTTTGGATAAGAGAGTCAAGTCTAGAATGTCTCCGACCCAAAGGTTTACTTACAACGGAGATGGTTGTTGGAGTTTTATGTCCTGGCAATATCTAAGGTCATATCAGGATGGGTACCGACTTGTGACAGACAGTGCACACTCATGGCGACTTTCTAGTGCTGCCCCACTGGGAAATCAGGCCACCGGCACCATGACCCAATATCCCAGTCAGTCACATTATCCTGACACTAACGTCCCTACTGTCACCTGCCCCTCTCTACTGTCACTTATCTCTCCCTACTGTCACGTACCTCTCCCATTCCTACTGTCACCTGCCCTTCTCCACTATCACTTATCTCTCCCTACTGTTACTTACCTCTACCTACTGTCACTTACCTCTCCCATCCCTACTGTCACCTGCCCCTCTCTACTGTCACTTACCTCTCCCATCCCTACTGTCACCTGCCCTTCTCCACTGTCACTTATCTCTCCCTACTGTCACTTACCTCTACCTAATGTCACTTACCTCTCCCATCCCTACTGTCACCTGCCCCTCTCTACTGTCACTTACCTCTCCCGTCTCCCGTCGCTACTGTCACCTGCCCTTCGCCACTGTCACTTATCTCTCCCTACTGTCACTTAGCACTCCCATCCTTACTGCCACCTACCCCTCCCTACTCTCACTTACCTCTCCCGTCCCTACTGTCACCTGTCCCTTTCTACTCTCACTTATCTCTCCCTACTGTCACTTACCTCTCCCGTACCTACTGTCACCTGCCCCTTTCTACTTTCACTTATCTCTCTCTACTGTCACTTACCTCTCCAGTCCCTACTGTCACCTGCCCTTCTCTACTGTCACTTATCTCGCCCTACTGTCACTTAGCTCTACCTACTGTCACTTACCTCTAACATCCCTACTGTCACCTGCCCCTCTCTACTGTCACTTATCTCTCCCTACTGTCACTTACCTCTCCCATTCCTACTGTCACCTGCCCTTCTCCACTGTCACTTATCTCTCCCTACTGTTACTTACCTCTCCCATCCCTACTGTCACCTGCCCCTCTCTACTGTCACTTACCTCTCCTGTCTCCCGTCCCTGCTGTCACCTGCCCTTCGCCACTGTCACTTATCTCTCCCTACTGTCACTTAGCACTCCCATCCTTACTGCCACCTACCCCTCCCTACTGTCACTTACCTCTCCCGTCCCTACTGTCACCTGTCTCTTTCTACTGTCACTTATCTTTCCCTACTATCACTTACCTCTCCCTACTGTCACTTACCTCTCCCATCCCTACTGTCACCTGCCCTTTCTACTGTCACTTACCCCTCCCTACTGTCACTTACCTCTCATTACTGTCACTTACCTCTCCCATCCCTACTGTCACCTGCCCCTCTCTACTCTCACCTATCTCTCGCTACTGTCACTTACCTCTCGCTACTGTCACTTACCTCTCTCTACTGTCATGTACCCATCCCTACTGTCACCTACCTCTTACCCCCCCCCCCCCCCATTTTCTCCAACCCCATCCTACACCATCTACATATTACAGTTACGCCCCTCCGGCCATTCCGTCCACCCACTCTCCCCACCCCTTCACTCACCCGCCCCCCACACATCCCCAGCCCACCCACACTCACCCACACCTCCTCCCACTGCCCCGCCCCTTCGCCCCAAGCCACACCTGGGGGTCGTTGACCGTTGACGGTATGAGGGCAACTCGATTATAGGATGTAGGTGGTTCTGCCATCACCCCCCCCCCCCCCCACATCCTCACACACACACACACACACGCACACACACACACCGCCCTGCTCAGTAGCACTCTTCGCCTCATTCCTTGGTCTACCGGACGAGGTGGCCGAATCGGTAGAGCGCAGGCTTCCCGTGCGGAAGGTCCGGAGTTCGAATCTCCAACCAAGTCAAACCAATGACTTACACAATTGATACTTGTCACTTCCTAGGCTGGCGCTCGGCATTACTACGATAGGGCACGGACTGTCGGCTCAGTATCAGAATTATGTGACTGAGTGGGATATATAGGGTATGCACTGACGTCATGCTAAACGGAAGTGCGGCCATTGTGGCGATAGTAACCACAATGATAAACACACTGTCACACTGCAAACTCAATGGCTGTGAGCAATCTTCATACAGAAAAAGTGAAATATCTCTAAAACCACACCACCTAGAAACAAATTGCTTGGTACACATATAGAAAACATGTTTACCAAAAAGATTATATTAAATTGATAAGGTTAGGCTTCAGGATTTCTATTAATTTTGAATAAAACTAATGTTTTGCACTGCACGTACCGGCAAACTCAACGCATTGTCAATGGTTGTGATATATCTTCATACAGAAAAAGTGAAATATCTCTACAACCACACCAGCTAGAAACAAATCCCTTGGTACACATATAGAAAACATGGTTAGCAAAAAGATTATATTAAATTGATATGGTTAGGGTTTCGGATTTCTATTAATTTTGAATAAAACTAATGTTTTGCACTGCACGTACCGGCAAACTCAACACATTGTCAATGGTCGTGAGCAATCTTCATACAGAAAAAGTGAAATATCTCTAAAACCACACGACCTAGAAACAAATCGCTTGGTACACATATAGAAAACATGTTTACCAAAAAGATTATATTAAATTGATAAGGTTAGGGTTCTGCATTTCTATTAATTTTGAATGAAATAGATGTTTTGCACTGCGCGTACCGGCAAACTCTATCGGTTGTTTACTAGTTGATATCGGCCACGCATCCGGTTGATGACGTCATGTGAATATCCTATATTGGGTCATGGTGTGGGTGGCCTGGGCCGCATTCAGGGTCCGTCTTGGAGGTGCCTCGGCGACGTCTCTGCGATGCTTTTTGGCTTAAATCCATACAGGGTGCGTCTCGGCGACGTCTCGGCGATGCCTCCCTTTTCAATCAGGAGACAAAAAGTGCCTCGAAAATGGCCGCCGTGTCCAGTGGTTTCAGCCAATCACAGTGCAGCTTTTCCATTGCAAATGGCTGCCGCCTATGGGGGCGGCCATTTTTGAGACAACAAATTGCCTTTGCTGTTCAGACTAGCATGACGTCAGTCCCGTCACCGAGGCGCCTCCGAGACGGAGCCTGAACGCGGGCCTGATCTCCCAGTGGGACAGTGCTATAAAGGTCGCTATTAGTGCTCACTGCCACAAGTCGGTAGCCGTCCTAATATGACCATAGATGGTTGGTTGTTGGTTGCAGTTTTACCACCTGGCAATATCAAAGGTCATATCAGGACAGGTATGACCATAGATGTTGCTGGGAAATGAAACCCCAAAAAAACAAACAAACACTCTCTGGTTCATACAAAGGCTGTTTTGGGGGGAGTTTTCAGTCATATTGGCGCACTGAAGGCTGCAAATCTGCAGCACTGTATGGGCACCGGTGAAAGCGGTCCCATTTGGCCGAAAGTTGGTTTTCGATGGGTAGTGGCCAGAAAAATTGGGACGGGGGGTGGGGCGGAGGAAGGAAAAAGGCAGCTTAAGAGCCCAACCACAGTCCTCTGAGAGGGCCGGGGGAGGCTGGGTGGTTAGTGTAATTTTACGCCCCGGCAAGCACCTTCGCAATACCAGGACGGGCACCGATTTGTGACAGTGCACACTCTTGACAACTTTATAGTGCTGCCTCACTGGGAAATGAGGCCGGCGGCACCATGACCTGATGTCCCACAAGTCACATTATCCTGACACTGTCCACATCTCGACATCTCGCCCGACACACACCTCCCCGGTTAAAGGGCCAGTAACACGACCGACACCACTTTGCTCATTCACAATTACAGGGTCCGTAAACTTGTGAAGATATTGAATTCCAGGCTATTTCAAGGCTTTTCAAGGTTGTTTTTTTAATAGGAATTCAATACTATTATCATTTGTATTTAGTCGGAAGCTGCTATTCGGAATGGCTATTTCTGACCAGGTTAGATCACTGGGGACGGTTTAATGGCATTCAAGGCTTTTCAAGGCTAATAACTCAAAATAGGTGAAAATCAAGGATTTTGAAGGCCCCGTACAGACCCTGCAATTACCATCATCGAATATGACTCTCCACAGTTTGTAGAACTTGAAACAAAATATTCTCTCGGTTCTCAAGGTTGAGGGCCTCTTTGGTCAAGCTTTCACTATTACTATTAGCATACTTCTTACCCAAATGACTCCCCGAGTATAAGAAAGGTGTAAGTAGGAATGTTTCTTTGTTTGTTGTTTTACGTCCTAGCCACATCTAAGGCCATATCAGGACAGGTACTGACTTGTGACAGTGCGCACTCATGGCGACTTTATAGTGCTTCCCCTTTGGGAGACCCAGCCACCAGCACCATGACCTGATATCCCACTCAGTCACATTATCCTGACACTGAGCCAACCAGTCCTTGCCCTATCCTAATAATGCTGAGCACCTGGCTAGGAAGTGACAAGTATCAACTTTTTAAGTCATTGTTTTTTTTTACTCGACCAGGGTTCGGACCCACGATCCTACGATCTACCAACACGGGAAACGGACGCTCTAACTCATTCGGCCATCCCGTCTGGTGTAAGTAGGAATAGTGGCTTGAGTTCTTCTTGGTGCAGGAATGCGAGTTGCACACACAGTGGGTGATGTGTAGCATAGATAGCTGTGAGTGTGCGCGTGTGTGCGCGTGTGTGCGCATGTGGTAGGGCTGCGCATGCGCGTACCGCACGGCAGGACGCTCCTGAGATATGTGGTGGAGGCGGTGTGACTAACGGATGAGCAGTACTCACGTGTCAAAATGCCCATCACTTCTCTGAGAAGGGAATGTCTCACATCGTGCAAACAGGTGGACGGGTGCGGTGAGATAGATAGATGATAGACAGATAGATGATCGATAGATATATGCTAGACAGATGATTGATAAATAAATATTATATATATATATATATATAGATAATAAATGCTTAAAAGATATATACTAAATAAATTATATATTTATAAATATAAGAGTTACATACTAGATAGATGATAGATATATTCTAGGCAGATGATTGATAAATAAATCATATATATGTGTGGTATAAAACCTTATACAAATATTATTGTGATGGAACCTTCCTTTCTGTGTCTGGCGGGGGGGGGGGGATTCAAACCTCCTACCCCCACGCTCATGGGGAGGCCGGTGGCAAGTCTAGCCTCCCCCATCAGGCGTTCCGTCCCTCCAGCTCCTGCGGGGGGGGCGGGGGCAAGTCTACTCACTAAGGAGGCAGGCGCATGCGCGGCCGCCCTCCCCCAACGGCAAGTCCTGTGTTCTGCCCATTTGAATCCGATTTCTAGCTTGTGGTTGACGTACCTGCATGTTTCCGACAAAATGCCGGTAGACATATGTGCAACGTGCGGGGAGGAACACGAGCCTCCCCGGGGCGGTAAATGCAAGCGGACGAGGCTCAGCAAGCGATCGATAAAGGCGGAGGCCAGCTCGTCGGGCGAGGAGAATACCGGGGATGCGGCCGAGAAATTGTCGGCCCCGGGTGTTTCGTCACGGCGCTCCGGCGAGGGGCCGCGACTCGTGGTAGAAGACTACGAGGAGGATGACGAGGAGAGGGAGCTGCGACGGTTGGTGGCGGCAAGGGCGCGCGAACGTCGCAAGAAGGAGCTACGGGCAGTCCTGGATGCAGCTTCTCCGGAGGAGGAGACGGTGACTCTGATTCGTGCAACGAAAAATAAATCATCCGGAAAGAAAAAGCCGGGTGCGACTAATGACCCGGACGACTCACCAACAGACAGTAGCTCGGACGAGGGCTCGGCATCTGACAGTGATTCCGGACGGAGGAGAAGGAGAAGGCGCAAGCGCAGTAAGTTTGCGTTGAACAAATACACAATGAATGAGAAGCGATTAAAAAAACTTAGTGTAATGGAGCTGGTATACACTGCCCTAATATGGGGCATGAAGCGCGGGAAACGGGTCGGTTTTGAATACGACGATCTCGTACGCTACATCGGCCATGTTGCTTACATGTGTATGCATGCCTCTACGTCGACTTATACTGATCAGGCGTATCGGGGATATGACAAAGCTATCAGAGACAAGGTGAAAGAGAATGGGCTGAAGGCCTTCACGATGGGAGATCATGAATTGTCATTGCTATATTTTAATTTAGAAAACACTCGTAGCAGCAAGGACGCACGTAGGCCTGCGCGATCGGGCTACACTGCTAAGAGCTATGACAACTCCCGAAAACTGTGCTATGCTTACAACTACAACAAAGATGGTTGTGGTGTACGCCGATGTGAATATGAACACAAGTGCCTCAGCTGTAAATCTGGTTCGCACCCGATTAATGAGTGCAAAAACAAGAAAAATTGACTTGGTTGTGGTCTTGGACAGGTGGTCTCGGCAGAGACCGTTGACCTAGTTGTATTTGAATGTCGCGCCAAATATGTGGGCTTTCAAAATGGCGCCCATAGTGTGCCGCGCCTGGCCCCTGGTAGCGTAGATGTTACGGTGTCTGGTAACACCGACTGTATATTACAAGTTTGTCCGCCTTTCCTTGATGAATTGTCAAATATGTGTGTTGCAGATATTACAAATTGTTGTGGGTCACATATCATTGGTGTTGCTCGTGGCGCGGACGTTGACTCTTGTGCTGATGCTGTACTGAAAATTGACCCAATGCCTTCCGCCTTAGATGCGGTGGAAGTTGTGAACACAAGCAGTATTGATATAGATGTACTCAGTGCGGACAATGCCGCCGCTCTAGGTGGGCGGGGCAAACCGCAGGGCGAGGTAGAGGTGGGCTTTGCCAGGCCTCCATCATCAAACATTGATGACGCAACGGTCAACCTTGCGGGTCCAGCTTCGCCGGGCATGAACAATGGTAGTGCCAACTGGTGGAGGGTGATCGGGCCAGATAAGGCAAACCCGCTGGAAGATGACCGGCACTGTACCTTGTGGGTTTGGGACGAGTATGGTGATAACTGTTCAAAGAAATGTATTGACGTTTTCGCTAGTTGTTTGCAAGGCACCTGTGAATGTAAGCATGAAATTGGTGGTGCCTGCGCACAGTTAAAGCCGTGTCGAATCTATGCTGAGGCGATGTGCCGAGGCGACACGGATCCCGACTGGGAGTACATCCTCAGGGGTTCATGTTTTGGTTATCGGGTAATCGACCCGGATTGTGTTAGTTCTTACTTTCAAGGTAACTACTCATCTATAACAAATAATACTACTGGTGAGTTGATGAGCGATAGGCTCCGGCTCGAGATATCTGCAGGACTGGTGTCCAGAGTAGATGAGCCATGTTTGTGTGTTCACCCGATGGGGGCCGTGCCAAAGGGGCACGATGATTTTAGGGCGATCGTGGATTGCTCTAGCCCAACTGGTTTCTGTGTAAACGACCACACCAGGGCCTGCAGAGCGAATTTCAGCTATAATTCTGTCGAGAATGTCACACAGTTGCTGCAGCGGGGGGACTATATGTCAACGATAGATATATCCAACGCCTATAGGGCAGTCAATATTCACCCAGTCAGCAGGGAACGCCAGGGCTTAAGCTGGGACTTTGGTGAGGGTCTGGTAAATCTCCGAGACAATCGCTTATGCATGGGGCTCAGCAGTAGCCCTTTCGTATTCTCAAAGATCAGTGACTTCATTGTCCGCTGCATGGTCCGGGAGGGTTATGAAGAATGTGTAAATTACCTAGACGACTTTTGTGTCGTCAGTCGTACTATACAAGGCTGTATTGAGGCGCAGCGGGCCCTGGTAGCTATCCTGAGACGGATGGGGTTTTATGTAAGTTTCCGGAAACTAACACCCCCTGCTCAAATAACCAGGTTCCTGGGGATAGATATAGACTCTTTAGCTATGGAGTTGCGTCTCCCAGAGGACAAGTTGGCTAAGTTAGTATCGCAACTAAACTGGTTCTTGCAGAAAAGGAAGGCGACGAGGCTGGAGTTGGAAGGCCTCGGGGGGGTCCTAGCACACTGCTGTAAAGTGGTGCATGGTGGTAGGACCTTTTCGAGGAGAGTCTACGACTTGATAGCCTCTGCTAAGAAAGCCACCCATAAGGTCAGACTAAATGAGGACTTCAGGTTGGACCTGAAATGGTGGCTAGAATTTGCATCCACTTTCAACGGAAAAGCGAGTATCATCCCCTCGGCAGACCCGGTAATCTCGGTGTACAGCGATTCCTCCAAATTCGGGTTTGGAGCGCTGCATGGCGAGGACTGGGTGGCTGGCGCCTTTGATTTAGAGGCGGCCAATGAGCTAAGAGAATGGTTGGGCCATCATTTTGTCTGCGCGGATGATGTGGGGTGTAGGTCAGACAACATAAATGTGTTGGAAATGTGGCCCGTGTTGGTGGGCGTGAGGCGCTGGGGGGAGACATGGAGGAATCGGACTGTGGTTTTTGTCACCGACAATACGCAGGTGATGGCCGCCTTAAACTCAGGCCGGAGTAAAAACAAAATTACGATGACCTGGTTGCGCCTGATATTTTGGGCCTCTATTACTTTTAATTTTGATGTACAATCGGTATATGTGAACACCAAGTATAATGTGATATGTGACAGCCTAAGTCGTCTGGATAAGTTTCAGAGTATCGCACGCATCAGAGATGCCGATCAAGTTGATGCAATGTGTTGTCACAAATTATTCAGTTGTTAAAAATCTTGCTTCAGATTGGAAAAAACTCCTGGAGGAGCGTCGTAACTACGACAGAAATCACTACGCCAGTTCGACTCTTGCGGTTCGGTCTGTACAGGTGAATTCCTATATCGCCTTCTGCGAAGTGTTCGCAGGCCAATTAGCCCCTTACCCCTGTGATTCCGACCAAGTATGTCTATATATGTCATATCTAGCGCGTAGGCTATGCTATTCGTCCATTAGGAATTACCTCAGCGGCCTGAACAATCATCTGAAAGATTTAGGTTGTCCTCCGATAAACTATTCTGATCACTATATAAAGAAATGTTTGGCGGGCATCCGCAGGTTAAAAGGTGATGAGGTGAAGCAAGCAGCACCAATCTTGCCATATGAGTTACTAAAATTGTTTGCGGTTTTGTTCCCTACCAGGGGCCATACAGCGGTTAGGGCAGCCATGTTGCTCTCTTTCAGAGCTCTACTACGCAAAGCACACGTCACTAATTCAGATGCTGCCCTTCTCCGTCAAGATCTGGAGTTCTACCCATGGGGGATGCTTGTGTCTGTGCGGAAATCTAAGACGAATCAGTTCAGAGAACGGGTCCATAAAATCCCGGTTGCTAGAGTTGCGAACAGAGAATTGTGCGCGGTTTTTTTGGGTTAAGAGACATTTGCAACAGTGCCCAGCTCCGCGGGATGCGCAGGTATTTAGGATACCTAGAGCAGGACACTCCGTACCACTGACATATGCTTACTATACCGCAGTATTGAAGGCGGCATGTTCCGCGGCTGGTCTACCTCCGTCTGAATTCTCGTCTCATAGTCTCAGGCGGGGTGGGGCGACCTTCCTCCGCCTATCAGGGGCTTCGGAGGAGGAGATCAAGGAGAGAGGCGATTGGCGATCGGATTGTGTCCGTCAATACCTAAAGGCGTCGCTGGTGGAGCGCCTGACTCTCGACATGCGAGTGGCCGTGATCCTGGGTATGCTAAACTGACTTCCCCAGCCTCCCGCTTAGCTCCTCTGGTTGGGGCTGATTTGGGTCTTTTGTGGCCAGCCAGAGTACCTACTCAATCCATTCATGTATCCTGTTATGTGTAATGAATAATAATGTGTGGTATAAAACCTTATACAAATATTATTGTGATGGAACCTTCCTTTCTGTGTCTGGCGGGGGGGGGGGATTCAAACCTCCTACCCCCACGCTCACGGGGAGGCCGGTGGCAAGTCTAGCCTCCCCCATCAGGCGTTCCGTCCCTCCAGCTCCTGCGGGGGGGGGGCGGGGGCAAGTCTACTCACTAAGGAGGCAGGCGCATGCGCGGCCGCCCTCCCCCAACGGCAAGTCCTGTGTTCTGCCCATTTGAATCCGATTTCTAGCTTTAGGTTTAGTTTTAGGTTTCTTTTTTATTACAAGTGTCTTATGTTCTATTCTTGCTATGCTGTTATGTTCTTTATGCTATGATGTTTAATAAACGGTAGGTCTTTTGTGGCCAGCCAGAGTACCTACTCAATCCATTCATGTATCCTGTTATGTGTAATGAATAATAATATAGATAATAAATGCTTAATAGATATATACTAGATACATGATATATTTAGAAATATAAGAGTTACATACTAGATATATGTTAGATGGATGATTGACAGATGATCGACAGATGATAGATAGATCATATATATATGATAAATATATAATAGAGATAGATACTGGATAGATGGTACATCTATGAATTTAACATATATGATAGACAGATATCTAATAGATAAATAAAATATTTGGTAGATAATATATAATTAAATAGATAGGTACACAAACGATGAATAGATAATAGATGGTAAATATAAAAGAGCTTGATAGATGATAGATAGGCAGATGGTAGACAGATAACAGGTGATTTATAGGCAATAGCTTGACTGATAGATAATATATAGATTATATATAAATGGGTGATCGCTAATAGATAGATGACATGTAGATAATTGATGGATGATAGATTAGATAATTAAAAATAATGAATACATAGATATATCGTTATATAACTAGATAGGTACATAGATAGCTAGATATATAGATACATGTATATTGATAGAATATAGATAAATGGTTAAATAGATAGATACATAGATAGATATATATGTAGATAGATAGATAGCTCAGGGTAATGTTGACACTAATCCAATGCAGGAAATGTAAGCTAGATATATAGATACATGTATATTGATATCATATAGATAAATGGTTAAATAGATAGATACATAGATAGATATATATGTAGATAGATAGATAGCTCAGGGTAATGTTGACACTAATCCAATGCAGGAAATGTAAGTACTGGAAATGTACAAGTCAATGAGTGGTCCACAACTGGTTCATCAAAGGCTGTGGTACATGCTGTCCTGTCTGGGGGAAAGTGCATATAAACGATCCCTTGCTGCTTATCGGAAAGAGTAGCCTATGTGGCGGCAGCAGGTTTCCTCCACAAAGACATATGTCAGAATGACCATATGGTTTACGTCCAATAGCTGATGATAGAAATCAATGCGCTCTAGAGGCATCGTTAAATAAAACAAAAGTAAAAACACGGAAATGTACAGCATACATGAATAGCCGCTCTAGTCTGTAGCCTGGAATGCAGCTTGGAAATGAAACCCCAGAAGTGGTCCAAAGTTGCACTGAAATTGATAGGCCTACTTTAAGTTGAAGGGTTTATGATGGAGAGATATGTGATCATTGCGGCTTCTATATACCAGACAGGCAGCTGGTAGCTCTGGGATCAGGGTCCGTACACGTGAAGATATGGAATTCAAGGCTCTTTTAAAGCTTTCCAAGGCTGTTTTTGATAGGAACTCAAGACTATTTTCATTTGGATATCAGGAAAAAACAACAATTGTGAATGGTGAGTTTCAGACTAATTTAGATCAGTGGGGACAGTTTAATGGAATTCAAGGCTTTTCAAGACTAATTACCCAAAAATAGGATAAATTCAAGGCTTTTCAAGGCTTTGAAATGGGGCAAATGAAGTTCAAGACCTTTAAAGACTGTCCAGGCCCCGTACAGAGCCTGTGGAGGTATTTTCGTGTTTAAGCTTTTCAAAATGCAGGTTTTAGACTAGAAGACGAGTGAACTAATTATGTTTAAAATTGCATCGTCTGATAGTTTTGAGTTTCTGTCATTTTCCGAGATAAATAACTTTGATTTAAAACAATTAACTTGGGAGATATTTTAAGTGTAAATATTCTAGATTAATTATGATGTGCTTGTCAAAGCTCTGACTCCTCTAGGCTTCAGCATTAACAGTTTCTATTAAAATGAGTTAGTATCCCTTCTATGCAGCAACATATGCTTAATAAGTGCACCAGTATTTAAGTTATATATATGCATAGTTGTCGCTACCTAGCCTGGCACTCGGCACTACCAGGATAGGGCAAGGAGCAGTGGAATGAGAAAGACAAATCATCGCGATTGAAATTTCCCAGGCTTAATCAACAAATGTAATAAAAAATATATATAATATTTCAAATATTGCAGAAATTCAAAACCAGCGAATTAAGCAACTTCAACCAACAAATCTAACATGACAAACAAAAAGAAAATCTCTCAAGGGATATAATTTACATGAGAAAACTTGTCTACGTTAGTGTATTTGGTGGCTTGGAGGTGAGTGGAATTGAAGTTGTATGCGTCCCTGGCAGAGGGTGGTCAGAGAGGAGGTTAATGTGTTTTGGCTCAGACCAACAAATCTAACATGACAAACAAAAAGAAAATCTCAGAAAGGAGATAATTTACATGAGAAAACTCGTTTATGTTTAGTATATTTGGCGGCTCAGTGCAGGAGTGGAATTGAAGGTGTATGCATCCCTGGCACAGGCTGGTCAGAGAGGAGGTTAATGTGCCCCGACCCCGGCTAGAGCGCGGTGGTGTCTTGGCTCAGACCAATGAATCTAACAAGACAAACAAAATGAAAATCTCGGAAGGGAGATAATTTACATGAGAAAACTCGTCTACTTTAGTATATTTGGCGGCTCAGTGCAGGAGTGGAATTTAAGTTTTATGCGGCCCTGACAGAGCGTGGTCAGAGAGGAGGTTAATGTGCGCCGACCCCCGCTGTAACACAGGGGTGTTTTGGCTCAGAGCATCCACCAGGAGCCGTCAGGTTTGTTATGGTTTAGACCCCGTGGTCAGGAGAGGGTCAGGTTATCCCTGCTGCTCAGACCTGCTCAGAACTGCTCCCTAACTAGCCATGTCCTCTCCTCACCTCACGTCGGGGGATCCTCGTAACTACACTGGTCCCGGGCGCGCAGTGCACAGCGCAAGTTGTGGTAAGACGAAGCGAGGTTTGTACTGGCTCATAAATGATCCGCCAGCGACGGCAGCGCCCTCTAGGGAGACGCCGGCGACCCAGAGCCGGCGTCAAAGACGGATCATTTTAGTGTAAGCTATGCTAGTTTCGGAGTGAACGTGAGGGTTGCATACTGACCCTAACCTTCGGGGGTAGGGAGGGAAGAGGGGAGGGGAGGGGAGGGGAGGGGGAGGGGAAGGAAGGGAAGGGGAGGAGTGGAGAAGTTGGTGAATGGATGTAGGGAGGATTGGAGGAGTGAATGAGTGGATGAGTGGTGGAAGGGAGGTGGGAAGGAGTGAAGGAATGGAGGAGTGGGGAGTGGGGGAGTAAAGGAGTGGGGGGAGTGGGGAAGTTGACGAGTGGAGGAGTGGTGGGAGTGGGGAGTGGGGAGAGTGGAGGAGGAGAAGAGTGGGGGAGTGGAGGAGTGGGGTAACTGGAGGAG